>VYXF01005657.1:632660-722170 GCA_013397295.1 Polioptila caerulea
TTGGTGGGCTTAAATCTAAAAAAAGAAAAAAAAAAAAAAAAAAAAAAAAAAAAAAAAAAAGGAAGTGATCAGACTATCAGCAGTACTTTAATGTAAGAATCAGTGCCATGTTTCACCTCAGAGGTGATTGCACTTCAGTGACAGATGAATAGATGAATATGTCCCTCTCTACAGTGTGCTGAATGCATTCACAAGCTTTCTGGAATAGAAGAGAGATTATAAACAAAAGGGTTTAATATAATGGCATTCATCTGAAGAGAAACAAGAATGAATATGTATTCAGGAGGCCATAAGGAGTTTATCAGCACTACCAGCTTCTACTCTCATTGTAATCCTTGATATAAGAATGATTTGGGTGTCTTCCACTTCTGCTATCCGTAGGCATTCAAAATCACAAGAGGTCTAATTCACAGTCTTACAATAGACAACTCATGCCCTATTTACTGCTCAGAGACCACAAAATTCATGGCTGGAAAAGTATCAGGTGATTCAGATTTGAAAAAGGAGGATGAGGAATTCTAAAGACTTTCTTAAAAGCTAATGAAATGCTGGGTACTACTAAATCCTAGGAAAAAAATGTTTCAATATCGCCTCATTTAAAATTATGCTTAATAAAAAGTACAACCAAAGTTGTAAAATTTAATATCCAAAGTCAGCAAAAATATTTTTATTTCTAAACTCTAAGTATATTTTTAGAGCACACTAAATTCAAAATATGCTTAAGATCACATAAGTTGCTGTGGTCAGGATGGTAAAACTTAATTCTATTTTATGGTTTTGCTGAGTGGTATGCTGCTTCACTACATAGAGGACCTGAACTTTGCTACTGGCCACTGTATTCTTAATTAAAATGTAATCTTCCTCTCTGAACAAACTCAGATTTTGGAAAAGATCAGCTTTGGCTTTAGCTCATTTCTCATTACAAGTTATACAATCTTAATGGAATACAGTCATATGCAGGACCCTTCAGCTGTCACCATACAATCATTTATCTATAATTAACATTTGGAATGGACTTTTAATTAAAACATATTAAAAAATATCTTAAGATAGCTACATATCTACATGGAGATTATTTTTTTTTTTTTATTTCCTCATTTTAAGGAAAGCATCAGCAATTAGAGGCACCACCTGAAACCACATCTTAGAGACTGAGTCATGAAGGATAATGTAGAAAAGGACAATTTGTTAAGAATATGACTGGGGGAAGACACATTTCAATTCACCTACTAGGGCCTTAGCTCAAGTTAAATTTTACCACTAAATTCAAACAATACATAATAATGTAAAATTCCCTAATTTCTCTCACATGGTCACTGTATTTGAGAAAGGCATTACAGTTTGTGTTTTGTATCTAGAATTATTTTGCGACCATATGCACTACAAAAAAAGACTGAGTTTCATAGCCTTATGGCAGTTAAGGAAAATGAAAATATCTGTATATGTATCTACTATTTTCCATTTAATTTTTTTTTAATTTCAAAATTTGTTGCTATTCAGCAATCCAACTTTGACAGATTTTGCAACCAAACTCAAGCAGATTTTTAAACCCTAGAAGTCCAGTAATTTTAGCAGAGCTGTGTGTTACACAAGAACAGACATCAAGCTTCTTACATCACTATTGTTTCTATTACAGAACAAGATTAGATTACATACACATCACAACAATACCAGCCTTTTCTCTTCCAGTATGCAAGAAGAAAGTCAAAATATGTCTTTAGTTCTCAAAGAAGAATGCAATAATGTACAGTAGTACTGAAATTGTTCCAGGACAACATATGGGGTCACACCCAACATCTGCAGAATCTCACCATCACTGGTTAGGATGCTTGGCCTTTTACATAACTCTGTATTAAGAAATCCTCTTAAAAAGCTCTTCCTCTGGTGTCTTCAAAGGTGAGAGTGTTCAATTCCACGCAGCAATGTAGTGCAACACATTCTGGGAAAACACTCCAGATCCTATGACACGTAGATCTGCCCCAGGGAATTGAGAACTAGTCCGATGTGTCTGTGCTTGATCATAGGTTTATGCAGTGATCAGGGTTGGAAGTTTGGGAAAAATCAGCCAAGCACCCCCATAACCTCTTTTTTTTTCTCTTAAAGCATAAGTCCACCTTTCTACTCACAATCTGTTGCACTGGAGGGATAGGATGAGCATCTCTGTTACCATCTGCACTGGCTTGTTCAAGGGCTACCCAAAAATCCTGTCCCAAGAGAGAGTGAAATTTCACTTGAAGTTGACCACACCACTGGAATTCGGAGATTTTCTACTGCAGATAATGTAAAATATCAAGAGTAGCATTTCATGTTGCACCGGAAGAGTCCCAATGCATTTCACATATGCAAGCTCTTGGCTCTACATTTATAACTGAGACAAAAAAACACCCCACAGGCCCCTGCTGGAATATCGGTTGAATACTATCACAGGAGGAGGTATAATGACCAATAACAAGTGGACCACTGAAAAGTGCAGGGAAAAATGTATGCTGTTTGCATATAAACAGAAGTGAAATTCGTAGGCATGTTAATGGGTGCTCATGCATCTCTCAGGCACACATACAAATGTAATTGAGACATCATTACTACAATCACAAGGGGGCATGAGTTAATAGAGCTCCCACACACCTTTTGATATAGAAAGTCAGTGTTTTGGAGTAATTAGTGGCTAATTTGTATTGACACGGGTGTGCTTAGAAAGTTACTGAGGATCCCTGATGTGCTGTAACTCACTAGGTTTCAGTAAGGGTAAGGGCCACTGAGCCTGTGCTAGTGTTACTTCTATAAGAGAGAGGTTTCAAAGAGCAAGTTAATCTCCAAGCCTAGCTTTTCATCTCAGTAGTGAACATTTTGTCTGACCTTTGTCATTTTGCATCCCACACCTTTTGTTATTTCTAGACTTTTCTAAGAAGTCCCAGCAGGAGAAGAGACTGCAGTGCCATAAAAACATTGCTGCTTTTGGATACTTTATTTCTAGTTTCTACAATTTAGAACATCTGCCTCTACTGTGGATCTCACATTTCCATCCTCCATTCACAAAAGATATTTTATTACTCCACTATACTCTAAGGAAAAATCTTCCAGCAGCCAGCTTCAAACAATGCTAAAGCCTCAGCAGAATGCTAAGGCATCCAACAGGGCAACCCCCTACATTTCGAGAAAGGAATACAAATGATGAATCTCTTTGTAACTAGACCAAACATTTTCAAGAGTGCATTTACAGGAAAAGGTGCAATCAACATTTTATTACCTAGGTTACTGAGACCAGGCAGATATAATTTTCCATTGTACTGAGTCAGGGCCAGAGGGCAGCCATAGCCCAATCCCTTGAGTACCCTCCAATGAGATCCATGAAGGCAGTTAGAGCTCTTACACATCTCTCCCTACATATATATATATGTTTATAAATTAAATTTTTTCTTGTGATTGTTTCCCAAATTCATTCACCTGTGGGTTGACCAGGCACATGTAATGTGTGATTGCAGGATGGCCTTGCACTAGGACGTTTGAGTATTACTGAAGTTTTCTTCCATTGCTAAGTGTTTCTTCTGCTTCCATGCATTTTACCATCCAGCAGCATCCTCCATTTTTTAACAAGTAATAGAATGAATAACATTCTTCAGGGCTGGAGCTTATATGCTATGCCTAATTAGCTTACAAGGCTTCCCACCCCAAGGGAAGCAGGAGGTAGACCTGGGAGTTAGTGACTTGGAGATTAAATTCGTATTAGGCATGTGGATGTAATGTATTTAATATGTATTTCCCAATACATTCACAGGAAAGTACCAAAGAGATTCACAACACTGCTAATGATTACTTTATCTGGGCTAAGACTTCTAAAGGAACAATAGGAGCATTTTAAATAGCAATTGCCCTCCTAGAACTTTGGATAGCCAACCATTGATACCAGTTCAAAAGTTCAGTGTGCTTCTAAGTTCTGCATAGCAGCTTTTTACTGTTGATGAGCAGAGAGAAAGAGGCAGGAAGAAGAGATCAAAACCCAAAATGGCATGGATCAAAGCAGCAACACTGAACATGCATCATGGGACAGGAGTGCTAAAAAGGCTTAGCTGGGGATTTCGTAACTTTGGAAGATAAGGCAGTAAGTGACAGAGTAAGTATCAAACCTTTACTTTTGGTATCTAATTCCCACACAAAAGGATCCAAACATTGGGATATTCCTAAATGTTGAGACTGTTTCTGTGTTCATCACTTGACACTTCCAGCATTCTTATCTTCCCACTGAAGAGCCAAGGTTAAGATTATGACAGTCTGCAGATCTATACCAACAAAGATCTGCACAAACCCTGTTAAAAACGAGCTGCTGTAACAAAAATCTAACCATTAGAACCACCCTCCATCCTTCACACCATGCACATATGAACTGCTTATTGCCCAAGTGAGAGATTTTGTGTATATTTCCACAGGCATCTTGTTTGATATTACTCAATAGTCATCCTTTTAGAGTGCTTTACTCCTGACAAAAAACGCCAAGAACACCTTCGGAAAATTCTTTGCCATAACTCTTGGTGCAGCAGTATCTCTTCCAGGATACTAAAAAGTATCTTCCTCCTGCTTCTGCCTCTTCTGTTGTTAACAGCAGAATCAGAGCTCTTGTTACAGGAAGGTCATGTACTTCATCAAAGTAAACTCTGACTTCTCAGCACTGTTTTTCCTCCAGTGTTAAGTATTAGAAATTTAAATAATCCAAGAAACACAATTATTAAATAATTTGTATTGTCTAATTGCAAAACTTCCAAAACCCTACCTTTCCAAAACACTGAATCTCCATTTAATAGAAAGCCATGTAAAAAGATGTTACTGCATTAGGTTTTGTTATATCTCTGGAACTTTCTCCCTCTTTATGGTAATATGTTATGAATAAAACACAATTGCCAAACTTAGAGCAGTTAAAAGCACAATTTGCTGCAGAGATGTACTATTACCTTTTTTTTTGTTGTTGTGTTTGTTTTGATTAGATGATGCCCAAGGTTAAAAAAGCATGGGGGATAAATCATGGGGAGAATTGGTGAGCAGATTCTGTTGACCCAAAGGAATACTGCACAGAGTCTGAGAATGTCTACAAAACTCCATAGCACTACTAGCAGAGTAAAATGTTGTCCTTTAAGAATAAGGACATGAGAGGCTAAGCATAGCTGCAATAATCTATACAGTGTTTAAGCAGCCTGGGTTGGTGGGTACTCCTGCTGAAAAACTGTCACAGCTGGAAGATGCCAGAAAAGACTGAACAGCAACTGCTTTACATAGGAAATGGATTGCAATTTTTTCTGGCTGGAATTTGCCTCTTTGAAATTTCTCACCATGAAATAGAAGAATCAAGTCCAGAATTCTCCTGACTTGAGTATATCATGCTTTTTTTTTTTTTTTTCCAAAAAAATCGTAGGATGCTCAGGTATATCCATTCACAGAAGTACTTGTGTGAGTAGGTCATGTGAGGTCTTTAACCCTGCTACACATACAGCTCCAAAAGTTCTATCACATAATTTTAATGGTAGATTTTGGTTATGCATGTGAGAGAAAAAAGTGAAAAAAAACAGCTTTAAGTGTCCTCTCACTGTTTGAAATAAGCCTGAAAATATCTCTCAGTACCAAAGTGAACTTTCCCAAGAAACGATTTTCTAGCTTTAGCTGAAATAACACTGAAGGCTTGCAGTGATTCCTATGGAATACCCAGGGCTAGGTTCGCCTAATCCATAATGTTTCATTTTTTTAACTCTGTGACTGGATCCAATTTGAATGTCTAGAAATTGAAAACTTTGAGTTATCCCAGTCTCAGTTACAGCTTACATGAAACCCTGGGGAAGTCAGGTCTTTAGAGGAACTCCTGCTGCATTGCCTATCTCTAGCAAAAAATTGTAAGGAAAAAGGTTGCAGGGAAAACCATGAAAATAGTACAAAATACAGTTATGTGGCAGAAATATGATTATATGGGACTTCATTCAGCTTCTTGTTCCTTAGCTTTTCTGCTACATTTCTCAATGATGGTGCCTTTAATATTTCTGCAGGATCCATGTCAATATGGGGACAGTTTGAACAGTCATTCATTCCTCACTGTGGTGTGCGTTCACAGTTCATGGTCTGTCTCCTTGTTCCTAAAACAGAGTGATTAATATTTCCTTGCCTTTTTGATGGCACTGTCCATGGCAGGGTTGAGAAGGAGTTAGCATTCACAGCCTGAAAGTGAGGCTGAAGCATTCCCTACATTCTGAAGATGGGCAACAATGGCACAAATTTATTAAGAACAAAAGTTACCCGTCTTTAGACTGCATAACTGAGCATTTTTTCTAGTGCGCCCAATACTGCACACCATCACTTATGTTCATGGCACAACTCCAAGAAATTCAGCTGAAGATGCTCCTATCTTAGTCTGTTGGTGGCATGCAAGAAACAATGGTGGAAAACTCCTTGCTAGATCTGACAGGAATGATGTGAAATCCCCTCACCTAATATCATACAGGATTTACAAGTAGAAGGAGGAAGAAAATGCATTCCTACAGCCTGATGCTCAAGGATAGAACCCAAGAAACTATAATTTCTCTCCTTGCAATTGCCTAGCTGATTCACTAAGCACACTTAAGAACATTGACAACAAGCAAAGCACTTCTGGGGAATAAGAGGTACTTATTCTTCTGGAGCACTTCTGGTCCTTTGTTACATTTTCCTCACTTCTCTTTTAGATAGGCCCATTCTAAATACAAGTCAGAAATCCTAAGACAACAGTAGGATGTGAACACACAAATAGGCCACTATATTAAGCGTTGTGTGCACTGGAGCACACAAATGTTGTACTAGCAGATTAATTCTGACATTTTCTAGTTTTCGCACATCTCAGGGTTTTTTTTGCAACTTCACTGTCTTTTCACATGGATATATTTGTTTATTTGCTTGGACTTGTGCATGTGTGAGGTTGCCGTGATTTTTAAGAGTGCGAACTACAGAAGAGAATTCATCTCAAGGCATCAGACTGTTTGTCAGTAGGGTTGTAACCTTTGTATCAGTCACAGCAACCTCTGCTGTTTCAGATGAAAGACTGACAGCAGGAATAACCTTTCATCATTAACACAGATCAGGCTTACAGGTCAACAAGATTACCACTATTTTTGTGACTGTTATGAATGTTGTAGAGGAAAGTCTACGTATTTCATGAAAAAAAGTCTTGATCAATATGTTTTTTCCCTAAATCTAGGCAAGGTTCCATTTGGAGCAATTTCATACTTCATTTTTGTAGGCATTTTCTTACTAGAAAGCACCTCCAGGTGTTCTCAAGGAGATGTGGCCCTTCTCACAAGGGCACATGCAGTCGTCTTCATGATCATAATTCCCACATACGTAGACATGTTACTCACTCCTCCACAACTCCCCTTCCTGTCTATCTCCTTCTCTGATAGCAGAAAAATGGAAATATATAGGATAGATAGACAGATAGATATATGGATAACTTTTGTGCTACCACAAGACCTATGGGAACCTAGGTACCTTTTTTATGACAAAATATTTTAGACTGTACTAGTTTATACTCCACTATTTGTAGAATTTGATCCTTATCACATAGAAGTTATTTTTATTAAACTGACTTTTTAGTAGATTTTCTGCAGCAAAACCCAAACTAGAATAGTCTTTTCCACAAGAAAGCAAGAAAAGGTATTTTGAGGCATACTGGAAGTGGGAATTGAAATTCAGACAGTATTAAGCAACCTGTGTGTTTTGTTGGTCTAGAAGGCTTATTCCTATGTTCACGTCCTCTTTGCTAAAGAACGTTTTTCTTAAAAAAAAAAAAAAAAAAGGCAAAAAAGGAAAGGTGAAACTTGACAAAAATAATACAAAATCAACAAAAAACCCCTATCCCAAATCCCCAACAACTATGTTATCATTGGTTATTGATCAAAGCCTATCTCAATTCTATCTGCCTGTGTTACCAGTACAGGTTAATGATTTGATGGATGACTACTTTACCAATTTCAAAATTATAATCCAAACCATGTCAGAATTTCAAAATCACAGCATCAAGTTTTATAGGTGTCCTAATTTTGTTTCTCAGAGAAGCTAAAGGTCAAGTCAATAAAAGGTCAAGCTGACTAGTATGTATTGAGATAATATTCTTCTTAACCTGTCACAAGATCGATAACTGGTGTCATTATTCATTTCCTAGAACTAAAGAAACTAACATTATTATTCTAATAAGAGAGTAGAAAGTATATTACTTCCTGGCATTCCTATTTTATTAGAATTGAAAGTTTTAAACTCAAATCAGTAAAAGAAAATAGCCTAACGAAATCAAACCCCAAATATTCTGTTCCAATACAGAAAAGAAATGGCCATTTGATTAATGACATTTTGGAAAGATATAGTGCTTTTTAGAGAGTTTAGAATACAACATTGAAATAAACTGGGTTTTGCAATAAGTTCATCTTAGTGATTTTTAAAGTTATAAACAAGTGAGATCTTTTTAATTCCCTTAATTCCTGAACACTTCATCTCTGCTGGTATTTTTTTAAATCATCACAGGCGGTCAGAGGAACACTATGACCTGGTTCTCCAGTGCTACACATTCACAGAGGTATAAAATTATAATAGAAAAAAGTGGATATTAAGTAACAATAAAAGATGTTCTACTGAACATCAGTCTTAGGAGGTGCTATTCCTTTCTTGTTTGGTTTACTTACTATATAAAACACAGAAAATAAAATTTCTCATTTTCCAAGTCTGAATGATCCAGCTTGGTCGAAGCCAGGATGCAATCTAAGTGCTCACTCTCTTATAGAAGATTCTGAGTTTTGTTTCCTGGATTGTTCACTTTGCTTCAGTTAAAAGTCACACAGAGGTAGCTTGCCTACACTTGAAAAGATTGGCTGGGAGAGCTACATGGGCCAATACTGCCAGGGAAGACCAAACTTTACACTGCCAAAAGCTTTCTTTTGATAATGTAACCTAAAATAGTCCCTCACTCGGCACTCTTTGCAAAGAAAGAGGCAGAGTTCGAGTGTCTCTGGCTGGACACATATAAGCATAGTTTCATCACATAGGCATACAATTTTTTGGGTAGTAATTTAAACAACAGAAGAACTCATGTAATGAATTCACGTGAATTCATACGATGCCAGAAGATCACAAAACTAACAAGCCAGCTTTGCAAGACTGAAGCTGAAATTTTATACCTCAGGAAGGCAATGGTGTATAAGACTCAAAATAGCGCACAGGAGCTCTATAGAAGATTGAAATGGGTCTTCAGTAAAATACTTTTGCTGTAGATGACAATCTGTATCATGAGATTCAGAATAAGCAAATGTGAAATTGTGAGAGCTGTAAGATGATAAATGCATTGCATTGAATACTAAAAAGAGAAATGCGCTCCCTGCAATAAAAGAAGGTCATCCAGAAAAATAGCATAGATGAGCTAAGTCAGCCTTAGGAAAGTCATTCAAATTTGGTGCTACTACCATGTAATATTTTGAAGTCTTGTTGTTTTTTGCAGACTTGACAAGCATCAAGCCCTTTCAGGCAAAAAAATCCAAATCCACCACCCAAACACTGTCAGAAAAACAAGCAAAGGAGAGACAGTTCAGTCTGGCAGGCTTGTGGGTGATATACAGGCTTTGACGTAGCATCACTCTGCACCAGGACTATGGCATCTAAAATAGCAGTATCAAGTTGCAAGATTTGATTTCACATTTGCCAGACGCAAAATGGAAGCAGAGTTGTGCAAAAGCTATTTACTCAGACAAAACTTTGATGTAGCCAAGAAATCTCTCAAAGTTCATTTAAATATGGTTGTTAGTTTTATCCACTCAAAAACAAAGTTGCTTTTATACGTTTACATAGTACTCAATTTTAATTTCAAAATATTTGCTTTAACTATTTCCTTAATTTATACAAGAAGGACTAAAAGAACAAAACCTAAAAATATTTCATGTTAAGCCCACAAAAATGTAGTCATTACCACTAGTGTGCTGATCTGTACAGCTCTGACCAGTTCCAGACCTACACCTGTGTGTCCAAACTCTTTTGTGATGGCAGAAATTGGTACTTTAATAAAATTTCAGTCTAACCTGAGCCCAAATGTGGGATTATTATTTCCATTTTTAACTGAAATGAGAAAGTTTTTCCAGTTGTGGTAGCCCAGAAACCATAACCACCAGTAATAATTCATACTGCACAAGACAAAAATGGAAGATTCAAACAAAAATTCATACCCAAGGGACCTAAGAGACAACTGAGAACAGTGAAATATGTCCTGCACTAGATTTACTGCAGCTGGATTTTAGTAAAGCATTTCATATAGGGATTTTGCCTTAGAATCTTAATTCAAATTGGCTTGGATTTGAGCAGAGTTACATGGACAATAAATAGTTTGAAAAAAGTCTGTAAACAAAGACTAGTGATTAATGCCACCATATGAAGCTGGAAAACTATATAGTGTAGTGATATAGAGATTAATGTTCAGCAGAACCTCTTAATTTTCATCTATGTTCAGACGATGGGCAGTAAGTACCATTTTTTTATATATTGTATGCATCTATAATAAATATATGTACTCACACACACAGAATAACAAATTCACTAGTAAGAAATCTGGAATGTAGAGGTCCAGAAGGCAAATAAGGGCAATTCTGAACACTACCATAGATAAAAATTTCCAATTCTGTGTGAGAGCAAGAGGCACAACACACCCTGGGGGTTGTGCACACAGAGGTGATACACGACCCAGCAAACCAGGGAAGATTGACCACAATGCTCCCAGAATATCATATTTGGTTCTGTACCCCTTAGAATCTAATACTGACAAATTAGTAATAATTCAGAGGAGAAAAAACCTGCTGCCTAATGGTACTAGTAGCTAAGCCACAATTCCGCTCAAGTCAATGACAGGCACCTACATACCTTTGAGGATCAGGCCCTCAATCTCATGTAGAAGGATTTTCTTACTAAGAAAGATTAAAAGGTCTAAATATGAACAGCTTTGCTAAGCTCTGACTAACGGGAGATGTGATAACTGCCTATAAATATTTGAAGGGTATAAACATTAAGAAGGGTGATGAATTATTTAGATTGATACAAGGGATATAATGAGGACTAATGGGATGAAATTAAGAAAGTGAAAATTTAGGCTGCTCCCTGACAGCGAGGTATATTTCATCTGTGAAATAATTTACACTGAACACCATGAAAAACTTATTCTATGTGAAATGTATTAACCTGTTATAGTCTTCCAGCAGTAATGGCAGAAATCCCATATTTTGGGAGTGGTTGAATTTAGATGAAACAAAGTATAAGAAAATGAGTAGAGGATTAACTTGCATTGGCAGGAGGTTCTCTGGATAACTGATAAATCTATTTCCCTACTTCAGCCTCTCAGGCTCCTGTTTACTTTTCTATACAAGAACACACATAATTTCCAGCATCATCTCGGTAATGCAGTAAGAGAGATTATACAATCTTGGGAAGTGGAAACAGTTTGCTTAAGAAGGAAGAATACTTACACTTTTAATTACAAGTGTACAGCAAGTACAAGGTAGAACAATAAGTGCCCTGAGGGAAGGACCCAGCATTTGCAAGTAGCATTAGGACAGACTAACAACAAAGTCATGGGGGTTGGAGGGGGCAAAAGGTCTAGCTAGAAAATGAATTTGTATTGAAATACCAGTGAAGAGGCAATCTCATGCCCCTAAGGTCATCACACAAAATTTTGCACTTTCATCTGTTAGCTGGTATCTGTTCAAGCATAAGTGGAATCTAACTAGTTAGAGCAGTCTTGTCCAGTCACAAACTAGTGCAGTGTTGTGGAAAAGAGGGACTGGAATACCCAAGGAATTTCATTGGAACTGCAGAAAAGTTGTTTCAAAGTCTAAAGTGAACATTCTTTCATCTCCACTAGCAGCGCTCAGCAAATGCAAACTGGCTCCAAGAGGGACCAGCTATTATTGGTCAAGGCCGTTGATGGGATGTAGCACCTTTGGGATTCTAAACTACATTGTTTAGAAGAGGAGAAAACCCTGCACAACAGCAACTGAAGCAACTGAAGATCCAAGAATATGTGAGAGAAACAGCTCTGCAGGCATGAAGGTCAGTGAAGGAGGGGTAGAAGTTGCTCCAGGTGCTGAAGCAGAGATTTCCCTGTAGCCTCTGGTGCAGACCATGGTGAGGGAGCTGCAGTCCATGAAGGATCATGGTAGAGCAGAGATCCACCTGCAGCACATGATGAAGATCATGGTGAGGAAGGATGTGCCTCTGCAGCCCATGAAGGTGCAGGGTGGAGCGACAATATCCCTGGAGGCCATGGAAGAGCTCATGCCAGAGCAGGTAGATGCCCAAAGGAGGCTGTGAGAAGCCCACACTGGAGCAGGATCCTGGCAGGACCTGTGGATCCATGGAGACAGGAGCCTAGGCTGCGTTGGTTTTGCTGGCAGAACTTGAGACCTCACGGGGGTCCCACGCTGGAGTAGGCTGAGCCTCAAGGACTCCCCCCTGGGGAAGGGCCCCACATTGGAGCAGCTTGTGAAGAACTGCAGCCAATGGAAGGTCTCACATCAGAGAAGTTCATGGAGAACTCCCTCCTGTGGGAGGGACATGGCACTGGATTAGGGGAAGAGTGTGAGGAATTCTCCCTCTGAAGAAGGATTCGCAGCAACATGTGATGCCTCACCACAATGCCCATTCCCCATCCCCTTGTACCAATTGGTGGGGAGGAGATAATCCCAGGAAGAAGGGAAGGGTGGGGGAAAAGGTGCTTTTAAGTTTTGATTTTATTTCTCATTATCTTACTCTGATTTGATTGGTAATAAATTAAACTAACTTCCCCAAGTCAAGTCTGCTTTTCCCTGGCCCGTAATGGGTGAGTGATCTCTCCCTGTCCCTGTCTCGACCCATGAACCTTCTCTCCTCTATCCAGCTACATCATAGAACAGCTTTGGTGGACATCTGTTGCCCAGTCAGGGTCAATCTGCCACAGTGAGATGGGAAGAATATTTAGCTATTTGAATTGCACTGTAGGAGAAAAATGGTTCCACTTTTAAATAATTCCATTACTTTTTATAGTCAATTAAAATGGAAGGCAGTAATAGCATATCTCAAGAATTCATCTTTAAGAAACACATCCTGAAATTTTAAAGTTCTTAATAGGCTCGATTTTGCACTGTACAAGATAGGGAGTGATAGCAGAAACATATCTCACATCATCTCTAACACTTAGGTTAGCTCACAAAGAAGGACACTAGGACCCAGTTTTAAATGTGTGTATTTGTGTATAAACTAATTTTTAATCAGTTCTCTAAATAAAGCATTTTCAAGACAATAAAGAAACTCTATAAAGACTGGCATGAATTTCTAGCAGCTAAAATGGTTGCAGATAATTTTTTTCCTTATTAGAGACTAGCAACAGAACTCAAATGACCGAAATTACATTTTGTTAGAGTGCTGCCTACTAAGTTGGAAGTGCACCTTTATCTATAAATCAATTGTTGACCAGGCTAAATACTTCCCACTTTCTGATATCCAGCAAACAGAAGGCAGCAGTGCTGCAGTTTAAGGACTGGAGCCAGCACTTCAATCTAATTAATCCTGACTCTAGCATTACCAGCAGTTTGCCTTTCACTTCTACTCCTGGGCAGGTAGTCAAAAATTTTTGTACTTTCCTTCTCACTCTAAAGAACTTTTGGACCACATCCACTTATTTAATAAATGTCTTTCTTTCATAGAATTTCAAGGAAGCGTGTTGAGGGACACACATTTGAAATTAACTCCATAGCATTTAGTTAAGAGCACATATTGCAGGAAGAAAACCAATCAAACCTGAAAAGATCTTTCTCCAGACAATGGACACAGTTACAGCAGTTTTTCTTCATTCTACAGTAGTCACTCCTAACCTAACGATCTCACTCATTATTTTTGTATTCAGCTACATATGCATTTAAGTGTAGGATTCAACCACACTTGTATGAACAAAACCATTCACGATTCATATTTTTGCAGTCCCAGAGAAGTCAATGAGTCAAATTCCACTCTCAGTTGTACCTTCATTAATCCAGAGAACTTAATTGGTCTCAGTGGCTTTGCTCCAGAGCATGGAATACACCTAAGCATGACTTCATAGCATATAAATCAGGATGGAACATACATTCTGCAGTAAACATTGAAATAGAGTCTTCAGATCAATTTTATAACAGCCTTGCGTGCTTACTTTATGACTTCAAAGCTTGAGAGACCAACAATAATGCTCAGCAGATTTCCTTGATTTTCAGCCTACATTCCACAGAAACAAATCAACCACAAAGCACTCATGCCAGAACAGAAGAACAGCTAATGCTTTATTCTAAGTGTTGATTACAGAAAGTACAGCTAGAAGTGACCTTAAGTTCCTGTCCTGTTCAACCCCTACTCCAAGACAGTCTACTTTATATAAATCCATCATGACAGACCTCTAACACAAGTTTTAAGAGATCTGATAATTGAAATTACACAACCTTGTTAAATAAAATCAATTTCAGTGTTGAACTGTCCTTCCTGCTGGAAATGACATAAGACCAAATCCACAAAAGGATTCTATATTTAGAAGTAGGATTAAAGTGGGATTTTAAAGTCCAGAGCTGAAATCCCCAAGTCACCTGCCTTGCTGTCACGATCTTCAGAGGTACAACTCTTTTCCACATCAAAGTTCCCCAGACCTAAGAGTTGCATTTACTCCTACAGGGGATGCCATTTTTGGCAAGTCTGAGTGACTCAGTATCTGGTTCATTTTTTCAGCATCCTGGAGTCAATCAAGAGAAAAGGCGGGTGAAGGATGGGAGGATTCAGTCTAGAGCACATGGCCTTTGCAACAGCATCAGATCAATTCTTGCAAACCTACAGTGTCGACTGCCACCTTCCTTCAAAATGAAAAGGACAAAGGAAAGAAAGCACAGCAGTTCAACATGTCCTCTTTTTCTACATCAATCAATAGTTAAAGAATTCCAAAAATCACAGTTATGCAAATTCATGTGCAGCTTCATTCTTTCAAATTAAAAAAGCACTCACTCACCAAAGTGGTTAATTCCGATATTGTTCTTCCTCTTCCACTCAACAGGTTAGATAATGTCCATACTCAAAATTTTTAGTTCTGACATAAATGATAAAACAACAAAAGTTATGAAAAATTTATTTGATAGATCATTAGAGAGGCTTTTTGAGTGACAAAGGGCCTAGGAAACTGCCTATGGGACCCCTCTTCAGAGCACTTCACCTTTGTGACACACAACAAATATTCATGGAACAGGGTAGTGATTAAAATGAGCTCTCTGAGAGAACAACTCTTCTGTGGACTACAGAACCTGAAGACATAGTTAGCAAATTATAATGACCCAGAATAACTTGCATTCAAGGTACAAGGACCCTCTTATGAGAATAGGGCATGCATTCATGACCTCAAGGCATGTCACGACTGAACTTTCGTCTCCTCCACCCATGCTGCTGAGTGATCTTTACTTCAAGTACAAAGCAAAGGACTCCAAATTCCTTTTCAGCCTCAGTCTGTGGGGAAGTTATTGTAATTTTGTTTGTTTCCTTGTTTTTTGAAGGAGTGACTTTTGCACTACTGCATTTCCATTACTCTTTCATAAGGCACTTACTATCAGAACCAATTCTACACAGTGAATTCCAAAAATGGTAAAGAAGTTACGTGTAAACAAAGGACATCATGTTGAATTTTTGTGCCACCTCTCAGAGTGTATAAAACAAAATTGTCACTGGTGGATAGTCTCCAGAGCATACCAGATTTTGGTAAGGTTATAGATTCCCCTAAAGCAGTCAAACACCTAAAACACTGGTGTTACAGCACAGAGGGCTGTAGCAGATTTCCTGTTCTGTGCATCAGTCAAGTCTGTGTGTTGTGTGCTGTATGCTCTATTGTAATGAAAGTTGCAGAAGTAAAACACAATAAAAATTCTAGACTACTTAATTATTAAGAAAGATTAGTCAGGAGATTGATTGTGTATCTAAAAAGAAAATGCTAACATTAAAGAAAAAAAAAAAATAAAACTTCTGGAACTCACAATTTGTGTGTAGAGACCATTCCTAGCGACCCACCCAAGGTGATGGTGGGAGTCTGTCAACACAGAGCACTGATTTAATCCATATTACCTTCAAAGACCTAAGCACCATGTGAGGAATTGGCGCTATAAACAGCAAAATCATAGCAGGTGCATAATAGGCACTTCTGCAAAATGTTATGGACATTTATCCCACTTACATGACACATTTCTATAAATATAGGCAGATAACTGCAGGTTTCAGACAGTCCACTGTGTGTGCTCTTGTCATGTTCAGCTTCCTAGAAATTTTTCAGTTTCATCCACAAATAAACTCGTGCTCTCCTCCTGTTTCTTAGAGGCCATATAGACTTGGAGGGGAAAAAGTGTTTGTCTTAATATGTTTGTCTTGATTTCTGACTCTGTAATTTTCTCACATCATTCTTAAATATCAGATACAAGTAGCTCCCTTCAGATAGCCATTTTTAAATCAATGCTAAACTATATTTTCTATTTTTCTTTGTGAAAATTTGCATTAACAAATTAGATATGAATTTCATACACTAATAACAGCTAACTAAGCAAAATCAACACCTAATCAGTCCAGACAGAAAAAAAACCTAAAATATTTCTCTGTTCTACAGAAAATTATCAGTATAACAGAGGATGAAGAAGAAAAAAAGAAAATAAGAAAGCTTTTGCCTAATTTCTACAATGCAAGAATAGTAGGAACTGCATGTAAACCTCACAAACAACCTTAGTTTTTAAAATAAACAAAACCAAAATAATAAGTTTTGGTTTTGATTGCAGCTAACACTTGAGTCAGTCAGTGGACATCAAGATGATCAATATATTTTCAGACAACAGAAATTGTTTTATTTATTATTCACTTTTTCATAAGTTACAAGGATGTGTCAGCTTGGGGGAATCACTACACCTACTAAGTGATGAATGAAAGAAAACCAGCTGAGGAAAATCACTATCCTGCCACTGAAAAAAATCACTATCCACTGCAATCGTGGATCTGACCAACTGGGTGCATGTCAACTGCCCAGCACTGTACCGGGCTTAAGCTCAGCTAAGGAAGTAAAATGAAAATAAAAATCAAATTCTTCATCCAGAAGCTTTCATTTCACAAGAACACCACTCTCGTTCTCTTAGAAAGCTTTTAAGGTGAGGCACTGACACAGCTTGGACTTTCTAAATTTTTATAGATGCCGATTTTCTGGAAGGAAGCTACACTGAAGCATTAGTTTTTACACACACTCTGCACTGGCAGCAGCAGCAGGAGCTGAGTAGTTGTCAGCATTAAAGACAAATCCTAGGGATGCCCCTGACCCATGAAGTGTCTCATCCCTGGGAAGAAAACAAAGCTGTGAGCCAAACACTGACCTGGCATCTGGGGTCTTAGAGCAGCCCAATCCCAGCCCTGCCCTAATCTTACCGAGAGAATTTACTCAGCTCAATGGCACCAGCTTTGCCCTCTTTCCTCACCTCTATGGGAATAAAAGCAATTGCTAATTACCTGCAAAAGATAGAGTGAAACAAAAGAGCTGAAAAATACCTTTTAAACACAGGATTAAAGTAAAGGGCAACACAGCTTGAAGACTCATGTAGCAAATTAGACACACATCTTACCTGGACAATTGCTTCTGATTTCTGCAGAGACTAAGTTTGCCAATTAAATATGAACCGACAAAAAGAAACATTTCTAACTTTATTACTGGAAAGAAAACCATCCTGGCGTGAAAACAAAGCACTTCTGTTTGCCAGAATTTCTGGCAGGGGTGCTCCAGGACTTGTCCTGCTGTTCTTGCTCTTTCTCAAGCCACCAAGTGGAGAGCACTTGGGGGTTTATCACTTGCAGCTAGTGTTTTCCAGAACACCAAAGAGCAAGGAATCCCACGGTGTTCAAACAGGGCTGGCACTATTTGAGTAAGCTCCCTGCTGAGCAGAATTAAGGAACATTGAGCATTTAAAGGGACAGCAAAACACACTTGAATATAGGGAGGGGGTAAAACTGGAGCTGTCTCCATCACAAACTGACAACTACTTGTAGTTACTGACTCAGCAGAAGGTGGCTTGGAAGCAGATGGGTGTGCAGACTGGAAAATACCTTGTATGTATAAACCAAAACAGGGAATTTGGTGATGATTTCACCCAGCCAAGGCAGTAGCGTAACATACCCAAGCAGATCATGACAATCATGGATACCTCAGTGTCCTTCCTCTTTCCCAGAAGCCTGCTGTGAAAGGAGTGATTTCTCATCTAAACACAGCTTCTGCCTACAGCCAACACCATTTTTTCGTAGTGGTTCACAAGGATGAAATACATGGTATGCTTCCAAGACATGCACATGAGAGTTAAGTCACTGGTTTTATAGAGGGAAGGAGAATTTGAGAAAAGGGAAGAAATGAAGACTATTAAAAATACAAGAGAAGAGATTAAACACGACATCGAGTTGAGAGAGGAAAGCATAGGGGAGGGAAGAAGAAACAGGTTCAGAAGACAATTATGGCAAAGATGAGGGAATAAAGTAAGGATTGCAAACTCTATAAATGCACTTACCAGAAAAAGAATAAAGAAAATGGAACCATTCCAAGAAAATTAAAAGGCTTTAAAAATCAACTGAGGATGAGTGGCCTGCCAAGCTACATTCAGCAAATACTGGGCACATTGCACCACTATTTGTCAAATTTAGTCAACAAATACTATTTGCTGCCATAGCTGGTCAAGTACTCTCCAGTAAACACACTGTTAAAAAATTAAATAGTCCATCTAGCTGTTATTTATCTATTTATAACACTCATTCCAAAAATAAGTTGTTTTGTTGTTAAATTAGTTAACTGGAATGAGTGTTGTGACAAAGAAAGGTTAGCCCTTTGTAGCTGATGTGCATATGGGTCTTATCCCTAGGAATAAGAGAAGGAAGCTGGCAGCACTAAAATTAACTACCCTACCAGCAAACAGAACATAACGAGGTTTTTCTTTCTTTATAATATGCAAGCATAGGTGATTTTCTTCTTAAGTTGTAAGAATAGTCCTTTGATTAGTAAGTGTCAACATTTGACACCCAGATTACAGCAATTAAACTCCTTTGGTGCTAAATTCAAGGTTGCAGTTACTAGCAGGAAATTTACTTCTAGTCTGTTTAAATACACTAGTGTTTTGTCAGATTATCCTTTTCCTGTTATTGGAAGGGCATGTGATGAGGTAATTTTCACCTCAGTACATATGCAAATAAATTTTATCTACTGTTATAGGGCAGCATCTTTTCTCCACATTTTCTATTCCAAAATACATAGGGAATGAAATATGAGTTCCTAATATAATTTGTTTGGGGAAAATTATTATTTCTCTAAAATGAACGATGTTGAAAACTGAAGAGATTCATTAAAATAAAGTTTGGATACAAAGTAAACTATCAAATATTAGGAAGATGTCCCATTTAATGCTCTACACCTTACTTTACTGACCTTACTTTAGACCTCTGATATACATATATACAATACAATCTTTATAATGCAATTGCATGGTTTTCACATGACCCTTCCTTCAGTCAGTGTACGAGATGGATGTTGCTCTGGGATTAAATTAGCTATTCAATATTTCTTTTCATCCTCTTCATTCAGCGTGTAGTCTCACCTTATTTACTGCATAACATCCATTCCTTGCTCTGCATACCTAATTATTAATTTCCTCATGGGCTTTTGTGTGGCACTCATCACTATGGTATCTGAAGTTTCACAAATATTAATGAATTTATCTTCCAGGCCTGTCAGACAAGCTAATACTACTTTCCTCAGTTTGCAACTGGTTAAAGGGGAGCAAAGACCTTGGGAATTATCTGTGACCAGAGAGAGAAGTGGGGAGCAAAGACCTTGGGAATTATCTGTGACCAGAGAGAGAAGTGGGGAGCAAATCTTAGAGTTGCAGGTTCCCAGATTTGCCAAGCAAGACCTCATTCTGACAGACTTCATTTTCTTGCAGGCCTAAGGACTCCCTGAGTGTGCCTTCCCCCAGCCACAGCTGCCTGTGCTCAGCACCTACCCAGGGCAGGCATCCATGGCTGCAGCTGGTCCAGGGAACACACTGCCCAGCTCTGCGCTCCTGTACCCTTCCCACATCTCCACCTGCCTAACTGGAAGGCATCTGCTTGACTCCAGCTAACTTATTTTGTTGTGTTAGATTGAAACTACAGTCCAAAAGTGCTGAGAGAAAAACTGGGAGAGCAATTTATCACTAGACAGCAGTAAATCTCTGGGGTCCTCCATTTGTTATATAGGCTCACTGAAATGTCTGAATCTGGGTCCAGATCCTCAGTGCCTCCTGCTTCCCATAATGAAAGTCACTATGCTAATTCTCCACCTGCTGCGGGGCAGAATTAGAAATGGATTCCCATAGCTTCTTTGCAACTGGTACCTCCAGACAAATACAGCTGGGGGCAAGGAGAGAGAAAGTGGATGTACATATATTTGGGGAACTGAGACCGTAGGTGAGGAAAGTCTCAATTTACACGTGCAAATTCAGAGTTGAAGTTATCCTCATGGTTATTTTTGTCCTTTTTCCAGCCAGAAAACTTCTGCTAGGAAAAACAAAACAAAACTCCAAGTATTGCACAATTTTCCAATTATCAGCCTAATGTCATAGGTGACTTTTATAGCTTTGAAGTTTTTTTTTTTTTTTTCCACCTTAAAATGCTGTTATTACTTCCAATTGAACGTATCTATTGTATACAAAAGAATTGATTGTTAACCCTGCCTCTAAGCAGTCTGGACTAATTTAAAACTTTATAGGACAGATTCTCAACATGAAACTCTTCTGCCTTCCCTGCTTTAGCATCATAAAGCAAAACAAAGGTAAGTCTAACTATGCAGATGAGGTCTTT
Organism: Polioptila caerulea; assembly: GCA_013397295.1. Classification (NCBI taxonomy): domain Eukaryota; kingdom Metazoa; phylum Chordata; class Aves; order Passeriformes; family Certhiidae; genus Polioptila; species Polioptila caerulea. Next base: position 653,562 of record VYXF01005657.1, read on the forward strand.
GAAATTTTGAATACCTTTTATGTGCCACTCAGAGCATTGATTTTTCAGGGGAAGAAAGGTGAGCAAGTTTGGATGTATGTTGACTCTAGCAACCTCACCTGCCAGCAAGATAACTTTTCACAGAGAAGAATTTTTCCAAATGACAAATAAAGCATTCTTGATTACCTCAAATGGATCTAACTGACCAGAGCACCCTAAAATTACTAGAATGCCTTTTATGAATCTTGCAGCAAGCTTACACAGATACTCCTGCACACACAGAGACCATAGATGTATTCCATAGAGGCAATGCAAAAAAGATAACAAAAATCACTGGGAAAACAAACAAAACCCAACACACAGAGCTGAAACTAGAGATTCTACCTCTAGCAAAAGCCTAGCTGATTTTTACAATCTCCAGTTTACTGTCTCACACAGGACAGAATGAAATCTTGAGAATTAGTTCCTCTGATAAACAGTTCACCATTCCATCAGTCTGACACAAAGTGCAATCTCTGTTCTAAAAACCCAAAATGCTCTGTGATGGAGAGAGGGAGGAGAAGATGCATCACCCAAGTAGTGATGGCTGAAGACAATTTTCTAAGATCCCCAGAGAAGGTATTATGTCCTCACAGGGTGCTGGAAAGCATTTCTTTCAACAACCATACAGAGGCTCCCTCTGTATTTTTGTCTCCCTCAGGGTAATCCTGCGTGTGCACAGCCATGTATTTTCCTTATAAAGGAAATACATATACAGTGCCCATGAGCAGCACTGCTGACACTGCAAGAGGACTCCTTCCCCTTTGTGCCCTAGCAGACACATTTTAGCTGTCATTTCACAGTAGCCAGGTGGGATGGTCACTTGATAACTCTCTGAACCAGCTCTCAGCATCCCAGGAGCATGGCCAGGATATGACCGGAAGCACACATGAGCTGGGCTTTGAAATTACATCAAAGCACACAGCTGTCAGCACCAAAGATTTCAGCAGATACAGCAGTCACCAGGTCAGACTTGTAGCATTTCTACCTCTGTTTCACCCAGAGCATCCTGCATCCCAGTGCATGGCCCTAGGGTCCTTCAACACCCTTACTTGGAGCTGTAAAGTTTTTTTACAGCAGTTTCAACCATTAAGTCATGGAGACCTATATCTTTTGTTTTATGTAGGAATATGTTTTCTACCTAAACTATTTGGATAATTAGAGAGCTTTATTTTCCCCCAGTCAAGTATTAAATTTCTTTCTCATTTCCCAACTTCATCTCCACCTATGACATTTAATGTATTTCCAGGTCAGCTCTCACATATCTCCAACAATTTCTATTCTACTTGCTTAGGAAAATCAGCAAATAACATTCAGCCAGCTTGCTCATGCTAATTTACAGCTTGCTGTGGTCATTCATTCTCAGCTGAACTGTATGTTCAAGATAAACACAAGGTAGATGCTCTCTTTCAAAGCTCAGTCACTCAAAAAATCCACTGGATCTGCTAAGACTCTTCTTTCAAAACAGGTACTCTGCAGAAGAGCTCCACCAGCAGGTTGCCAGGGAGGTCCAGGGAGGCAAAAACTCCTCTAGGTCCAAGATTTTTTGTTTTTAATTGTTATTACAACAAAAAAAATCTCATCTATACAACAAAAATTTCTTTCAAATATCTCCTCTTGTTGCTAAATAGGTAGCTTGTGACTCACCCATCCAAACCCACATCCTCGCTATTCTAGTTGACGAGGGGCACGACCTCCAGGCTTCTCTACTCTTCCATGAAGAAGGTGGTAGAAGCTCCTATGTCCTTTCTTGCTACCTTTCCCCTCCCCATCAAAAGCAAGAAGACAGTAGGCAACCTCCCTTCAACTTTCCCACTGCTCCACACACAAACAAAATCGGATTTGACTTTTTAAGCATGTTTTTGTATGGAGTATAAAAACAATATCAGTTACGGATGGCCCAAGCACATCAATCATCAGGTTTCAATACACTGAAATGCCATATCAGCTTGTTAGTTGGGATTTTACATTGCTTTTTCTCAAGAAACAGAAAAAGTTTTGCTAGCAGTTGCTCATGTAGACATGTTAGAATTCTTTTTCTTTTGGCAAACAGACAACTGCTTCCTTCCTTGGAAAGTTTCTAATTAAAAGTTAGCTTTCTCTCTCTTTTCCTTTCGAAAATACCATAAATTATAAATAACTGACTAGTCATTCATTGTCTCTAATGCACAAACTCAAGTATACTTTCTCCATTTTTTTCAAATTTGCTGTCAGGGGGACATTTTATATTTGGGTTGGGAGGAGACAGACTGCTCAAGAAATCTGATGAAACCCCAAGACTCAAAGTGCTGTGTCCCTTAGCTACAGAAAGTACATTCTGAAGGCAACTGCAATGCAATCAAAGTCACCACACAGTATGGGCTCCCTCAAATGATGTTCCCAGTGACGTGGTGGAGGTTTTTTGAGCACAAGGTAACACAGTATTCATTCTGGCTCTGTCCTGGGCCTCTGTGAAGCAGATGCTGTCAATCATTTAAGACTGTGTTGAATTGAACGTACCATCTGCAATATGGTGTTTACAGTTTTCCAGCGAAGGTAAAGCTGAGACAGCCAGTGAATTTTACTGAGTAGAACATTAGGCTCTCCTTGAACTATGATGGGGATTTGAAAGAGCTGGGTAACTACACTTTGGTCATTAAGAATTTGGTTTCATACCATATTAGGCATGCTATCACCAAGAAATTAAAGGCTTCAGCCACTTATTTTTAAAAAAAACTAAAAAATTTTAAAAAATAGAAAAAGCATGTTATCATCAGGGTTTGGATCCTAAAACTACTGCCACATGAAAAATCTTACCACCACGTGCTGAAATGAAGTAGTTGACTGCAGAAAGCTCTCTCCAAGCTCTACTCCATTGTTGTGTCAGCAAGACTCAGTAGGTACTAATAAGTGAGCTACAGCCTTTTACTCTGGATTCAAACCAAGAAGCAGCAGCGGATGTAAGTATGTGACAGAAATGACTAGTCAGTGGGTACTCAGTGAGGAAAAGCATTCCTAACTGCAGGTGGCTCATCTTACACCTCCTCACTGTGTGACACTGAACTGGCAGTCCCACGAGAGCATTCTTGGTCAGGAGATTTGGGCACCTCTGCACCTGGCAGGGATCAGAATAATGAAGTTAGCAGCACAGGCAGAGGAGCCTTGGGAGTCACATCCCCTCTCGTTCTTCAGCCTCAGGACTCCTCTCATCCATCCATTTTCCCACAGTCTGTTTACAAACATTTCTCCTGACACTGTACAGAAGGGATACTCCATACTGCCCTGTCTGTCTCTCTGGACTCACATTTGAAGCATGCACCTTCCTCCATATCCCCTGTTACAGCTCAGTGGTAAGAGGTGGGGTTGCATTCTCCTCCCTAGTAGCAGCACCCCAAAGTTCCTTGCCCACAACACAATCCTTTAGTGTTCTTCATATTTGGACTTGTGGATATTTCTCTATGCATTATCACAGGGATCCACAAACTCTTTTTAACCAAAGTCAAGACACCATCTGGGATGAAGAAGATTCCTTTTCCCTCTGTTTTATATCCCCCATTCCCTTCTTTCTTGTGCTGTCCTTCCCCTGCCTGCCCAGGTTTCGCCACAGCCTCTGTACAAGGCCTCCCCCCCCTACCCATCTTGTTCTGGGAAGAAGTTGCTCAAAAAATTTCTGACACGTGACAAAATAATGACTTTGCTCGGCTGGGGCAGGCTTACACTCAACACATTTTATATGGTGCTTAAGAATATGTTAAAAATTATTTGTAGTGTAGTTTTAACAACCATAGTAGTTGCACATTGTCAGCTTTCAAATCCTCGGCAAAGATGGAACCTAAAGCCTTGATTTGGCAAGCATCACTACTTTCACTTAACAGATGGTAAAACTTAAGCTACAACTTGTCTTAATTTGAGTGTTTTTTTAAAGAAACAAGAAAAAAAGGAAAGCAAAATAGACTTCTTTTTTTTATTCACATATTTTTTACCTTTCTCTCTTATAAGCACCCATTTGTCTCTAGGTAAGATGTGGATTCTGTCTTAGCAGCAGACATACTACTACCAGAAAAGCCTGAGAAAGAGTTGCAGCTCCCACTGTATGTACTTCTGCCAAATTAGTACCCAGAGACCAGATGCTCCCTGCTTTCAGACCATCTCTTTACCTTGCTTCAGATTAAAGTCAGCTCTAGTAGACTAAAATTGTTCAAGGTAACATGTTATCTGCTATAGAAAGGGCAGCAAAGCCCTCTTGCACCACCCCCAGCAGGTGATCCTGAAAGGCAAAAGCCTTGATTAATCACTACGAGCTATCTTTTTGGCACTGCTTTTTGCTAAATTGATTTTTTTCCTATTGTTTTTAATGGAAGTAACAGTCCCCTAGCACCAACACCAACCTTTGAGTTGACTCAATCTTGAATTCTTTCTAAACGGTTTTGCTTCTACACTGCCTGACCTTTACCTTCTCACCCCCACCTTCTCCTCTTCATTACAAGGATTTTTAGGGGGACAATGGTACAATTGTTCTGACAATGCAAGCAGAACTAGCAGCGGGAAGCTGGAGCAACCTCTCATTCTTCTGTCTCAGAGCTGCTGTTTGTACACTTTGCTCTTCTATTCAGTCCATTGACTTACCTCCCTTATCTTTAATCTATAATTAGAAGAGATTAAGGAAGATGACTTCTTGCAAAAAGAAATAAACAAAAGGGATCAGGGATGAGTTGAAAGGTAGGGGGGGAAAAGTATAAAATCAGCAGTGTCCCTCTTGAGAAGGTCATCCCAAGGAAAGGCAAGAGCAAAATCAATGAATTTTGGCTCAGCAGCAATGGGAGTCAATCCATCAGACAAACTGATGGCAGCCAGTCAGGCTCTCACAGACACCACCTGTCGCTGCCAGCAAAATGTCAAATTTATGAATTCATTTCCATAGCAAGATAGCACTCCCCCAGGGCAGCACTGAACAGTTTCACAGCTTCTAGAGCAACCTACTGAGCAGAGAGAGAAGAGGCAGCTCTTCTTCCCCACCAAATGAGGCGAGTTGTACTTTAAAGTAATGGATGTATGGACCAAATCCAGAGTCAAGCTTTATTTAGGATTTGGTTTCTTTAAGCTGGGGTCCCTAAATCAAGATGCACTTAAGGCATACCCCAATTTCCCATTTTTATGTCATTAATTAGAGCAAAATGTTACACCCATATGTCTCCCACCCCAGGGTTTATCTTCCCTGCATCAAATCCCACAGAGATGAAGATGACAGCATTGACCTCAACAAGCTACACCCAAGTGAAAATTTATCCCGTATTCACTATAATTGTAGCTCCTTGTTAAGAAGAGTCTTGTCATGGTAGGGCTGATTCTCTTCAGTTAGTTCAGAGAGCACACTTTCAGTGACTGTCAGTCATCACTGAAGATAGCGGTGACAGAAACTTCCGAGAAGTTCTCTGCTCACCCACACTGAGACAAGAACTTATCCTTCCAGCACAACAAGTGGAAGAACCCTGTATTCTTTTCTTCCTTTCTACCTTTCATCTATCTTCATAGAATTATCTGGGTGTTATTCACTATAAGACAGTGTCACCAGAATCTCTAGAAGTGACAAACTTTTAGCACAGAAATACTTTAGGGAGCCTTATTTTAAATGTTTTCAATTGGAAGTGCAACAAACTGAACTGAGGTATGGCAGATACTCCAGTTGCTACCTGAACTTTAGTTTTGTCCAGTTAGGCATACATTAGATCACTAGAAACAGTTTTTAAGTTTAAAAAGATGTCAAGCTGGGGAAGGAGGACATAATCCTTGACTAAAAGCTAAGGGGACACAATTTTAAATTAACGCCAAACTTTTGATTTAGTAGAACACTTGGCTCAAATTCTCCAAAGTTTTCACATTTCTCTACTTCTTTAAAGGTATAATTCCATAATTTAGGTTTTTCCAACATACTCAGAAATCATCATTTACCAGCTGTCTAACACCCTGGGTTGTCTAGTTCCAGCAGCCCACAAATTCATAGGCATGAGTTAGTGAAAAAATGACAAAGAGCTGGCACAGTGATGCCAGCCAACTCCCAAGTGAAAGAGGTTATTGCCAATGGAGGAGGATTTAAGTGGAGATACTTAGCACTAAATTTTTCAAAACAGGCACACACATTCTTCCTATGTAGGACGCCAAAAAATAGACATGAATTGATAGCAGGGCAACACCCCACATGGTCCCTTTTAGCTAGCAATAGATGTGAGCATCAGGCTGACTGAAGTTTTAGCCCCAAAGTTTTCAAGCAGAACTAGCAGACTGGGGAGGGAAGCTCACCTGTGTAAGAGCTCTGGGATCACACAGAAATCAGAGAAGGGAAGAGATACCTGACTGAATGGTGTGCTCACACCCAGTGGTGTAACCACTCTGAAACACAGGATCACATGGTGAGGACACACGACCAGAGGTGCATGATTCACTGCAAAACCTAGTGCTGAACATTCAGATTATTAATCTTTTACATATGCTGGAATTAGACAGCTATAACAAAATTCTCATTTCATGGCAAGCTCTATGTTACTTTACTTGGCATCCTCATTGCAAAAATTTGTGCAAAAACGTACAGAGAGCTCACTGTTTTGCAAGCATTTTAATGCTTTGATCAAAGGTCTATGGTGACAAATATTGCTAACAGCCTTCACACAAGGAGACATGCAAACAAATTGTCACACTCTATAGGTGAGACAGCGTTTAGCAAGGTTCTTCATCTTTAAACTGATATTGTTAATCTATTTATAATATATGCCTTCAGGGCTTTTTTTTGTGGTTTGTGGCTCTTTTTAATCTTCTTTTAAATTAATATATATTAATTTGGAATTCAAACTCACTGTATGCTAACTTGGTTGAAGGAATAATTATAAGATACTTTGTCTTAATTATGGCACCATGATACAGAGCAGTTAAATATCTGTATAATTTTACATTGTTGCCCTGAAGGCCCTTCCTTGAAGTCAACCTTTTCTGTTCTTTTCCTATTTTTTAAGCAAGACTTAATTTGTAAGTGTTAAGAAAGTAGAGAAAATTACTTCACCCTAGTTCCTTTGTATTTTTCTCCTACTTTTATTCTCACTTTTGAAGATTAATATAAATGAGTACAGAAAAGTGTCTCTCTAGTTAATTATGCTTTAGGGAACTTTATTCTCTCCTCCCTCCCCCAAATTCTATTTTAAGGCCCAGTCTCATTCTCTTGTTCATTAAGAAACATTAGGAAACAGCCAACTGTATCATATAGCAGCTGATTCTTCCTTTCATGCATGTCCCCATCTCACCCTCTTTACATTGCATAACTCAAAGACCATTCAACTTGAAATAGTTTCCTTTGAAAACAAAACTGATGAGCATCTTTTTTTTTTTTATTTTGCTTTTCCTTGATTGCCATGTAAAATTACCTTGATACCCACTATTTTTACCTTCTTGCATAGAAAAAGCAAAAAACAGCCCTCATCTTCAGTGTCTGTTTTCCTTGTACGGCTCCAATTTTCAAACGGATCCTTATGATCACAAAATTTTATACACTTATTCAGGAAGGAGTCCATAATCAGATAACATCATCAATCCCAAACATTTAACAAAACACAATTCACATCCCTTTCTTCTCCTAGTACCTTCAAAGTCCTTGTGTGGTTGCACTCTTGCATCTTTGACAATAACACAGGTTTGTGTTGTAAAAGGCCCTTAGCAGAAAGTACTCCTGTCACTCTGTGCAGGAACTCACAAAGTCTAAAGCAAAGAAGATACAAAAATATTGAAAGGCAAATATGTCATTTTGTAACATGACATCATAGAAGGTCTAATGGCTCTCTATCACACCATCACTCAAGAGCAGAGCTGAAGACGAGGAGGCAGTTGCTTCTGGACACTGCTTCCTCATGTTCAAATACTTTGGGCCAGAAATCTCATCAGCCAACGGTATCAGAGGCAGTGGTAAATTCACAAATTTTCCAACAGCACAAAGGCACAAAATAGTGCTGATGACAGAACCAGTGGATCAGTATGGTATGACACAGGGACAGAAATAGACAATGAGAACACCTTTAGTCAGTAGTGTAGCCGGATGCAGTAAATTAAAATAGCAGAATGGTTTGAGTTGGAAGAAACATTAAAGTTCACCTTGCTCCAACTCCCCTGCCATGGGCAAGGAACAGCTTCTACTAGATCAGATTGCTCAAAGCTGCAACCAGCCTGGTCTTGAACACTTGGCATTCGCAGCTTCTCTGGGCAACCTGATCCAGTGCCTCTCCACCCTCACAGTAAAGAATTTCTTCCTAAAATCTAATTGAACTCTATTCTCAGTCTGAAGCCATTTCCCCTTGTCTGTCACTACACACCCCTGTGAAAAGTTGCTCTCCAGCCTTCCTGTAGGCCTCCTTCAGATACTGGAAAGCTGCTACAAGGTTTTCCCAGAGCCCACCAGGCTGAATCACCTCATCACTCTCAGGCTGTCTTGTTCATAGCAGAGAATCTCCAGCTCTTGGTCATCTCTCTGGTCCTCCTCTGGACTACCTCCAACAGGTCCAGACCCTTCCTATACTGGTACCCCAGAATAACATCCCAGTTACCCCAGGCTGCACTTATGGGAGCAGAGTAGAGGGGAAGAATCATCTCCCTCTACCTGCTGGCCACACCTCCTTTTCTGTAAGGAAAAAAAAAAAAAAAATCAATCTTTGTTCTGTCTGCTGGTATAGTTAGTGAAACATCTATGTTGCCTAAGTTTTAAATAAAATAATGTACTTTTAAAGGTTGGTGGATTTCACAATATTTTGTTTCTCATTTGCAAAATGCATTCATGTATTCAAGGTTTAGAGAGGTTTTTTTTTTTCACTTTACTCCTCTGTATTTTACCTCTAAAATAAAGGCTCAAATATATAAGAATCTAAAATCTAACACTTTCCCTGAATAAAAGAAAATGCTTTTTTGGTGGTGGTGGTTTGTGTTTTCTCTTAGAATTTTATTATTTACCAGAAAGTACAAGAAAAAAAAAAAAAAACCAAAAAAATAGAAAAACAAAAACAAANCTCTTAGAATTTTATTATTTACCAGAAAGTACAAGAAAAAAAAAAAAAACCAACAAACTAGCAAAACAAAAACAACAAACACTAAAGCACCACTGGAGGGTTTTTTTGTTTTTTGTTTGTTTGGTTTTTTTTTTGTGGGTTAAAGACATAATTCTTTGTAACTAAGTATAAAAATATTGCTCAGTCAATTGGCCAGGTGTGTGAGGAATAAAGATTTGCTCAGGGTAACAGCTAATGCCATTAATACAGCAATAAAGAGTTGTTTTCTCTGAGAACTGAGCCAGCAGAATAAAGTTATGTCCAGAGTCACAAGCACATCCTGTCTATTTTCTCCACTATAGGCTTTCAACCTCCAACCTCTCTGTGCTCTCTTCACATTCATTTAAAATTATTGTGTAAAACCAAAGAAACCACATACACATACCTTTTCATTCTTTGCTTTACAGTCTTCTGCCAGTTTATAATAACATGGCATTTCTCTGTGATACTGGATGACATGGAAGACAGAAAGGCAATTCATTAAAACAAATAGTCCAGCAATTGATCTGCAGCAGCTGTTATACTTCCTCAGCCAGGAAGAGCCTTTGTGAGTTATCAGCCCATTGAACACTGCAGATGCAAGTCACTGCTCCCATCTACTATGCAGACCTGTCAAGGTGAGAGTCTTGCTTCAAGGAAGTCAAAGTTCCTGGTGTTTTACTTATGGGATCCAAAATAGAAACTGAGCTCTTAAGACTGGAAGAAAAAACACTGATGAACACTTAAGGACTCTCAAGTTCTTACAAGCATGAAAAGAAGAATGACATCTACCATAGTGAGGATATTGGGCATTAGTCTCATCTGCTAAGATGGACCCTACTAATCCTGGGCCCAGCTGTGTCTCTGATCACAGACAGAGCACCCTGCCCAGTGCTAAATTCTAGCAGTAATCAATGATGTCACAGCACCTACACTGAAAGGAAGTAGATACTATAAAAGCTCTTGTCCATTTTGAAATTCTGAAGATGAGAAGATATTCCTTCCTGAGATACAGACTACATTGTTTAAACTAGAAAATGTTTGCTTGGTTGTTTTTTTGTTTTTTTTTTTTAAATCAGTACAGCTAGATACCTATTTCTTAACAAATTGCATCCATCTATCTAGGACCTTAATTTTAAAAGTAACATTCTTCAGAAGATGAATATTTTTGTATATCTGTAGTGAAACTCAGCATTCTCAGGAGGTAGTTTAGCACCTTTTTCTTTAATGGGTTATTAAGATCATCTACATTCCAAGTGACTACTTTAAAGTACTATTAGTCTATACTATATGTCAGAACTAAGGAGTGTCCTATTAAACCCAAGGTTTGCTTTGTTTCTTTCAATTCTCTAAGGTAAGCTCAAATACCAAGAAATAGAGTGCACTTGTATCAGATTGCTTCAGTGAAGCAAGAAAAGGGGGAGCAGGGAGGCAGCTTTAAAACTTACTTTCTAGTCTTCTGTGTATTTCTTGAACTTAGTCAGCTCTGCAGAGGGAATACCCTCTTATTTTTCTTCCCACCAGTGACAGCTACAATGAGTCATAGTACCTGCCTACTCCAAGCGAGCACTTTTGTCTCTTGCCTACCATAATTTTCAAAGATTCATTCGATAGTACCTCAGCTTACCTATTGCCCACATAAAGAGGCAGAAGCTAGTTACCATGGGTAATAGTTTTAACACTGAGCAGAAATGAAGAGATTCAAATGCTCGCACACACAAAACTCTGTTGTTATATTCTGTCAACTAGCCATTCTCATGCCATCATAAATCTCCAAGGAGCAAATAAACAAATAATTGTGTTTACCTGTCAGGGTCTGGACAAAAAAAAAAGCGTAGTACATATTATACTAAGTTAAATGTTAAACTAATGTTAATGTACTAATGTTAAACTTCGAGAGTTAAAAAAAAAAGTACACTGCAACTTTCTGTATGTTGAAGAGGTACTCTAACTCTTCTGATGATTTTTGAGTAGCTCTTCAGCCACTAAGGATGTTGCCCATGTGAGTTGCATAGGGACAATTTTTGCCAACGGAAAAACCCAGATACCTTCAGATATTAAGACATTTATCCCCCCAGTAGAAATACGCAATCTTAATTACATGAATTACTCTATGGAAACATTCCTTACTCCTTGTTTACAGTAGAGACCATCCAGCGAAGGTGTCATTTTTGGTCTTCTAAATGACCATCACTGAATGTGAAACTCACGGAAGCTAGCCACTCTTTTGCATCATTCTTTTGCAATCTATCATTGTTCAACTAAAGAATGATGTCCCATTACAAGCTTAAAAGACTCTTTAGTACAGCAAGACAATAGTAAATGTCTTCATCTCAATTCTAAACCTCTCACCTGAGTTACAAGGCCATGGTTGTTTTATTGCAGTGGCAATCAAGATGCATATGAAAGTTCTGCCTCTGATGACTGAAAATTGCAATTCAATTAAAAACAAAGAGCTAGCCATCCTTTCTCTTCAGATATTCTACTAGATGTGTGTCTTTCACACATCCTAATTTCAAAGGGAAGCATATCTTCCTCCATGTATCAAACATAAGAAATTTTTTCACTTTACAGTCTTTCAAGTAAATCCTCTGTTTATAGCTTATCCTCTTGGAAGAGGCAGTGAGAAGCACAGATGAACATAGCAAGGAGTTCAACCAGGAAACTAAAGAAAATCAATCTCTGTATGGATATGGTTTCCATATATTTATAAACCATCCACCCAAAAGGAGCAAGCTTATGCATCACACACAGGGAGCCCATTACTCTCACAGAGCGTACATGGGGGAATTCTCATGCTGAAAAAAAGAACATCTTTGCTTCCCACAACTTATCATCAAGAGCTTAGCAAAGTGTTGAAATGAGCTCTCTTGGGTTCTGTTGTACCATAGAACTAAAATACATTAAGTTAAGATGTACATCGCTACATTTGGGCTGCTAGATCCATACCAGGCTCTACTGGAAATATTTGGAATTATTTGCAATGAGATCACTTTGCTGCTTTTTTATATGTGCTTTGAATCTCATGTTATCTTCTTTAAATCTGTTCCAGAATTTAGTTTAGCAAACAGCATCAAGGGTGTAGAAGCTTCAAAAGCCAGCATTAGAGATCAAGGTACATAAATTGATCTGGAAACAGAGAATGCCATTCATCCAAAACAACTCTAACCCAAAGCAGTACATGGGATGGAGAATGCCTCAGTGCAGCTGTTCTTTGGAAAGGGATCTGAGGATTACAGCATGCCATGATTCTGTTCCTGAAAAAAGAATGCCTTCAGCTGGACTTGAGAACAGAGCCTGGAAACCAGAAAACTATCCTTTTGCTCAGGACTAAGAAGATTCCTTCTGTGTTCGGCTACCATCTTTCAAGAACGTGAAGACAGTTCCTATGAAAGGCAAAAAATACCCAGCCAGCTGCAAACCCGTTCTTCCAAAGAGAGTCTATAGGACCTGGTGCTACCCAATATAAGGAAGGGAAAGCTGAAAGGTAAAGTCTTCCAGGTAGATTATATAGTGCTGCAAAGAACAAGAAAATAAATTATTTTCCAATATCTGTTGCCAATGAGCAGCAATAGTTACACTCAACATGAATTTCTCTTGCTGTCAAATTCAGGACAATCTTTCCAGTGGTAGGGAGAGAAAAACACTGAAAAGGTTGCCTGGGTTCATTGGCAGAACCACCACTGGAGGGGTTTTTGACAACAGGCCTGACAAACAAACATCATTAAAGGAGATTGAGGCATAGCTGATCTGCCTCAGGGACAGAAGCATGGACTAGGAAATTTTTCAAGGTCTTTTTAAGGTTGCCACCTTCTAAATACAAAACACATGGACATATAATGAGTATCAACAGCTGCAATGCAGCAATTATTTGCTAAGGCTGGTATCAGATCGACAGCCTCCATAGTTTGCAGCAAGCTGTTCAAAACCCCGGCAAGAATCTACATTGTTAAAACTCCTGCCACTGGTCCTGATTGCCTTGGGCTAGCTCATGTCCTACCTCAACCATGGCTGTTGGAGGTTCAGGGCAGTAAGATGTTAAGAATTACTTGCACTGGGAGTCACATAGGTCTGCATTTTCTAATCTTGGAGAAGCTTGTACATAAAATAATAAGATCATTAATAGCCATAAGACAGTAAGATCATTAATGGTCATAAGATAATAAACCCCTCCAGGAATGCTATATGCATAATCAGGCATAGGACACATACCATTACATCAGCATCATACAGAACTAAGCCAGACTGTTCTGTTTTTCTAAAGAAATCTTACAAACCTGAGGAATGAAAAAGGACAAGCACTCTGGGAGCTCAACAAATGAATGGGATAGAGCTTTCAAACTGTAAGCAGCACTGACAGATTTCTTTGCTATTGATGCAGATCCCTGGTGTGCAGTCAGCAGCCACTTTGAAAAGAAGTAACAATTATTAATTGATCACGGAGTGCCAACAATTTACTAGGTGTTTCTTGTTTTTCATTTAGCAGCATACGTGAATTTGGAGGCAATCTGAAACAAAGAGTTATTCAGGACAGCAGAGGACAGGAGCGTTTCAGAAAAAACATCCATGGCCTCAAGAGAGGAAGCCTCTCTGGGCTGGTTTGTTTTGTTTCAGAAGAGGGCTGTACACTACTGAATTTCCTACTTCTGGGGAAAATTAAGGAATCAGCAGACCATCTGAATCATGGGATCTCCCCCTCTCAGGTCAGTATGGCTTTCTGTTTCATGTGGGACTGCAGTACTCAATGCAACAGAAGTGGTTGACTCTGCCCAAGTTACTGAACACAAAGGGCAGACTTCAGGATCCGTGGCCATTAGCCGGTGGTTTCTGGCCACAGTGCTCAGCAAGACAGTCAGCAAACTGAAAGAATGGTACAGCCAATCCCACCAAGTCTTTCCATCTCTGACTCCTTTGCGTGAAAAGTGGCACCTTGATGACAGAAGAGAGAGCACACTTTTCCAGGTACTCCACATAGAGGGTGAAAGGGAAGACAGGTTTAGCACATGAACAAACCTCTTAACAATTTACAAAATATCTCTGTTGAAGATCTGAGAGTCAAGATCCACTATCTCCAATGGAGCAATGCATTGAATCAGATGGTTTAAGAACAGCAACAGCAAAACAAGTCAACAAAAAAGCCATCTGGTGCTACACAACCTCTATTTTTATTCAGGAGCAACAAGTCCAGCTCATGTTACAACCATCTTTTTTCTTAGATATGAGAGAGACAGAAAATACTAGGTAAAGAGCCCAGAAATATGTCATGGTGGCCCTGCAAGAACAAGGGGTAAGACTTCTCCTTTCATTATAGAAAACTCAGGATTTTTAACACAAAATTATAAGATGCTAATACCTCAGGGGAAAAAAAAAAAAAAAAGGGACAAACCAACAAATCTAGGAAAAGGCAGAAAAAAACTTAAAACTCAAATTTTGTCAGCTGGAAATGTCTGAGTCTTTCCTAAACTACACATTTGCTTGAGTCAGTTTGTAAGTGTAGGCTGTCATCTGGATTGAAATTTATGGCCAGCTCAAAGCCTTCCTACTTAACATTAACGTTCAAAGGTGATAGTTTGCACAGATTCATCCCTGATACTGCTGGTTGTTCATGGCATTTATCTGATGGTCCACATTTAATCTTTATCACTCTTTTTATTGAAGAAATCAATTCTCATTAATATTTTTAATGGTTTTTAGTAGATGTTAATGAAGTGTGGGAAGGTCCTTCAGGGACTGTACTCTTCTGTCACCTTGATTGTGACAGTAGCACGTTAGGAGTCTTCAGGTTTTAGCCGGGAACATCATCATGAAACTACAATGTTCCTTCTCTGTGTACAATAAAGAAAATAACCAAAGAAATCTAACAAAATGCATCATTAACTTGCACAAAAATTAAAAGCTTCATGAAACATGAAGCAAAAGTCGTCTTGCATCCTAATGAAAACTTTCCATGAAAATGTTAATACAACTACTGCTTTTTCTCAAATGCATCAAAAACCCCACTTACAGATGAAGAATTGAGGTTGGATACACTGTTTTTAGTTTCAAGCCAGTAGATAACAAGTAACCCAGTAAACAGACAGTCAAGTCAATTGCTCATCTTTTTTTAATTATCAGTTAATTTAAGAAGAAATTAGTCATTTTTTTGCAAAGAGCTACTTTTTGAAACAACTCTCCTACACAAGAATTCAGCAAATTAGTTTTTTATGAAAGCTATTCTGATCCCTCAGTGCTAAATAATACTCCATCACTCACTGTATTTTCAAGCGATGTAATTTTTTCCTTGTTTTATTCTATAATGAAAAAGTAATTTTATCTCCTCCCTTCTTTGATACTTCATGCAAATTATAATATAAAACATTTAATGCATAAGCTTAATATTTTAAAAATATTGGTTATTAACTGTATAGGTAAGGCAGTACTCACTGAGGCAGCATTATTTATGACATAATTCTCTTATTTTTTCAGAATGTCAGTAGTGATGAATAACAGATTTAAGAGGAAAATAGAATAATTGAGCCAATGCCACAACACCATTGGGTAAGAGCTGCCTATCTTTCTTGTTTGTGTTTCACCTGTACTGTGTCTGAATTAAATCATCTTTTCTCAGCCACTAATGAGATATTTTTTAGGATTCACAGCAATATACTTCATTCATTCAGTGTCCTAGCTACTGAAACAAGAGTTATCAAAACACAGTGGTGTGTGTCTATAAAGCAAGCAAGAGAGAGTTTCCTACAAGACAGAGGTCATATATTGAATCAGTCCTAGAGCTCCAGTTTACCAGAATCCTAAAAGCCAACGTGGAAAAGGCACACATGTTTTGCTTCACCTAGGAACTACTGCAATCCTCAAACTTCATACGAGGCCAGATCCTACCCTGCAGAATGAGATTCATTGCCTGAAAGGAAGCAGTGAGCAAGAGAGCTGGGATAATATGAAATTTGATCCAAACAAGGCATAATATCTACTGAATGAAAAAAAAAAAAAATCCTAAGTGACCTACAAGTAGGAAAAATATGGAATTATAAAAGCATTTGCTTCAATTTCAGTTCATTCACAAATAAAGATCTGCTGGTGATAGTGATGATATTAACGGCACAAAACTACTCTTAAGAACATAGCTTAATGTTAGAAAAGGCACAAAGCTGATAAAAATCACATATCATGCAGACACTGCTATTATCACCAAAGTACCACAGATGACCGGAGCTAGGATGAAGCCATCCTTTATCACTGGTATTACAGTGCAGTTGAAACTCTCTCCACCTAAGCTAAGAACTAGAGGCGATTTCAGCAGGTAAAAGCTTTTTTGATCAGCTAAATTTTCTCAAATTAGCAGTTTATTTCCTTTGTCTTGCTTTCCAAGCAACCTAGTTCCGAAATAATATTTTTTACATATTAGTTTCAATCTGTATACAGATATGGTGAACTACAAACTTTACACAGTAAAGAAGGAAATCAATAATTTAGTTGCACCAAGCATCATTTTCTTATATTCATTCTGGAAGTTTTGAAATGCACTAGGTATGGAGATCACTGGAAACATGACAAAAACATATTGAGCCAACTTCTCAGGGATTTCTGGCAGTGTGCCAGAGATATTCCACAGTTAAACTTTGCCAGAGTTGTGAGGTTGTGATAATGATAATGTATATGGTGGTGTCATTTACTGCAGTCCTAAATGAAAAAAAAAAAATTAAAAAGGGAATGGTGATATACACTTACATAAAGATACAGAGCAGACTGCAGAAGCCAAAGCCCTCCCTGCTTCACTGTCATGTTAAAGACCTATGATTTGTGGAGGCAAACTGGGGTGCCCAGGAGGGCCAGGGGAACACAACAAAACTCAAAATCTGAAAACAAAAGAAGACAACACAATATCAACACATCTAGGCAAAATTTTCTGAAGGAATCAAATAATATCCCACCAAACTGGAGGCCAGTTGAGAAGCTGAATCCTCCTGAGCACAACGTGTTTCCTTTCTGCCTAGCCTGGGTCCTGCCTATCCAGAAAGCAGGACACGACCTGCCATGTCCTCCACACTCATGGACGCATCAGCTGCTTGTCACAACACTTTAGTTCCTCCTTTTTTACTCGATTTTACTTCGAAATCTGCTATCTTGTCTCTCTCAATGCAATGAACAGCAAATGAGACTTTTGGAGTACTCTTCACACAATTGGCAGCAAGTAAGAATTTGTCGTAATACAATACCTGAGGTCAAAATGCTGGATAGAACACATTTGGGGGGGTGGGGGGGAGTGAAATATTTAGAGAAGAACAACTGAAAAACTACTAGAAACATGAAAGTCTTCATTTAAGGGGCTATTTTAACAGAAATATGGCCATCTTCTAACACCAAAAACCTAACCTTGTCTCCTAGAGAACAGAGACAGCTGAGGGAAAAGATCACAGGGGTGTACTTCAGTAATTATGCTTCCTCCTATCAAAGGTTTAAAAGACCAGAGTAGTCATTTCATAGTTGAAATGCAGTTGCTGCAGTACGGACAGCATATTAAGGCAACTACACAGTCTGTTCTTTATAATTATGCTAATGAATACAGCACCAATTATAGATTTTCTTTTATTCCTTGAAGTCCTCAGAAAGAAGAAGGTGAAGGAAAGATGAAAATAGGAACCCAGCCAGAAATATAAACCACTAGTAATATCACAGTATGACATTTTTTCGTTACCCTGGCCATATTACTAGATGGAAAGAGTATAAGATCAAGTCAAAAAAGCTTCCAGGTTACATTGCTAGAAGCAGCATACTTTTCAGCAGTTCCAGTGATATTTTTTTCCTCTTTATTCAGGTATACATAACCAAAGACAATTGGAAACCCTATACATAGTTACATAAATGAATTTATGGACTACTCAAACCCCTGGCCAAGAACTGAAGATATTTGGTGATAGCAAAAATCTTGTAGCTTATTATCTTCATCAGTCAAAAAATTCCATCAACATGTTTCTGAGAAACAGGGTTAAAAGTATTAGTGTAGATAGGCTTTATATCTTACAAATCAGACTTTCTAAATATTTCTTATCTTCTGCAAATTATTTTAGAAAAAATTAGAAAAATTGTTTTACATTGACCCTGTATAAAGAGGGCTTTTAAGAGGCAGCCTTTTTGCCCAAGCATGTAGCGACAGGACAGGGAAAATGGTTTTAAACTGTAAGGTGCTGGATTTAAATAGGACATAAGGAAGAACTTTTGGTTCTTTTTTACTTTGAGGGTGGTGAGAATGAGAATGAGAAATTACCAGAACTGGAGGGACTGGGGCTTTGAGTAGCCTTACCTAGTGAAAGATATCCCTGCCCTTGGTAGACAGAAGGGGAAGAAGGTGTGTTCACCGTCTTAAATTATTAAGAGGTCCCTTCCAGCCCAAACATTTCTACGATACTATGATAATTACTACTGAGGCTACTCATAGTTTTAACACATTGACATCATTTCAGGTTGTGCATTTCTTTTATTCCATTTTCTGAAATGAAAACATTTGTGAAATCCCAATAAAAATTTGAATGACAAGAATTTGCAATAAAAGCTTTTTAAAAGAAACATATTAATTGCATTTACATATTTTAAATTAGTCTTTGGAGAACCCATTGTTCCTATTAAGCAGCAATTTCTGTGGTCATAGGTTGGATACGCAGTGCCCCTGAGCGTTTTTAACCATGTCTGTCATGTGAGTTGTTCAGAAGAGCACATGTTCTGAACTGAGTGTTCTGTTTCTCCAGTAAACACTATTACTCTTAAGACCTCAATTATAAGGGACAATGATTGCTTTAATGCCTAAAGATTAGAGATTATGATAGCAAAATCCACTTGCCAGTCACAATTTCTTGTCACAAGATATGTAGGCCTTGCAAGTCCAGCACAGAGCAATGACAGGAGCACACCGTGTGCCTGGTCACACTCAGCCAGCCACAAGGGAAGGCACCATTGGAGTCTCCTGGACAGTGCAGGGGAGGAGGGGAACAGAATGGAGAACAGCAATAAAAGCCCAAAAACATCAACAATAGAACATCTCTCTCTAATCTGCCCCTCCTCTGTTAAGGGTAAGTCTGTATCTGACACAAGGACTCAAGAAGAAAAAAAACCAGCCTAACTCTTTGCAAGCATTGAATTCAAAGTATAAGTTAAAAATCTTCTTGTATTTAAATACTAGCATGCTGAAAACATCATTAAGTATCTCATATTAAGGCCTGAATTAGAATAATGAAAGTAGACATTTTAGCTGTGAAGACATCCAACTTCATAACAGAGATCCTTGATAACAATTCCATTGTAAAGACTGCAGTAAAGGTCCCATTCTATGCCATACACTGAAGGCATCTTTCCATTCATATCAGAGGGTGAAAAAAAAAATCTGTTTCCAGTGCAGAGACTCAACTGTGAGCAATTTATTTTTAAACCATTTTTTACAGAGGAAACTAAAATATTGTTCTGTCTCCATTTTCTGGAGGTTGTTTCTAACATTCTTATTATCTGTAGATTAAAAATAACTTTCATTTCAAAGTGTAAAAAAAGAAGTGTATATGTTCTTAGATCACATAAATCTTACCTGAATGTGTACTCTTGTTTCTCTTCTTGCAGAATTAGTTTCAGAAACAACATTCTCATAATGTTTACTGGTATTTCAAATAAGGAAAAAATAAAGTCTTCAAAACTGAGCATTTCATTCCAAAAGTAAAGCTATACTTCACAGTGTCTTTATTGTTTATGAGTTTTCATGATTACAGTGAACTAGTTTATAAAGCAGGTTCCCTTGTGTGGTTTTAAAGTACATCAAGGAAAGATAATTCATCTATTGCTCACTACCACTACTCTACAAGAAACCTCATCTGCAAATGTGTGTGCTTATTCAACGAAATAAGACCTTTTTTTGTACATGTATGGAATTCTTTTACCCTAAACCTCTGTGAATGAAAGTTCAGGAATAGTTTTTTGATATATGTAAATTATTTTGAAAGTTTATTTGCTACATCTTTGTAAATTCAAGTGCAGGCAATTGTCTCAAATGACGTTTTCTTTACAGAATCCTCCATATTTTCAGATAAAGGAAATATAGTTAGGGAATGTAGCAAATAATCTCTCTCCTACCTGAAAATAACAAAAAAGAAAAAATTCTGAGGAGAGTAGAGTAGGGGAAAAATAACTGACTACCTGAGTATAGAGAATCTTTCAAGAAAGATTGGTTTAAACCTTAGAGTAAGATTTCACATATCAAGAAAGGACATATCTCAGATTGCAAAATGAAGAATCTACATGGATGATGAAGACATGTCTTGTCGCCATCAAAATGAAATTGATTTGGTGAAGGTGAAGAAAGGATCTGGATGCATTCCTAAAACCCAGTTCTCCTGACGGGGAAATCTAATCTAAACTGGGAATTTGCTTACTTGTGCTCATGAACACACATCCCTGCATACATGGTACATGTGGTCAAGGACAGATTTCACTTATAGAATTCCATGTAAATAATCACATTCCAACCACCTCAAACACAAAGCACCCACTTGTCCTGAGTTGAACAAGAATCACTTTTCCTCTTGCTTCTACTAACTGTCAGGAAAGAATCTCCCAAACAGAAACAGAGTAGCTTTTTAAATCATTTGAATTGTTCTCCATTCTTCTATATTTAGTGTGTACAAGAAGCTGCAAGGGTAATTATTCAGCAATAGAATTTGCAGCATATTCAGGATACCTACTTGTATACCACAATGGATCTGCCTGGGTCAAAGGAACAAACAATTACCCTTAATCCAGATTCTCTAATGACAAGTTTCTACTCAAGGACATTGATTCAGTGAAGTTTAATCTTTATTGGATACCACAACTATTAAAAATATCAGTACAACAAATGCCAGGCTGAGGATTCTGCTACCAGAGCATCCAAGAATATAGGTTGCTGCATGGTCAGATTCTTCATCTTGCAAATTCTCTAGATGTCAAGCTGTCAAAATGACTATGCAATATAATGCATTTTCAGGGGTTTGTTTGCTACGTTGCACTCTGGTTTGAGGTTTTTTTTTTCTTCTTTGTGGATTTTGTTTTGTTTTTTGTGGGGGTTTTTGTTTGTTTTTGTGGATTTTGTTGTTCTGCATTCTTTCACCTGGTCTTCATCAGGGAAAACAGGGAATCTAGGATTATCTAAACAGAAGTACATATTATGTGTTTCTCATCAGTTCCTTTAAGCTTCTGTCTTCTTGATACTTCAAGTCTTCCTTACCCAAAATCTGTATGACCATCTTGAGATGGGCCCTCAACAATATGCTCAAGAGCAATGTCTGAAGAGTAATGGTGAGTTAAAATGAACCACAACATAGAAACACTTTTCAAACTTGTTATTTCTTTTGAGGTTAAAAACAATTGTGTTCCTTTAATCTATACACATGTAATGGAGCTTTGTAATATACTTTTTTTTTTCTTTTATAGAAGGAAAATTTCTTAATACGAAGAATAAAAACTCTTCATTAACTATATTTTACACACATAGACTTAAAAGACAAAGCATGTTTGCTGAATTACACAGAACAATAGCCACAAAAGGTCACAGTTTCTTTATCTTCAATTGTTTAAATGTTTATACCTTCCTGTCCCACTCACAGAGGCCTCCTGTCTAATTGATTTGACTGAATTTCCTTGCATGCACAAACTCATGTCCCTTTATTTGCAGCTCCCATGCTGTCTGTTCTACAGAAGATTGGGGAACCATGAGATATGGCCCACCAGGCTACAAACAGCTTTGCCAGGATCTAATGACAGTTTTACAATTGCTGTTCCGCTTCCCTCAAAAGTTTTCCTTATCCATATTACTTTCACAAAATAGAAGGGGCAAAGTGTTTCCCTTGCTAAGATAAATGAATTTTCTCCTTAGTTGATAGGAAGAGAGAAAATTGACAAGAGAAACTTCGAAGGAGAGATGTCATCAAATCCATTCCTTACAGAGCCATAACAGTACTTCTATTTCTTCTAGGTTCATCTTTGTTCCACTCATGATAGTTCTTTTTCACAGAAGATGCAATCAAAAAAATGTTTAAAATAAAAAGAGCTTCACAGAGGGTTTTAATTGAATATAATTGGAGGACTGATCACACAGAGAAAAACACTGAAAGTTTACTCTTGCTCACTATTTGAGATTTTTGAAAAGTCAGATATTTATTTTCATTTTTTAAAATTTTTTTTCATTCCTCCTTTCCATTAAGTTTCATGATAATGTTTTCCCCTCTTGACATTCAGATACCAAAGCTAGTACACTACTTACAGAGAGAAAGTTTCACTTTCATTCTTGCAAGGAATATAGCAACATTTTCAGCCACCTTCCTATCATTTGCTTACCATTTGCACGATTCAAGAACATAATCTATTCTTGACTGGGTCCCTCCATGTCATACTTTTATTTGGAATGCTCACTTGTACTAGAAATGGGGCAATTTGTTTCAATTCAGAAAACCATGAGAAAGAGATTTCCATTGTATCATCTGTGCTCGAACGACACTTGTGTTTCTCCAGGGAAGTCAATCTGTTGTGAAGGACATCGAGTGCTGCGCTGGGGGAAACATCCTTTGCCTGCAAGGCAGTGTGAACAACCTGAGCCAGTCCATGAAATCATAACACACAAGCAAACAGGCAATGAAATGAAGGGCATTCAGCTGAAACCACAGACCAGATGCTTCCATGGTATACATTCACCATGGGTCACTTAATTCTGTCAAAGCCTTTATGGCGGCAGAGAGACAGACATGCAAGTGCGTATGTTCCTACGCACATTTTGCTCTTTTTCCCAGGGCTATGAGAAGGCTTTAATTGGCAAATACAGGACTCTCCTTCCAATCACCCTGGGACTTTTATGTATTTTGAGTGTCTTAAAGGCAGCCCATTTTTGCAAGGCGTTTTGAGCTCATCATATAAGCTCTCTGGCTTGCAAAAGACAAGACAAGTTTTCAAACAGAGACTTTACTGGTTTGTCTTCTCTTCTAGACATTGAGAGAAAAACTATTGCATTTTGCAAGCAATAACATGCTGTAAACTGAATTATTTGTCAAATACAACACCTAAAAACCATGGAGACATTTATTATTAGTTGGGAAAACGTCATTTCATACCAAATATACTCTACTTATTGCAACACTCCTCCTAAAGACAAAGGTTCCTGTATAAAAGGATGTTGTTTGAGGAACAACCAATCCTCATTCTAATGAATTATTATGCGATGGTATTCAACAAGTTTCTGATGTGTCATTGTAATTACAAAGTGACTAGAACTTCATTGCCTCATAGCAGACTGATTTTTCTGTAATGATAACAGAAGGGGAAAACAATATTAGTTTCTTACTATAATGCTACATCATTACAGGTCCAGTTCTTGCCATGGAAAGCTGAGAACACTGTAAGAATCTGCTTCAGACTCCCAAAGACACATCAGAGCCCATAGAAAATCTTGCCCCAGAAACTGTGAACTAACTGTTGACTTGAAACCCAACCCCATAACGGCAGGTATAAATGCAGACACTGGAGCAAGGGTAAGAAAGATCCATATTGTGTGTTACTCCTCCTTCTTACACTGTACTGCTCTGCAATTGAAATTGATGGGATTCTACTGCAATGCATAACCTCTTCAGCCTCCTATGGGAAGGCACAAAGCAAATAGCAAAGACTTACACTGAATTTAAACCACTGTAGGCAGTGTTTTACTATTTCAGAGCTAAAATTTCAAAGATGTTTTAGAATTATGTACGCTGTCCACCTTTATATCTAATAACAGTACAGTCTGCCCACATACTCCTAGGACCAATGAATTCTGTTTGGTTAAAAATACATCTTCCAGACAGTTTTGATGTGAAGAGAGACAGTAAGCTCTTTTTACTCATGGTAATTTGTTCCAGTAGTCAATCTCCTGCTAGAATTTTTGTGTGCACACTGATTTTTCCCTCTTTAAATTTGTTGGCCTTTATCTTTCAGCCACTAGCTCTATATTTACCTTTTCCCTCACTACTCTAAATACATTTCAGAACCCAGTTTTGCTCCTCTCAGTTTATATACTACACTGCATAGGTTTCCTAGACAGTTTTCTGATAAACCAAAGTCTTTCATCTCTCTCAGAAATGCCAGCGAGCATTTCTGACTGCTCTTCAGTTCTGTGGCAGTTTTGTGCTTACTTTCTAGACCAACAATAAAAGTGTTGAACAGGCAGATCTGGACAGAGTACTGGCACTTTCACAGCTTCATTCAAAGCACATCTCCTCAGTAATGGTCCCCCTTGCTGGGGATTTTGGTATCTGTCAGTTTACCAGTTCACAACTCACATATAACTTCACTTCTAAGGCCCTCTATAATTTGCCACCTGGTACCAAATCACTCTACTTATCTCCCACTATTTCCCACTCTTAGCAATAGCTGTCAAATTTCATAAATTTTTTTTTGGTAAGTCTGCTGTTGCCTGACAAGTCCAGCTCTCATGCATCCTCTTCGGGTCTCCTAGAAAAAAGAAATTCCCTCTATGTGCACTGCCAACTCTGTAAACATCAGTTTACAGAATATGTGTTCCAGCATTTAATTCTTCACCAAAGGGAACTTGTTTCAGTTGCTGCATTTCTTTGTCCCAGACTGAAGTCACACTATTTTATACTTACCCATGTTACCTTGCTTGACCTTTAACAGCAGCCACAGCTATCTTATCTTTTTCTGACAAGCTGAGATATAAGCACAGCTTATTGTGTACACCTTGTTTTTTGCTCCATGCACAGAAAAAAACCTCGAATGTGTTACAAATTTCACAGAGGATCCCTTAAATTCAAGCAGTTAAGGTCTATGTGTTTCGCTCTAACTTATTAAGGGTCTGACGCTCGATAAATATGGAAGGCAGAAAAAAAATTCTCACTTTTTGTTTTAGCAACAACTAGCAGCAGCAGCCTCATGTCTTCAAGAGTTAACATTTCCATCCCAAGAGAGCACAGATGAAAAGTAGGAGATCCAGAATTTCAGCAGGACGTGAAAAACAAGCAGGTAACCTGCAGCCCAATCTTCAACAGTTTTATTTATGCATCACTTGCATGCAAACTCCCTCTGGGAACAGAGGGCTACAAGAGGCAGAGAGTGGGAAGCAGCAGTATTTTCTCTGAGCACAGCACCTGTTCTCAACATTCAGATGTGTGGCACAAGATCTGGGCAAGAGCCTGAGAACCAAAAAGAAAAGGAGAAGGAGCAAGGCTCAATATTTTGAAGAAAAACCTCTCTTCAGACCACATTAAACTCTGCATAGTGTTTAAGGAATGGTAAAGAGATGTCAGCATCCTCTCATTCTCTCAGCAGGTTTTCTTTTCTGCAACTATGTACTTTTCTGCTAACTACAAGCCTACCAAAAATAGAGAAACAGTGAAAGCTTTCAGAACCTGGTGTAAAAATCTCCACTACCAAAAGGTTCCCTCACTCACCCAAGCTGTCTCACATTAAAGGAAAGAATATATTACCCAGTTAGAAGGTCTGTATCTGAGAGGACAGAATGTTAAACATATACCTGTTCAGAAGTACTTAGTGCTAGATTCTTTGTGACGAACTAGATAGCCAAACATCTCAAATTAAAAACTGAAAACTGATTCTAGTTTTGTTAAGAGAATGTTGCTGGTTTGGGGATTTTTTTCCCCTTATCCACTGCAATTTTTAGTTTGTCTTTTTTACTTTTCCAAATTTTATTTAATTGTATTTCGTGGGCCACCCCAGACAACATTTTGTTTCTCCTTGATGTGGATACTCTCCAGATTTTTGTAGATGTTTATCATCCCAACCATGCCTGTGAGCCTGTGCTTTGTTGAGAATCATCGATTCTCATTTGGAACATCTCTGATGCCTGCAATATCTGTTATTCTCTAATTCCAACATCAAACTGTCTCTCATTTTAGATAGCTGCAAAGTGTGCTCTCATCCAGGACACCAAGCACACATAACCATCTGTATTTCTAAACTCATTGTATCATCTAGAAAAAATTTGCCATAATTAAGGGTCTAAACCAAACATATTCCACTGAGGGCCTTTGAAGTTTATGGCCCATCCAGCCTTGTGTCCTGCACTGTGTAATTTGTGTAGTGCTGCATTAGCATGACCACAGAAGTCTAGATTTGGCATGGGGAGATATTCCACTTACCCTTCCAACTAATTTATAATCTACACAGACTAAGTCTCAGATGACTGTGAAATAAGGTTCCATATACTGATCATCTCTCCAGTCTAATAATCTGAGTTGGAACCTGCTGCAATGATGACATTTCACAAGGAAATAGATTAATGCCTTCTCTTCAATCTTTCTGTACATCAGAGATCTCAGGAGAGAAGTTCTGCACGGACAGAAAGAGCTACAACCTTATCGTATGGAGCCAAAGGGGGGAAAGCTCTATGTAACATATTCTGTTTTCAAGTCTTTAATGCTTGAGAAATTATTTTTAATGTCCATGGTCAAATTATAATTTTGCTTTAACCAAATTCAGTGAAAATTGGTGGATTTCCTGTTATTTGATCAGAAGATATGTTAAACATTATTTTTTTTCCCCTCAACAAATTAAAACCCTTTTTCTTGATGACTGATTGTCGGACACTGATCCAGAAGGAGGGCTTGACTGGCAAAAATAATGCTTTAAACAAAAACAAAATTCTGGGTCCAAGCCTCACCTGCTATGATGTGGAACAAAACACCTGACTAATGAGCTAAGTACTTCACTCCTTGTGTGTGCTCTTCTGCAGGTATAAACAAGAACAGGTTTTGGGCCCTAGACATAGCAGCCAAAATTCAAGCTGGATTTTCTTAGAGTTTAGCGTCACAATCCCCAAAACAGGTAAACAAAACAAAGAGCAAAAAGAAACCAAAACCAAACAAATGGCAACTCAGCACCAAAACAATAACCTAAAACTCAAGTCCTTTCAGAGGAAATGTGGCCAGGAGAAAGAAGGGAATTTTTCTTCATTCTGCACTGTTGTTGGGATGCCCAGATGTGAGCCTAAAGGCTAAGGAGGACCTGCAGTCTCTAAGCAGTACAGTAATCAACTCTTACCCTCCCAAAATGCCTTATAAAGCACTGTCCCACATTAACAAGCAGGCTGGAAATTATACAGTCCAAGAATAATAAGATAATCTGAACTAACATGTTTGCTGTCAGGTGGGTGAGCCTGACATGCACCCTCCAGTAACATGGATCTCCATTGCCCTGTACTGGCAAGTCCCCACTTGCCTGTTGACCCAATTCAAGGTGGACCAAACACCTTCAGAAATCCAGCAGCATGAGGTTGGAGGAACATTTGGAAAGAAAAATGCTTGTGTTTCTAACAATTTCTTTTTCTCTCACTGGTAAGAGGTAGGCAATGAAGCATCCATTATCTCTCTTCACAGCCAGAAGAGTTTCAGTCCCATAAGAGCAATCTTCCCAGATGGTCCCTTGCACATATCAAAGAAACACAAGTCATTGAAAAACCAATCAAAGAACTCTTGCAGGGAGATGAGTGAACAACCTGAAGCAGAAGACAAATATATCAGCTTAACATCTCAAAAGAAATATTTTAATTCTGCTGCTAATCTGAATAATATTTTATGGCCCGTGTCTGATTTTCCTAGTTGTTTTTGGGGCCTCCAAAATCTGGCAGTGACCCATCAATGGAGAATTAGGTTAGGATATCTTCAATAGTGGCACTGCACAGTAAATATTGCAGCTCTACTCATCTTTCCTAAACAGATTTAAATAAAGATCAATAAAGGGGAAGGCAAAGGTAAGACACAATTCATCCCAGATCCTCAATGCTATTTCATGGCTTTACTGCTGTCATCTCATCCCTTCCAGGCCAGCTCGTGGTTGAGTTCCTCAAATTTGGATTCTTCTGCTGCCTGCACAAAGCGCTAGTGTTAGTACAGATAAGCCCCTGTATTGCAAGAACTCGTGCAAGTATTAGCAGGAATTAACAAAGCACTAGTATTTTTGTGGAGTTGCTTGAGGCAGTATGGACACACCCTGGCTCACATCAAACAGGAGTTGGTGGACTTGCCCTTAGGTGAGCCTTACATGTTAAAAGTTACAAGTGGGTTACCACCCAATCATGGGAGTACCAGGAATACTTTGTGTGGTCTGTGAGGAGCCGTAGACATACACAGGATTCACTGGGGCACAGAGCAGTGCATGTGTATAAAGAGGGAGTCAACCTATCTGTTAAAAACTGTAAGGAGTAGAAAAACATGCAGAACACAAGGAATTCGGCACATGAACTCATCCTAAAAATAATGGCATTCACTGAGGATTGCATGCTGAAAAACAGCAAAGCCCAATGAATCCCAGATAACATTCAGAGGAGAGGACACATTAACTCTGTAATGTAACATATGAACTGCAGCATTGCCATTGTCTTAGGGGACAACATTTCATAAGACTTTGATTTTTTTTTTTTTTAAACTTTTGTAGGAGCAAAACTCTCTTTTACACTCTATTTCTACATTAAAAGAAGTTGCATATAGATTTTTTTTTCCAGGAGCAGAACCTTGTCCAGGGATATTCTACCCTTATTGCAGTCCAGAAAATTTTTGATGCTGACATGACTTTTGACAGATTGACACCTCAAAAAAAACAAAAAAAACCAACCTGAAAGAAACCACAAAGACTGTTTCTAGAATCCAATTGTTTTGGACACTTTTGAGGGAAAAACTGCTCAGATCACCACAGCTGGCTTTGAAAAATACCACTTTTTTTTTTTTTTTTTTAATCTGCCATGGGAATGAACAGAAGCACTGCCTGTTGCATACAAGCCTCAACAATTAAGCAAAGACTTCCTACTGTGTTAGTACAGTTCCTTTCTTCCAAAATAATCCAGCTGAGGACAACAACATAAACATTATATCAAACCCACCTAGAAAAAAAAAAACAAGCAAATACACAAAAACCCGAACAAAACACTAGAACCCAAACACTATAAAAAGTGAAATGAACAAAAGGGAAAAAAACCTCAAACAACAAACAAAATCTTTTCCAAAGCCAGCACTTTCAATATGTAAAAAAGCTATTTCCCAAGCACTGATGTAGAAAAATCCGTCAGGTCTGCTATTATATTTGATTAAACAGGTAAAAGGAAAGCAAGTAATATATGCTAACCATAGATTGCAATTCCCCACCTGAGCTCTCCATCTGTCATTGGAGCTCACTACTGCAAACACAGAGGCACAGACAGGTATGTGTGTTGTAAAAGAGTCTTAAACCCTTCACTGGAAAGGACAGAGGGGTTTGCTTGGTAATAGGGAATAGATTACTGAAGACATGACAAGTGCCAGCCTAAGCAAAGTGTTTTAAGTCAACACACAGAAAATAATTACATTTCTATTTTGGGGAAGCACTTGAGCATGTGCCTATCTCTAAGTGGTGACATAAAAGCTTTGTTGAATAGAGATGAGCCTTCTTGCATTCTGAGGATGAGACACACACTTAAGTTCTTGTCTGAATCAGCATCTACTTGAACAAATATAATCTCCTGAATTTCTACTTCTTATTTACACACAGAAAACTTGCAAGGACGAGAACATACTGATAGCTCATAAACCCACTCTCTCCACTACATCAGTGGCGCTTTTTGCCCTTGGGACTAACTTTATTTCCCCTCTGAGTCCATGTGTACTCAAGAAATACAGATATGCTTTTAACGGAACTTCTTGGAAGAAAAATAAGTGCCATAAGAGGTTTCAGCAATTGCCCACAGTGGGAAACCCTACCAATTATATGGCCTGAAAACAAGGAAATGATGGCTACACTACCAGGGAGGACCCATTTACAGAAACAAGAGATTGTGGTGTACATCAACCCAGACTAGTTAGCATTAAAAAGCAGTGAATTAAAAGTGGAATGTTTTTAAAATGTAATTATTTAAAGGCAACAAATATGAATCAGCTGGAAAAGAAAAGTGGGTAGTACTGCTCCTCTCCAAGTCCATCTCACCTCTGAAGCAAGTGCTCCCAAACATTTACAGATAAATGGCCACCAACTAACGTAGTAGGTGACATCTCTACAGACCACCACTGTACCCTGGAGTGCTGCAGTACTGTAAGCTGTCTGCTGCAGAGAAAAACCAAATGAACCTCAAATATTAGAGGACTTACAACTAAAAAATTTTGCAATTTTTACTTGTTTTACATGAAAAAAAATCTGACTCACAAATATTCCACATCCTACACATGGTAATTCGACATCAGCCATCACATGGGCAGATGAAAAAATTCCCAAAACAAGGGAATTAACTGTTTCTTAGAGTCAGATGTCACTATCTTGTTGCATACAGGTGTAAAAGCGAAACTTAGTAATCCTAAGTGTAATATTTATAAGCATGTCCTTTTGTCAAACCTAAAAACGTCAGAGTCTACTCACCCTAGAGAATTTAAAAAATGCAAATTATAGCTAAAATAAAATGCTTAAAACAACTAGACATCTCCAAAAGTCTCAATTCATCTGTTCTGAATGAAAATCACTTGGACTAAGAAATCACTTTTAGAGAGACAAGAAAAATCTGTCAATACACACACACACAAAGAAGATTATAACATTGAATATGAATTAAAAGCTAGAAAGAACAGAAATCTTATGTAGCAAATAATAGACATAAAAGTACCTCTCTCACTAGTACTCAAAGATTTTTTTAAGTACAGCAAGAACACAAATGGTCTCAGTAATAATGGCTATGAATTACAAGTTATGTATGATAATATAAAAAAAACGCACAAGTATTAAACATTTTTCTCCTGAATATTGTGAAGGAATAGTGAAAAGTATTTGGAACCCTTAAAGATAACAAAATGCTTCTGCATCGTCTTCAGTTATTGTTGAAATGTAAATGCCAGTTTATAGTTTCAAATATAAAGTTCTCAGGAAAGCAAAACAAAAGAAGTCACAAAATGTATGCAGTCACAAAAAAAGAGCTGGCTGAGAAGGAACCTGAACCACAGAAGTAGATTTTCAGTGGCTTCTGGAGGCCTAAAAAAGTTTAACAGTATAAGAATATAAAGCAGCAATGGAACAATGCTTTACAAAGGCAAATGAGCTGACTAGTTTAACATCAGCAATCAGTAGACCTGGCACCAATCCCAATAAAATAATGAAATGACTAATTTATGGCACTGTTCGGTATTAAAAGGAATGCAATGTAATCAAAGACAATGAACATGGGCTTATGAATTCTAAATCTTGTTTTCAAATGAGCTTTTGCTGATAGGTGGGTAAACTTGTTAACGTAATAGATTTCTGGAAAGGATTAGATTTGACCTTAATTAATGAATTATAATTATGCAAGATCGGCATGACATGCATTACACAAATTCAAGCCTCCCAAAGTAATAGACCTTAAAATGTTGTTTTAAATGTGGAGCCACGGTTGAATAGCAGCATTTCTGGAGTTGTGTTCTGCCACCTAACATACTTCCTAGATATTAAATCCATCGCTCAGGAGAGGGGAGAGGCATCCCAGATTCTAGACAATAAATTTACAGATAAATAGAGGGTGGACAGGAACACATTTCGATCATCCTAAAACATAAAATCATTCATCTTCTAAAAATGCAGATTTCTGGGCCGGGTATTAGACACAACCACACAACTGCTATTTCCAGGTTTATCATCCAAAGTCCTTTGCTGCAGACTTCTAGACATCTAAGTATCCCAGGAAATATTTTCATGAAACTTGCTGTGAAAGGAGATGCTTTACAGGATCAATTCTGAAATACAGGGAAAGACCCAAGCTCTACGTGCCCATGTAAAAAGCATTAGATAAGAATTCAGATTTGGTGTTCATTTACAAAAGAAGAATGTGGCAATATATGACTCAAAAAATAGCTTAAAGAATGACTGAAGACTTGGAAAACATGGTTTATAATGAAAAGCCAGAAACAAGCTCAGGGTATTTAACTGTCAGAGAGAATATTAAAGTTTGTTTCAACTAAGTATCAATATACACACAGAATAAAAATTTGACAGAAGGTATTTCAATTTAGTAGGAAAAAAAAAAAAGAAATTCACAGCACCTCAAATTTTTGTCTGGCTATGTTCAGACTAGAATAAGAAACGTATTTAGGGAAAAATGAAGATGAGTGAAGAGTTAATTTAAACAACTTAGAAATCGGAAAGACCAAATATGACACTGCTTCTAATGCCATTTCTTTCTTACTGACAGTTTATGCAGTGTGAACATTAAAAAACAAACCAAAACCACCATACCTAACAAACCCAGAAAAACTGCATCTTTGATCCCGTTGAGGCCCTTCCACTTCTGTGCATGTGTTCTACTTCTAGTGCGTGAGTTTGGAACTCAAAAAAAATCTTCTAGTTTTTGTTTGAGTTTTTTTGGTTTTAGTGCAAAATGTAAATTAATTTTTTTTAATATAAGTTTTTGCTGCACTTCACAAAATCCAGAAAAAGTAGCAGTATCAGTCCAAACTCTAATCCCATTCTTATACATTAGTACCATCCTGATATTGTGGCAGTAAAACAGTGAATTGAGATTAATTCATACCCACTGGGTCTCTGTGCAGTCCAGCATTAATCAAAATACCCTGATGTCCCCAGAGCACCAAGAAGTTGCTGACTGCCTCGTCCCACTACTGCAATCTTAGCTAGACAGTTTGTACTTTTACTAATTGCATAACAAATAATAACAGCCCTTAGCTTTAACAACAACATCATAGACATACCAATAGGACTTCCATAATGTCTGTGCTAATATAGTGGTATTAATCCATAGGCCAAGATTTTGCTGATTTCTTCCTATAAAAAAGTCTATAATCAGTAATATAACCAGCACCACACACAACAATTGCACTGTCTCTCAAGTCACTACAATTGAATAACTATATTAAAACAACTGACTGTTAACTAAGAGTTAAAGACATGTCAATATCCAGTAAAATCACAAATAATAGGTTACTTTGCATAAACCTTAATGTTATGAAAATTATATTTTAGCTGAGGAGAAACCTGATTAAAATTTAAGACCCTGAACAAAAGTTTAAGCGTTTGGATTCAACTCAAATGTGCATTACTAAAAACATTATCCATAACTTGAGTGTAATGATGAGTCCAGCAGATTTGGGCTTTAATGAGGGCCCTGAGTAATGATGAACAGCTGGCCACCTTAAATCAGGATGTCTGCTGAGAGTGGGCAATTTGAAAAACCATAGGCTATCTATTGCCAACATTTCAGAAGCAATGCCAAAAATCTAAGAAATTAGGGAAAAAATGTCTTTGCTTGCATTTAACCCTCTGGCTATCCCAGGTGCCTGGAGAGAGTGACAATGTTCATTAAGTCAGCAACACAGTGACAGAGCACAAGAGTGAAATTTGACTGTCCTTTCATGGCTGCAGTCAGATTTTGGTGACAGACTGAAAACCCACAAGTATTTGATCTCTCATCCTAGGAAAAGGACCAAAACGTTTTCACAGCTGTACTGCACAGATCAGTAAAAGCTACTACAAAACAGCAGCTCTCCACATGTGAAAGGCACTGTCCCTTTTTGTCTATCACTGGAGAAAGTAAATTTCTGCAGCACACGGTAAGTATCAGCACTGCATGCTATAATTTACATCACAGAGCTAAGAAAAGCATTGAAACAACTTAGTAAATAAAAATGTGTCCATTAAATAAGTCTATTGACTACCATACATGTTCTCCTAATTACTAGGAGAAACACTAGAATCCAAAAGGCGTGACAATAAAAGAATTGTCATATTTTTTTAATGTTACTCCTTTTATTTTTGACAATTTTCATGACCAGTTACTGTAAGGTTCATTACAAACAAGCCAAAAACTATCACAGTAAACTGAGAGGAACACTACCAAGTTACTCTGTACCTGAAAGATTGCCTCTCTTCTCATAATTTTCATTCCTAAGCCATTACACATATCATTAGTTTTGCTAACTTTGTTGTCCTGCTTTTATACTGTCACCTCTAGCAATAAATTCAACATTCTTTTCCCTAAATCAATACACCATCAGCTGCAAATCCACTGTGATTCAGCCTTGCTCTCTATTTACCCCAACTGCCATTCTCTCGTGAGTGCTTGTGAGACACCATGTGCAGGTCCCGAACGGGAGGAAAATTTTGTCAGAAATGAACGGCAGCCCCTATCTGCAACCTCTGTGATCAGACACAATCTTATGTGTGCTGGCTGCTTGTTCTAATAACAGTCTCTACCAACCAGGAGAGCCAAGAAAGAGTAGGTGGAGGGGAAGAGAATTTCATGGTCTCTGGATGAACTTTCTGTATAGAAGATGAACCCCAAATAATGCTCGACCCAAATATCATATCACACAGGATTAAGAGCAAGAGTCAATGGCCATGGGACTCCCATCTTGTGGGCAAACTTCTGGGTCAATCTTGATCTGATATGTTATGTTCAGTCCTCACACCAAGATTGGTTTATTCAAAGTTTCTTTATAGGTATGTCATGTTCTCTTCTCTAAAGATATGTTATCTGACTTTCTAATAGACAGCTAAAAGCAAGGGCTGCACCAACATGGCAATGGAATTTTCATCCCAGCCGAGTCACAAGAAAGTTACTCCTCCCTAAGAAATCAGCAGAGTAGAGCACAAAAAGACACCTTTGGAGACTGAAAACACTGACGCAGCTGATTCACAGGATTTGCCTCTTGCACAGAAAAATGAGAGGGCATGGGAGACCAGAAGGAAGCTTTCTCACTCCTTGCATCTATGGACACAAATCTGCCACTGTTCTCAGCAGCACTCAGTTGTTTCCTTCAGCAGGGTTTTATAGAGCAGAGAGTTGTCTAAAGTGATCCATGCAAAATGGCTGTCAGGACTTTCTGATTAGAGTTCTTCCTACCAACTGTTAATTACTGACTGTGCCTGACCCCATATGACTGCATAAAGGAGAGGCAGGCACACCATGGATGGCATTTGGCCTGAGGTGCCTCATGCACAACTAGAGCAGAATAAGAGCACTGTGAACATTAATGTACTTCTCAATGAAACCTTTTATTCTAATTTTGCAGTTTTGGTTTTAATATCTCACATTACAAGACCACACTTCATTTTCTTCTGCTTATTCCCTCTCCCAGCAAAGGTACAGAACTCCATACTGCACTTAAATCAATTACACTTTGGAATGAAGCATGTTGAGCTATTTGACAAAATTTGCATTGCTTTAAAACTATGTATATTAAGACTATGAACAAGAGATTCTTGCTGCATTTGATAGAAAAAGCTATACAATACTTCTGCTGAGCTGTCTAGGTTTTGTATTCCTGCCAGCTGTATAGCTCATAGACCAGCAGTTCTGATGTGCTTGCTTTCCTTAGTTACTGCCTCAGTTAGGAGTCAGTGACTGCATTACTTGTATGGCATTTCTTGGAAAGAGACCAAACTGCTGCATTAGGGCAGTTTGAATGTGTCTCCTGGAGAAGTAATATTTCCTCTGAAGTGGCAGAGACAGATGAATGAAAGAGAGTCAAAAATGTGGGACACAGCTGCTACAGCTCTAAATAACTACCCATTTTCACCTCATAAGCATTTGCATGGGAAAACTAGTTGTTGCAAGTACAGTGCCTACAGTATAATTTAGTCACCAGTTGGCACTTAATTTGATCCTCCATTTAATTTGATCAAGACCTCTGAAACTAAATCATCTGGTGCTTAAAAATGCAACTTCCACTCCTAATTTTTTTTCTGCTTTAGTCAGGATAAATTACTCCTAGATAAATTGATTCTTGGCTACAATTAGTTGCTATCTAATTAACAGTGATGAGCATAAAGAAATGCTTATAAATAAATGAAAAAGGACTTAATCCCAAAAAGATGGAGTCTCATCAAGGAAAACTTGTGGTGCACGTAAGAACAGCTACAAAACTAAAAAAATATTTTTGAAAGAACTGTCATAACACTTAGGGCTCAGTGTTTCACTCCTCTTATTAGTGTACTACGTGGTAGTTATTTACTTCTAAAATGTTCTTGCTAGTGTTTCATCCATTTTCAGAAGTGAAAAAACACATATTTAAGACTTCTTACATGACTCTGTGGGTGATATATCTGCACCACATCTGGAAACAAAAAACCCTTGGCACAGGACCAGTCTGTGTCTTCACAGGCCAGAGAAGACACAGACCCTAACATAGCATAGGTTCCAACAACAATAATACAGGAAAACAGAGATTTCAACGAGAAGTGTGGGGAAAAAAACACAATACTCAACAGAAAGGATGGCATTATAAAATCAGGGGACACTTTACTTTTTAACTCAGTACCTACAGGGATTTGTTTTTTTATCCTCAGAGTTCAAATATTTGTCCCACACAGATTTGACAGAATTAAACTTTTAGTGTATCTCTAATAATATATGAGATATGGCTAATAATATAATATAATAAGATATGGCTAATGCGATGCTAATGATGCTAATGATGACAGAGACATGTACAGTGGACAAGGGATGATGACATTGGTAGCCAAAGAAAACTGATAAAATACTCTGTAGCATACTAAATTCCTGGGCTCAAATGTTTGTAGTATCACTTAATATCCCAACTAATTGTTTACTAGAGCCAGACATATAATACATGAGACTGTGAATGATCCACCATCACTGCTCAGTATCTTGGTAAAGCTGACAAAAGCAAGAATATAAGGATGGCAGATACTGAGAACACATCAAGCATGGAGAACACTGATATCCTACTTTCCCAGAGATCATGAGTTTTTGTTCTGCTCAGTTCCACTACTCCCACTTATCCCTCTCCCAGCATGGGACATTGATGTTTGAGGTTGTTCTCTTCTCTAGCCACAAAGTTGCTTGTATTTCTGTTCCATCTTGCACCAGTTCTTCCTTGTCTAATTTTATTTTTCAGATCAGGGGCTGTACTGCAAATTGCCCAACAGCATTATTTTCATTAATTCATCCCATGATAGTCTAATCTGAGTGTAGCTTGTGTCAGCAGCACACTTTTGTAGCTCAGGTAATTTCCTCCTTTTTAAAATAAATCAGGGCACTGACAGCTCCTCTTTTTTGAAAGATGCAATGAGATAAGACATCTTTTATTTTTCCCCTAGTCAGGACATTTAAAAAAAGTTCACTGCAGTGTTTTTACACCATCTTCCACTTCTCGCTTCTGTATCTCAAGAGTCAAACAAACAAGAGGAGAATGCTTAATAAGCACCTGAGGCAGAGAGTGGGTTAATGAGACTTGCAGTCAAAGGTTCTCAATAGTTTTGCAGCTGTCTTGTCAGAGGATGATGTGGATTATGAGAGTAAAGTGAAGCATCATTGCATAGCAGCATCTAACGTTCAGATTATCCCATTCCAGTTACCATGGGGGGAAAAAAAAAAGAGGAAAGTAGATGTAGTTACTACAGCATAAGAGGTATGCCCATAGCAACCTGTCATGGACAATTTCACAGTCAGAAATTGTGGCTCAAATATAATGTGTTTTTAATTGTTCATGATTCAGAGCACTTGATGTTGACTGCAACTCCATTACAAATAACAACTACTTTGCAGAAAAAGAAAGACAGCAGCACAACAAAGCCACGCCACTTACACTACTGCTTATTTCCATTGTTAGCCACAGAAAAAAGATTGTCTTTTTGAGACACAAAAGAAAAGGGACAGACACTTGACACTGCTCTTTTTCCCCAGCCCAACATCATTGTAGATTACTAGGAAAAAAGGAATAGAGCAGACCTAGCTGGGGGGGTGGCAGCATCCCAGAGTGGCACTAGCAAAGTGGGATAGTCCTCACTTGAGTCCAAGGATTGAGGAAGAGATTTCATCCTTCTCCTATCATGCCTTGCCCCATATCTCCATGTGCCTACATTCAGTTTATCTCAGCTTAAGCATCAATAATTTTTGAATAATTATTATTCATCTGTTTCCTCCCACAGACTCTGAGATGGAGAAATACCACAGCTGAATACAGTATTTCATGTGGCCCATGAGAATGGCATATTTTAATTTTAAGGAGATTTTATTGTTTTTTACATCTGCTGCTTTACAATACATGCTGCATTTTCCATACTCCCAGCCACTGTAATTATTATAAATTCATATATGTGAAGTGAAGTAAAATTCAGACATCACCTTGGTACCTAGGAATAATTTAGATGTACTCTAAGTAAAGAAACTCAACTGGATCTACCAATCTTTCTCTCTCCCCAGGGGAACTTTTTTCCACTTTTAATTAAGGAAACAATACAAAAACATACTTTCTGAAGCCATGTATTTGTACTTATATTAGCAAAGGCAGCACTCTGTTTAAAAGTTAATAATTTTTTATTCTCTCCAAAGAGCTATTCATCAGCATACCTACAAATATACACTTCCTGTAAATTATAAATCAAAGTGCTCTTACCCTTGGTTGTCTCAAAGATGATCATTTTAGGTAGAAAGCTGTGTGTGGAGCCTGAACAACACTCTTGAACTGGTTAAAAATAAACTATTAAACAGAGGCTGGGAAGAACTTTGAAAAGCAGCAGGGGAGAAGAAAAACAGCACCAACTAGCTCAGGTGAGAAACAAAGATAAGTTTAGCACTTAGAGAAGAAAAAAAATCCTTGCCTTTGTCTGAGGGTGCCAGTGGACACTCAGGGCCTCATGTAAAGCTCTGTGACTGACAGATCACAGCACAGCAGACCTTTGTTGAATGACAAATAATCTCACCTCACTGGCCTCCTGAAGGAGGCAAAGAAGTGTATCTCTACAGAAGTCTGCCTGAAGAACAGATCACTAATTACCCCTCTTATTAAATAATTTTGTCCTAGCAAGATTTGAGTGTGGGCCTTTTTTTAAAAATAATATGCCTATAGTTGAATCATAGGATCATAAAGGTTGAATAATGTCTCTAAGATCATCAGGTCCAACCACTAACTCCAGGATCATAGTGTTCATCACTAAATCATATCCCCAAGTGCCACACTGTGGGTGTCTTTTGAAGAATTTCAGAGATGGTGATTCCATCACTTTCCTATCCATTCTGTCCCAATGTGCCTGAAAATCCATCCAGTGAACAAGTTTTTCCTAATATCCTATCTAAATCTCCCCTGGTGCAATTTGAAGCCATTTCCTCTGGTTTTGTCACCTCTTACCTGGTAGATGAGACCGAATTCCCACAGGACTACAACCTCCTTTCACATAGAGAGCAACAAGGTTGCCCCAAGACTCTCTTTCTCCAAGCTAAGAGAAAAAGTTGAACAAGAGATACACTAGTTGTCATATGCAAAACAAACATCTAGAATAAAAAAGTAGTATCATTTAAAAAAAAAAAAAAATCCAAATCAAACAGTAGCCTCAAGGCCACACTAGAAAGATCATAGCAGAATCAGAAGACAATATACAGTTCTTCCATTTCCCTACTAGTCAGCAGTCTAAACTATTTCTGCCATTGACAATTAAGACCAAAAGATAAAGTAAAAAGGAGGGCAGAAACTACACAGGAAATGTGGATAGATAGACCATCACTTGCTAGATCACCATAAAGCTTGTTATTGCTACTGCATTACATTCAAGTTTTTCAATAATTTAATAGCAGCTCAAACAGGTTTGCCATACCCAGAAAAGACATAGCAGATTTAACAAATGTAGATAAATATTTATAATCAAATAGACCAATTGGCAAACTAATATGATTAGGAGGAAGTATATTAGTAGTATTACTATTACTGGGACCAAAAAACCTGAACCAAAGCCTCAAAGCACAACCATGATAATATCCTGATGGATAAAACACAAAAGTGCTCAAACTCAGTAGAGATCCACTGCTACCCACAGAGCCAAATAAATACTGACAGCAACAAATTCAAGATCATAGTAGGTGAATAAAGGTAAAACGGGTTCCAGTATAACACACTAAAAAACCCCAAAACAATTGCAGTGTTTTACCATTGTTCAAGCTGCCTTTCATTCAAAGAGGCAAAGTTATGTAAGATTTTGAGATTAATTTACCCACTCAATTCCATAAAAAAAACAGGGTAGGATGATTCTAGCAGGATTTGTTCACTATCCATGAACACCTTCTAATCTGGATTTAGAGTTTAGCATGCAGAAGTGCCACTTTTCACAGTAAACTGCAGATTTAACAGAATTACATGGCTAATTCTGCAGCCAGAGCTTTATTGGACTTCCCAGTGCATACATTTAAGTTAACTCCTTGCTCCCCAACTGAACTGTAATGGCAAAGAAAAAGCAAACAAAAGAAACTTCTAAGATGTAAATGACTTTCCAGTCCAGACTGAGGTTATTAGCAGTGAATTTAATATCTTTTCCACCGTATCATTTGAGCAGTTTCTCCACCTTTGTAACTGGTAGTACTTACATTTCACATATAATTTAATTTTTTACCTCCAGATTCTGTTCTTCTAGTGCCTTAGTTTAGCTTTAGATAAAGTCCTTCAGCCCTCAATTCAAGCATCAACTCAACACTGCCACACTTGCTTAAAAGTGTAACCCAAACTGAATGGAGTGGACATAAAATCATTGCTCTAGAGAGTTCTCTGCAGGGGATGGTGAGGAATAAGTGTAAATGCATTCATTATTTTCCTTATTGAAATGGATTTCTGAAATTTCAGAGCATTCTGATGAACACTGCTTGATCCAAATGGTGGGAATCTCGGCTGCTTAATGTACATTAGAACTCAGCGTACATTAGACATCAGTGAAAAGGTAAAGCATAGCAATTTCTCTGAAATTCCAATATTACCAACAAATTTCTGAGGACAGAGAAGACATCTCTTTGATGTGCAAGGATCAAGTTTTGGAATGCTTACACAAGTTGAACATATATTGACTTGGTGGAAAGTACTCCTGGGTGCTGGAGGAGAAGGCCAATAGCACGGTAAGATGAACTCCTAAATTCTTTGCAAGGTCATGGGACTGGCTTGGCGGATAAGGAAGCTAGGAGAATGGGATATAATGGATGTTGCTTGTAACAAATTTAGTAAGGCTTTAACACTATCTCCCATGACATCATAGACAGCTGATGAATTATGGGGTAGGTAAATAGACAGAGAAATAAACTGAAAACTGACTGAACTGCTGGACTCACAAGATTATCATCAGCGGCACTGAAGTCCAGTTGGAGGGAGTGATGGTGTTCCCAGGAGATGTGTTCTGGGATCAATACAATTGAACTTCTTCATGACAAGTTCCATTAATAATGGCAAAGACTGCAACTTTAGCAAGTTTTCAGATTATATTGAATTAGGAGGAGTGGTTGATACATCAGGCTGTTTTGCTATTATGCAGAAGGATGTGAACAGACTGGAGAAGGGAGATGACAGGAACTTCATGCAGTTTAACAAATGAAAATGCAAAATCCCAAACCACAGAGGAGCAAACCCATTCACAAGCACATGCTGGATTCTCACCAGCCAAAACACAACCTCACAGGTAGGACCCAGGGGTAAGGAAGGACAAGTAGAACACATAACAGTAATGTGTCCCTGCAGACAAGAAGGCTAACAGTACCCTGAGCTGCATTAGGGGAACATTACCGGGTCAAGGTAGATGTTCCTTCCTCTCTACTTGGCACTGCCAAGGCAAGTTTAGAGCATTGAATCTCATTGTGGGCTCCCCAGTACAAGAGACATCTGTACATACTGCAACAAGTCTAGTGAGTAGCCATGAAGATGGCTAAATCTTGAAGCATAATTGTTCTTATAGGCAGTTAGGAGATATAAGAAGGCTGACTCTTCTTGGTAGTTCCCAGTGACAGGAGAAGAGACAACTGGCACAAACTGAAATACAGGAAAACTTATTTGAACCTAAGAAAACATATTTTTACGTTGAAGATGACCAAACATGAGAACAAATTGTGAAATGTCTGTTCTTGTAGATATTCAAAATTAGATTGGACACAGTCCTGAGCAACCTCCTGTAGTTTAACTGGATCTCTGATCCAGTTGAAGTTGGGGGAATGGACAATGGACCAGATGACTTCCAGAAACATGTTCCCACCCCAGTAAATATCTAATTCACCCTGGGAAAAACCACAGGATGGGTAGACAGGATAGTCTGCAGACATCCAGTTGCTGAATATCAAAACAGAAAGTCAGTTCATCTGATCTCTGCTCTCCATTGCAAAAGTATTTGACCAAAAGTGAGCATATTTGAAAATTCTTGCAGCAGGCAGATCTTGAAGTTGTAGAAGCATCCCAAAATTTGCTGACGAGACAAAGACCCTCCAACTCAGTAGTCAATTCTGTGAAGTGTTCACAGCTGCTTCCAACCGTGCTGAACCAAACAAATTTTCCATCAGTCTCCTGTGACTGCAGACAGCACTCTAACGTGGCTTTAAACTCAGCAGAATTGCATGATCAAGCAACAATTTTTCATTGTGCTTCTAGCCTGCTTGATTATTTATTCATTCAACCCAGAATTCACTGCACTTAGGTTAACATTAAGAGTTCTTCAGATATGCCTTCCTCTTAATCTTTGAGCCATCAGCAAATTAGCAAGGTTGCCTTGAAGGTAATGCTTTATATTTAACAGATGTAAACAGCCCATTCAAACACCCTTCTTCTCTGGACCTAAGTTATTTAACTCAAATATCGCAATGCACACTGACCCAAAGAGTGACAGAAAGGGTTTACAACATGCTACTTCTGTACCAGTGCAAGGGCTGGTTAAGATCATCTATGTTGACTTGCTCTGCAGTCTTGCTTTTAAACATTTAAATATACATTTGAATATTTTCTTGCAAAATCACTAAAAAACCCACAGATGAAGGGGTTGGAAGTCAAACATATAGTAAGTATGCACATTAAAGAAAAGCTTTAAGAAATTTGAGAGATTTCATGCTGATTCAATTTCTGCCTATGCAAAGGGGAAAGAGTTAATTTGCAATTTTTTTAGACTGAATAACTTTGAGTTATTTTTGCCTAATTGAAAAATCAATATTTCCTACTAGTTTCCAGGTAATCCTTATTTCTTTTTTGTTTTTTTTCTACCAGGCAAGGACCACAGCTTTTAAGATTTGCTTACATCTCTTATTTTACCACCACTTCTTGGGATTTTTTTCCTAATTTTTGAGCAAGTGAGTAGCAAGAAGCGAAGAAATGTACTGAAGACTGCTGCAGGGAAAAAAAAAAAAGAACAACAAAACAAAAACACGAACAAAACCCCAAGAAACACTTTTCTTAATGGCAGTTCAGAGTGGCAAGAGCCACGCATGGAGACCCATGCTGGGCTAGCAGCTTAGAGAGAGGCTTTTCTTTCAGTTGCCATGACACTGGTTTCCTGCAACCAAGTAACCCCCTGAGGGCACCAATATAGAAATATACAGCACACATTCTTTTTAACCCCAAAACCATGAAACTGCTTGGAAAAGAATGGACCTATCTGCAGAAAACAAACTACCGTGAATTGATCATCTTGGAGGGCTTGACTGTGAAGTCAAAACTGGAGAGAGTGACATGTAAGCAGTTTGCCATCACATTTGCCATATTGGCTTTAATATTAGAATGTCAGAACTGCAAGTGTTTAATATTAGAGTTTAAAAGAACTTCAGGAGATAAACTATTCCTACAATGAATTTTTCTCTATGAAAAATGATTTTAATGCAAAAGTATAAGAGCACTAGTTCTATGTAAGTATGAGGAAATAGGGAGTCTAAAATACACAGATAATTACATAATCGAAATCAGTGGAGAGATCACTAAACTTCACAGCTCTTCACTAGAAGAGGAAGGATCCATGCACACTCTTGTTGTTAATACTCTTGCTATTACAGTTCATTTTTTATCTTATTGCCATTTCCAATAAATTGTTCTTATCTCAGCCTTTGATCGTTGCCTTTTGTGTCTCCAGTTCTCCTCTCCAGTCACCCACGTGGGCTGAAAAGGAGGAGGGAGAGTGAACAGGCAGCAGCATGGTTTAGAGAATCTTGGCAGGAGAATTAATTTGGAGATTATCACTCTTAAACTATAACAAGGATTAAATATCACAACCAAGGAAGTCTCTATACAAAAAATAATCAACAGTCCAGCACCACTATCCTGTCTTTTTTATTAAAAAGCACCTAATTTACACGACAACTACCCTCAGAAACTAAACCACACTTGGACACAGAGCATTAAAGACAAATCATGCACAAACATTTGACATGTAATAATTCTCAAAGGTACTGAGCACATCAGGAATCCAGTCAAACTCAGGTTAGTGTTTCATCTTCAAATCTGGGATGGAGAATTAACCGAACCACACCTTAGAGCAGACAATGTTCACCCTAGCAATTCAG
Source organism: Polioptila caerulea (assembly GCA_013397295.1). NCBI lineage: Eukaryota > Metazoa > Chordata > Aves > Passeriformes > Certhiidae > Polioptila > Polioptila caerulea. The sequence goes on from VYXF01005657.1 coordinate 697,854, forward strand.
CTTTGTTCATTGTACATTTTGCCAGAGGATGCTACATGCCAACAGGCAAAAGTCTTCTTCAGTTCTGAATGAAGCCAAGGAGAGCAGTAGAACCTTGGCAAAATAATACCTGTCCCAGAAGTTCTGGGTAGTACATGGGAAGCGGCAGCTCTGTGTTTGTTTCACAGAAGCAGTACAGAACTGCATAGGAGCCAGCCTCATCAGGGACATTACCTGGGTGAAGAAAATCTTTAGTTTACCAGCTAGATGAACCATTTTAGGGTATATCTATGTTACAAAGATCAATGGATTAACTCTGACCTAGTGTGAAGGAGAAAAAAGGAGACACCCAGTCAGAAAGCCAAAAGCCGTATCTTCCTGATAAGTCACAATAAGTATTATCATGAGGCACCATCTTCCTTTCTCTTGTTGCCTACATTACTTGAACGTGGAAATCCAAGACTAACTCCAAGTTGTGCATATCTGTCAAAATTTTAATTCTGCTCCACATTACATAGCATGAAGGAACTCACCAACATGTTTTCCAGAAGAACTCTGTCTGTCAAAGCTTGTTTCTGTTAAAAATTGTGCTACTCTCCTGATCCCCAGCATCACATATCACCTGAAGAACTGTTCAGCTGTTTCCCCATTGTATTTCAACATGGAGAATGTTCAGTTGTACATGGGAGAAAGCTCTGAGACAGCAGGTGTTCTCATCATTACAGAGCTCAGATAATTTTAGGTTCTGCTGTGCAGCACAAGAAATAAAAATAATTTAGGATATCAAAATGAGTTTGAGCCAAGTTACTGGCTAAAAAGAAAAAAGAAAGGAAAAAAGCAAAAAAGCAGAGAAGAAAAGTGAGAGACTGAAGCACCAATGTAACTGCCCTCACAACTGGAGGCAGGATTATTAATTTTTTTCAAGCTCATTAAGAACAGTTTTACTCCTAAATTTTATCTGTAGACCTAATATTTTGAGGCTGCCTAACTGCAGGACACTTCTCCTGGCAACTATTACAGTGCTGACAGGACTTGGCAGCCTACAGTCCATGGGTTGTCACTTTAAAATAGTCAATCCTCTGATTGCATTGCAAAGTCTCTGTCCCTTTGAACTTCCCTGTTCCAGAATTGTTGCTCTTTCCTCAGTGCCACATCTCCTGCCAATTACTGGTGTTCTGTGGAATACTGTTTAATAAACATTTTCTTGGCAGTGTACATCATCTAAGTGATCGATCATGAGTTGAGGAAATAGAGTTTTAAGTACTATATCAGCTTCCTGCATCTCCTTTGAATGGCATCCCATAGTCATTAAAAAAATCCCACCATTGGCACTGAATGATTTATATTAATCTAAACAGAGATTACTTTAATTAAACACACTTTATTCCTCTTGAAATTGACAGAGCACTCCCCTGAAGCCTTCTATCACTCCATTTATCAAATGATTTCTTTGAGAGCAGTGAGCCGCTCCTCACAGACCGCTTTGCTCAGGGGCTTCAGTTTTGTTCCAAAACCAGGGAAAAGAAAAATCCACAATAAGAAAATAAAGACAGATTCAACTAATCTCAGATAGGAGTACAGCTACCATGATTCAGCTCCTGAGTTTGAAACTGGATACTAAACAAAGCTGCAAAAGTTACATTGAAAAATAAATAAATACATGAAATTAAATGTGGAGCATAAGCAGAGGCTGGAGCGAGGATATAAAAGGAGCAGCTCTGAGGACAAGGACTTGGGGATGTTGGTGGATGAGAACCTCAACAAGAGCTGACAGTACGTGCTCAGAGCCTGGAAAGCCAGCTGTGTCCTGGATTGCAGTAAGAGCGGTATGGCCAGCAGGGTGAAGGAGGGGATTCTGCCCTTAGACACCTCATCAGAGAGAGCTCCCAGGGGAAACCTTATAGCAGCCCTCCAGTACTCAAAAGAGCCTACAAGAAACCTGTAGAGACATTTCTCACCAGAGCATATAAGGTGAAATGACCTTAAGCTGAAGGAAGGTAAGTTTAGATCAGATATTAGCAAGAAATTCTTTACTGTGAGCATTGTGAGGCACTGGAACATATCGTCACATCCCTGTGGATGCTACATCCCTGAAAGCATTCAAGGCCAGCTCAGATGGGGCTCTGAACAACCTGGTCTTGTGGGAGGTGTTTCTGCCCAAGGAAGGATGGTTGGAACAAGATTATCTTTATAGTCCATTCCAACCCAAACCATTCTAGAGTTTTTGGTCTTGTGATGTATGTTTAGAGCAATTGGGAGTGTAAAAGAAGAGGGGAGAACAGATGCATACACATTCTGTCACCTTTCTTTTGGTACCAATTTTATTTTTTTTTTTAAGCAGCAAAAAATCCTTGCAGAAAGATCAAAATATTTAGTTGATTCCCTTTTTATTTCACCTCCAACATATCTGTGGATGTGGACTGGGGTGGAGGGGAGTCATACTGTTAAAAGAAAAGACTGATTTCAATTAGTGTTAAACCAAAATATAACTGGAGGTATTCATAAACATCCTGAAAGAATTAATTTCCTCTTCCTTCCAAATTCAACACTTTCAGTTTGATTTGCAGACAGGTATCTGAAATAGATCCAAACTACTATCACATCAGCATGCTAGATGACTGACATTCATCCTTCACTGAAAGTCTCTCAGAAAACAGATTCATGACAATTCTATCCCAGGTGTCTGAGCTTTTTAATAACTAATAGAACAGTGACTTCCCGGGCTCACCTTTCATTTGTTATTTACTCAGTAGTATTTACACACTGTTAAGGCAGGCTAAGCCATACAAAGGGATAGACATGCACAAATATAAACAGAATTATAACATCCTGGTTGCAAGATAGCTGCGACAGAAAAATATACCAGCTGTGCAGAAGAACCTAAGGATGAGTCACTACTCCGAAACATTCCGGCAGTTCTTAAAATATCCATAATTATCCTTCCTCCCCAAGTATGGAATATGCTTTTTATTGCCATTGAACCATTCACTGCCATGCATTTCCAAGGATTTGTACCAGAGGAGGCTCAGAGAGGGTCTTAGTCCTGCAGTAGACATCTTAGAAGATTTAGGGGTATCCTGATTTGAGATCAGCGATACTGATCTCGAACTACAGGGACAAGTTTAATTTCCCAGTTGCTTTGAGGCACAAGAGTAGAGACAAAGGCCCACCCAAAAGTAAAGAAAATTGTCACCTAAAACCAAAACAAATTTCCCCACTCCCCCTCAAAGAACCCTAAAAGCTGAACACCAAAAAGGTAAGTTAAAGTACCTGTCTTTCCTAGTGGGCAGTATAAATATACGAGAACCCTGATGAAGCTGTTTATCCTGCAAGAAACAAGTCTCTCAAAATGTTTAGACATTTTCAGTGACCAAACTATTTATTCGCACTTATCAGTATTCAGGTGCGCTTAATATTTTTATGCTTAGAGGGTTAATTAAACCTATACAGAGTCTCTAGTCACTCCATGTCAGGGCTCTGTCTTCCTTCAAATGCGATAATTTAGCAAATAGAATTGTGTTAGCCTAAAGAAAAGTACACTGCTTTTTGCATGTAAAAGATTTGTCTTCCCTGTTCCTTATTCTCTGCTGAGGAAACAGTCATGCCTGGCAAGCTCATGTCCTATGCCCCAAATATCATGCAGTGGGGAGGTACAATGCACACAAGACATTAATGGTCCATTACCCTGGATTCTACTTCTACCTTGGTTGGGTTTTTTGGGTTTTTTTTTTTTGAATGTCACTAGCTCCCTAATTAATTCCTACAGAAATAATAGGCAGCTAACGTGATAGGCGACATTTCTCCTACCTTCTTGGATTGCAGAAACAACTCCCTTACAGCAGGGAGAAATAACAGAGGGCTGCAGCTAAATCCAAAATTAACTCTTAATGAACAAGTAAAGAAGCCTCACACCTACTACACACGATCACTGAAAATACACAACAAATTCCTTAGAGAATGTTCTCAAAAATTAGTTTCCTAATGAGATCAGAAGGATAGGTTACAAAATTTCCTTCACTGGTTGGTACAAGCTGCTTGTTAGTTGAATGAAATTCAGGTGTGTCTCCTGCTTTAGACTTTCTACTGCAACTTGTGTTAGCTAACCTAGAATGTCTCACAGATTAATTTTTGAATTGGGAAAGAACTTTGGAGCAATACAGAAGACACAAGATCATACCTGTGGTTTTACCAAGAAAATAACAGAAAGTAGGCCTTGATCTGAAAGCATATTAATAGGAGAAAGAAAGTGCTCGAAGGGAATACATGTGGGGATGTGTAAAGGTTTTGCGATTCAAGGAATGAACTCCGTTGTAGTTTGGGGCTTGAAAATGCCAGAAACACTGCAATTCAGTGCCTGGTTACCTAAATAATGTTTCATTTTATTTTCAGTCACCCTCTACAGATTTTTTTTTTTTTTTTTTTTTTACCTCATGAAGAGGCATCTCTCCAGATATAAGGTTAAAAAACAACAATAATGAAAAGTACTATCCTGTAATAAAGGACACTAATTCAGGTGCAATTTTGCAAAATGTATTCATAATCCATAGAAAAAAGGGATCTGTTCTCTAGAGAAAGGGGCATGGAAGAAAAAGTTAGGGGATAGGTTTTTCCTGTATATTCCTCATAAGAAGAGAGCACAATGTTATAATTTCAGTGCATTTAAAACAAAGGTTATACTTCTATTTTCAATTCAAATTAAATACTTCACCAGACCTTGCCACAAGCTACATCTGTTGATACCTCTCAGTACAAGTGTGGGACACTTGACAAACCAAACACACAACCTGTTCCATCCAGTCAGTTCTTCAGATTCTCTCTATAACTATGAGAATTCAATTAGGCAAATTCTTAATTGACTCAGACTGCTTTTCCTGCTAGCAATGACCCTTTACATCATTGTTAGCAGTTTTCTATGATTAATTATGCCAATGGCAGCAAACTAATTTGCTTATTTCTATAGACTACCAAAACATAGCACTCATTAAAGAGGCAGTGGTGAAAAAAAATTCATTATGCTGTTCATCTTTTATCTCTATTTATCATGGTTTTAGCCCTAGCAGCTTTCTATAAAAAGCTCTTCAGGTCTTCCTTTCCTGCAGTGTGGAGTTGCAAGGCAAGTAGCCAAAGACAGAACATGCTACTACTATGCACTCTTGCCTTAGACTGGGTTTTGCATGCCAGAACTGAGGCTGAGAGACAAGGAGAGAAGAAAAGAAAAATGTTGTCTAAAGAATAAAGCATCAGGATTTCTATAAAAGCAACATGTACAACTATATATAAACAGACACATATGTCTAGACAAAATTTAACACATTTTTTATTGCAAAAACGCAAAATTCACTACAACATGGAGAACGAGCATAACTTCTGCCTGTAGCATTTGCCACTTTCTGGAAATAAAGATTGATGACCTGAAAGAATCAGGAGTTTAGAACTTATTCTACCAGTAAGCATGGAAATAGAAGACAAACATTTCAAAGCAGCCAGATTGAAAATTCAAGGTTTGACCTAATGATATTTTACAAATAAATGCCCTGTCTAGATATTTTTAAGCTTTTTCAGCAAGGTACTGCTTCCTGAATGAAATTCTATGTTGAGAGAAAGCCATAAGTGAACATCAGTATGGATGGAAAGAAAACCATGACATGTTGTACAGAAATGTTTCCACAAAACCCTTACTGGGAAACAGCACTACAGCCAGTTTCACCTAAGGAGAAAAGATAATCTTCTGTATTAAGTTTACCCAAATGGAAATGAAAAGTTTACCCAAATGAAATAAAACAACTCTAAAAATTTACAGGTGAATTTACACTTTCAAATGCTCATACTGCTAGCACAGGCCAAAAACAGTTGTCCACATTTGCTACTCAAAAACCCTCCATTGTAAAGATTTCTTCATTAAAAACAAACAAAAACACACAGTTTTTCTGAACTCATCGAGTTGAAAAAGCAGTCCTTTGTAAACACTTAAAATCAGAAATATATTGAATATTTTTATTGATATTACATGTCCAGTCTGTTTAAATTTACTATAAACTACATAAAAGTCCTCCTGTTTAATTCAGTTTTTCAAGATGAATCATGAAATGACATCTACTTATTTATAAGACTCCGGTTTTACCAGTAGAAATTAAATTGACTACTCATTAGATAAATGAGATTTCAGCAGTCTCTTGATCTGAACAGCACAGAAGATGAGTTCTACACCAGAGGCAGAGAAACTGGACAGTTAATGGGTCTTAGCCATGGGAGTCCGTAGAGAGAGTAAAATAAAAATTAAAATAACTCCCACTAAACAATGGACACTTTTTGCCCCTAAACCACTACCAGACAATAAAACAGAAACAAAAATAGAATTAAGGTAGCTCCCATAACTACTTCAATCCAGATATGATAAATTGTGGCTACTTAAGCTGAAGTACCTAAGAACCAAAGACGTTTTGATCACAGTTTAAAACTGTCTAGAGCTTCAAAACTTTACTTTTTCAAGCAGACTTTTCCATGGGCGTTTAAGGAATTAATAAATATGTTGAATGAAAGAATAGTTCACAAAATTAGACAGTCTCTTGAGAATTTGTACTCTTGAGAATTGTGACAGTAATTTTCAGGATAAAATACTGATCTTTTATTATTATTTCTTTAATGTAGCCATTATCAGTGAATACAAATAGTACTGCTCAAGCCAAAAATTATACATAAGAAAACCTAATCTACTTTAGACATATACTTCTACAGCTGAGATCTTTTTGGTCCGTAGAATGCTATTTTCTTTAAAGAAAAGCATCAAGAATTCATCAGTAACAGCTCTCTAGATGACACAGGACAAAGGCTTCAATTATACTTCTCTAATATCTAGATACCATGTGGGAAAATGCTAAATAAAACTATAATAAATAGATCGGGATAAAACAAGAACCTGATCTCAGATATATTTGGTTGATTATATGCTCTTAATTATTGGCCAACGTCCTTTCCTCAGGGGTGCAGAGAAAACAAAAAAAAACCCCAAAACAACCAAATAAAAGAACTCTGTCTTCTTACATGGCTCCTTTTGATCCAAATATCCAAACATTTATAACAGACTATTGCATAATAAATTCAACAAGAAAGGGGTGGGGGGGATACATGTAGTTTGCAGTTTTCCCCAAATAATTTTCAAAGTCCTTCACACAATACATATGTTAAAGCACTCAGTTATCCTGTATATGTAGGGCAATGTCCTTAATGCCTGCTAGTCCTATTGCCTTCTTACCAGCTCAAATTTCGTAAGAAATGGACACAACACTGCACTGGATAGCAGCTTTTGTCTCTGGTATGGAGAGCAGGAAAAAAATGGGAGATACCAGTCTGTTTCAGAGATGATGCACAGGGATAAGCAAAATTCTAGGTAAAATATTCATAGATTCATCTCTGCCAGTTTACATCCCCTCCTCACTCTCCAGAGCACCCTCATAGAAATTCATCGACTTGTTAAAACTGAGAGACAGAAAGGCCTCAGTCATCTACTCGACCCCACCAGCTCCAGTCTATTGTCATGTTGACTCCCACTTATCTGCTAAACCTAGTTTGAATTTCAGATGGTTTCCATCTTTATCACTGTAAAGCCAAATTCAACCTCATTAAAATTTAAAATGCTCTGCTGTAACTCAGTCACTCAGAACACTTACAAATTTACTGTGTTTTCAAATATGATACACAGTACCAAAGAGACACACTAAACAAAGTAATTTTAAATCAGTTAAAATATTGCAATTTGAAAGGAAACTGAGACTCTGTAGCTAACATGTTTTTTCTACAAAAAATTTACTTTTGTATGAGAAGAATTAACAGGAAAATGGTTAAATATGCAAGCACATACAGACCTGAATCAGACACACTGGCAAGTCACATACAGCCCTCTTAGAGGAGTTAAAGAACAATGCCAACCAAGCAGCTTTTTCCAAGGGAATATTAGAATATATTAATACATAGAATTTCATTAATTATTGAGAGGAAACATATCCAGTCTTAGACCTTTTATCAAGAAATTTAGGAAAACACTTTCTTTTAAAATGTAAAATTATTTAAATTAATTTCTGCCATCTGGCAAAAAGACATCTCAATAGACTGATTCCTTGAGACCAAAACTAAGTGTTGTGAAAGACAATCATATTTCTACATTTATTTTCACTACCTGATTGGGGACAGAACTTTATAACATCACAGGAGTTTGAAGTCATATTTTAAATCCATTTAAAATGTCTAGTAGCCTACGTTGGTGAAAGAATGTCATGAAAGAATAATTATTTTTTGAACAGAGGTTTTCTGAATAGCAAAGGCAAGGAGAACAGTCTGATCTGAGCTCTTTTAACATGTCATCAGTGCTTTGAATTTGCATGCTTTACTTAAGCACTCACACACCCAACACCACATAAACTTTGCAATTGCAGGAAGTTTCACAGTACATGGCACAAGCAATAAATTACAGAGTACACATTATGATACACCTAAATATATTCCCAGCTTGTATTCATTGCAACAGATTTGTGGTGCAGTTAAATGTAAGTATAAATGTCATTCTTCAGAATAATTAACTGTAAAGGGAACATGAGATCTAAGTGATGTTCCCTATCATGTAATAAAGGGAACAGAGACAGTGCAATGCCCAGTTCTCCACAGCTAAAGGATGAGAAATTGAGTGGCTGATAATATAGCAACATTTTCAGCACTCGTATACTTATTACTTCAATTCTATATAGGGCTTTCTTTGGGGTTAGTGAACAAAATAATTTTGTTCTTGTTTATTTCGATCTTGCGGAAAATAGTCAGAAATCTGGATTTACAGCCCTGTACTTTGGGTGAAATAGAACAGGAACAGAAAACAACATAAGGCAGAATAATCTGGAGGTTAGGTACATACCACAGTTGCAGCAAGAGTCACAGAAGTTCAATTTCAATTATCACTAGAGATCATCATCCTCAGTTACCACATTTCAACTGATAATGTGCAACATTAAGGTAGTAAAAAATCTGGTGTATGAGTGCAACAACTAAGTAAACCATCTGCTGTGTGAAAAGTCAGCTGAGAGAATGACTATGGACATATGGGGATACCAGCAGTGAATCACCCCTTGAAGAATAAGTCAAGCTCTGGTCAAATCAAGATCTGAAAACAAAGCGAGGGTGGTAAAGAGGCCATTTAACAACAAATGCTGCTGGTTTGTGGCAACTTCAGGGCCCATCCCAGACCTGCCACCACCTCTGGAATCAGCCTGTCACCTGGGATATGACTTGTAGTAATTCAGAATAGCTTAAATATTGCCCATCAGTGGAGGATCAGCACAAAAAATGGAAGCACCGGGGGCAATGATAAAGACACTTTGCAGTGGGAAGAGAAAAATTCTTTTAAAGCCTTCAGAATGGGTCCAAAGAGGGATTTTGATTAAGATATTTAAAGTCCTGCTTCCAAAGTGAAGAGAAAGCTGGATTAACTCCTTTAAGTTAAATTTGTCCTTTTGACTTCAGTTGACACTGTCCAGCAGAACTTCCTCTGCTTTGTCCATTTTCACAGAAGGCACTGGAGTGAGGTCAAAGGAGTTACTCAGGCTGATATTGTACTTCTGGGTGGCAAAAGTTGTTTTCAGAAAAGTGTATGACATTGAACACCTTTCCATATGGAGACAGAAATTATTTATTGGCACTTATTTAACCCCCAAATTATAAGCTAGTAGGTTGACACAACAGCAGCTATACACATTGTTGTTGGAAGGGCACTGGTCAATTGCAATAACAACAAAAAAAATACTAAAGATGTTCCACAGTGGGACTCAAGGAAAGCTTCCTACTCACTAACCCAATTTTCATCTGTGCTAGTGGAAATAATGCTAAACACTTAGACCAGAGACCATTTCACTGAGCTTATTTCCAGAAACATTTATTCTATTTCCCTTACAGGGTACAGAAATTTCAGATAATTGGTTCTTTTTCTCAGACGTATGTCTAGCCTCTAATCTAGTAGGAACCACCTTACACTAACGTGACCACGCACACCAAAAACCTCACAAATGATCCACCAAAACCTCACACTCCCCACTCACAAATGCCAAAGTCTTAAAATTAAAGTAGTCTGCAGAATTTCCATCTCCAAAACATCCCACAGAAATATGTTCACTTGACATTTTCAGAGGAAGCAATCTTTCAACAATTTCATATTTTTCCACTTTTTCATCAGGAGCTCTAATGCTTTGCTCCAGAACTGTTTGTGGAAAACACAAATCCCCACCATTTCTGGTTTGCCATTTTTTTACCTTCACTTCCCCTTTTTTCTCTCTCTTGCGGTTGGAAGGCACCTCTGGAGGTCGTCTGGTCCAATATCACTGCTCAAGCCAGGTCACATAGAGCAGGCTGTCCAGAACCAGATGAATTTTGAATATCTCCAAGAATGGAGACTCCATGACTTCACTAAACAACCTGCGGCAGGGCTTAGTCACCCTCATAGTAAAAAAGTGTTTCCTGATCTAGAGACAGCTTCCTATGTGTTTCAGTTGGTGCCCATTGCCTCCTGTCCTGTTGCCAGGCATCACTGAAAACAGCCTGGCCCATCTTCTTTGCTCCTTCCCTTCAGGTATTTCTATACTTTCATCAAATCCTCCTGATCTTTCCCATGCCCAAGCTCCACATTATCAGATCTTTCAGCCTTTCTTTACAGGAGATCTGATCCATCAATTCAATTTCATGGCCTGTAATATGTGACAAACATTTTTTTTTTCCATGTTTAAATTACGGGGGAAAAAGGATAATTAAATCATCTGTAATGATTATTTGTCCGATTGAACCACCTTATTTACAAAAGAAATAGCTTTTAGCCCATGAGAGGTCAGTACATTACATTTTTAAGAGTCTGTTGTTGTGTTGCTTTATGGCTGCTAACACAATTTCACAGCATGTTATAATGTGGCACTCAAAATACCGATGATTGTATTTTGGTGTATTTGCAAGGGCTTTGGTTTATCTACAGCTTTATGTAGAGACAGAGGTTCTGGTCAAAAAAAGCCAAAGCCTCACATTAGCCACAAAAAGTGGTGTGCATGAGGTTTGGTGGTTTGTTTGCTGCTGGTCATTTTTTGTTTTTTTTTCTGTGTGTATGGTTCTGTTGGTGTTAGATGTTTCTGACCAGGTCTCAGGTGGTGTTCCCCTGGTCTCTGTATTGAGGCCAGTTTTGTTTAATATTTTTAACAATGACATGGACAAAGGGATCAAGTGTGCCCTCAGTCAGTTTGCAGAAGATACCAAGTTGCTTTCTACAACTACCTGAAAGGATGTAGGTAGTGGATGTCAGCCTCTTCTTCCAAGTAACAAACAATAAGACTAGGGTAAGTGGCCTCAAATTGTTCCAGGAACAATTCAGATATTAAGGAAAATCTTCTTTACCATAAGTGTTGTCAATTATATGGACAGGCTGCCTAGGAATGATTGAGTCATATTTCCAGGAGTTCTTTAAAAGAAATGTAAATGTGACACTTTGGGACATAATTTACTGCTGGACTGGGCAGTGTTTGGTTTATGATTGGACTACAATCTTAAAGGTCATTTCCAACCTCAAAGATTCTATGATTCTATCACCAGATCCTCTGGGAAATGCCAGCTAGTAAGACACTGTTTTCAGCAAGATTGTGGTAGAGCCAGTAAAAAGCCCAGAACAGAGAAAATATCTGCAGTTATTCCACAGTGTGTTGTTCTGGTTTCTGCCACCCAGACTGTGGAAGCAAATATATATACACATATATATAGATATATGTAAGCGTAAGTGAAGGCATCCCTTGCAGAAAGCTTTTTTTGTTCAGGAATTTTCCTCTTCTCGATATCTCTTTACAGAATATGAGTGAAAAATGTTATAGCAAGTATTCAACCATCTATCCTGCCTTTCACAAAGGCCACAGAGCTTTACTCTACTACTTTGTACCCATCTGTACCACATTCACTGTTAGTCTGAAAAGAAATCTTATTACTGAAGCAAAAATCTGTTCACTGAGTTTCCTCTTCTCCTTTCTCCTGCTATTTTAACTCTCCTCCAGATGTTTTCTTTCCTATTTGCAAGGCAAATGGTGCTAAATGAGAAGATCAAACAGAAGCAAGAAAGAGGTGTCCCTCTGAGACTCACTACTTTATGACAACTCAAATTTTAAATTTGAATCAGAATAGTTTCCAGAACAGCTGTGCTGACTCTACACCAATATATGTAAGAATGGGACCGGTTCTTCATATTTTAAGTTCTGGTTTTGTTTTCAGTTCTCATCCTCTTGTATTCCCTTTGCCCCTTTCCCATTATTGTGAGCTTTCCAGCAGTCTCGTTTCAATAGTTCTGCTCTAGTGTCAGTATTGTTTATCACTCAGTTTCTAGTGGCACAGGATCAGCAGCTCTGCACTGGTCCCTCTATCCATGTAAAATATTCTTGTACTGAGAAACCCCAGGACATGGATGCTAATGGCTGGCTCAGAAATTAGTCAGCTAAGGAGCCACAAACCTCCAGGCTTCATTCAGGCTTTTCTAAAGCTTACTCTTAGAAACTCAAGTATCAGTCCAAGGATTTTGACAGACTGTGATCTTCCAGTGGTTACTTGGGTGGAGGAAGTGGCCAAAGGATCAGAATGTTTGGAAATCTGTGTAGAACACTGGAATATTGTTTGGCTCTGTAGGTACCAGTCAAGTCACAGCATCTGACAAATGAGGTTAGTCAACCTCCTATTTCCTTAATCTGTAAAGAGCATCTCTCCCTGGACTCCTTCAAGGAGAAAATTTGTACAACATAAAGTACAGGAGCTTCTCAAAAGTACCAATAAAAAAATCTTTTGGTTTACTTAATTATCCTCCTAATCACTGGTACTTTAACAGGATTTTAGGCGGGGTGGATTATTTTAATACTCACTCAATTTTAATTACAGTACACTTAAAGAGATTATTTTTTAACAAAGATGGATATCATTATCCCTGAGACAGTACTAACAAGTTGTAGCCACTGTGTCTTTTCCTTCCAAAAAAGAAAAGTCATCCTTATTTGGACTAACATATTTGCTTGGTGATTTTGCTTGGGGCTCCTAGTCAGCAGCACTAGAAATAATGCAAACAAGTACTCAGTCCTTGCCCTTAGAAAATACTTTTTTCAAGCAGATAACATGAAAAACATACTTGCAGATTAAAGACTTAAATTTTTCCACACAGAGATGCATGAAGGTGCCCTTTGTGCAGCTCTGTGTCTCCTAAAGGGTGTATTTGCACTAATTTAGGACATCTAAGGTAAGAACTTGTTTGGTGACAGCAGAATTTGAAATTAAGTGATTCAAGATGCTTTTAGGAGGATAAATGGGGACCTGAAGTTCTGGGTTGCTGCAGTTTGACATGAACACAAGCAGGTATTTCAAAAATATGCCCACAGTTTTAAAAACTAAGGTTTTACTCACACTTTTGAGAGTAGGAAGGACATTTTGTTGAGCTCAAAGTATTTTTCATGAATAATGAAGAAACACATCCTATGTTTAAAGCCAGGAATTTATGCAAATGAAATTTTAAATCTGATTGCTGCCAGTGCAGAACTGGCTGTTACAAGAAAGGAAAAGACAATAATACCATTAGAATACAGAAAACAAGCCTCAATAATAGTTGTAGCACTCCATATTTTGCACAGATTACTCAGTGTGTATCCCATTTCGTGATGTCATGTGAACACTACACTTCTCCTCTGAGTCATAAAGTTGGTAGTGTAACTGTGAGCTTGGTAGAAGCAAGGAAAGATGTTACAGCAAGCTATGAGAATCTGGAGGAATATAATTTTTCATGAGTTTCTTCTTTGTCACTCCATTTGGGGTCCTCCTTATATACCTAGTAACACAGATTTACTCTGGCACTCCTCCTTCATCAGTCTGCATCTCCATATCACCTCTAAGTTTACTATTTATAGTGCCTTTTATATGTGTTAGACACCACTTCTTTATTCCCTTTTTTTACCTCTGAAGCCAGTTTTTTCTAGCTTCAGCTCTGTGGTTGTTTAAGCAATGACTGGCAAGTTGTTAACATCTATTAGGTCTTCTTAGCTGAGCCACATCCCTTATTACTCCCTGCCAGTGCCCCTGCACGTCACCTCCTGCATCTTCAATTGCCAAAGCATCTTCTTTGCACTACAATAATTCATTAGTAATAAATTTTGGATTCTATTCAGAATAACTGCTTATTAATCCTATTTATATAAAATGTTGTACCTTAGAAAGACAATAGAAGTTTTAAAAAATTGGAATAGACAGTTGATCAGTTAAAGAAACCAGCTAAATCAAGTAAAACAAATTTTCATGCAAGTAAAAAAAGATTAAACAAGCCTTATAAATACCAATCCTGAGGCCATACAGGTTCAGTATAAAGCTCACAGCTTGATACTAGCAATGGCAATGCTGTACAATGCTGCACGACGTGGCTACAGAACAGAAAAATTTAAAAGCACCTGCCAGTGTGCCACAAGACCTTTTATTTACTTAACAGGTAGTTTCTTTAACAAAAACATGTAGATGTAATGAATCTTACATGCTATTCCCAAACCAAGAGCACTCAGCAAATCTGCAGCTGTGCTACAGAATGTGTAACTCAAGGACAGAAGCCAGAAAAGTTTCTTGTACCCGTGGTAATGCAATTATTCCCTATAATGCCAGCAACCTGACACAGGTAAGAGACAATCCAGCTCTGATTCTCAGAGTTCCCAAAACTCACAACTCTCATAAATTCAACTTCATATACTGTCAAAAAAGGCTCTGTAGGTAAAAGCTTGATTGTTTCCCAGCCTGAACATTTGAAATATTAGCATTCAACCATCCAAACTGTAACTGGACTCCAGATCACTGTATTCTCACCAGCTGTGGCAAAGACACTGTAACAGCTACATTTCCATCCTAAAAATACACTCTTGCTAAATTACCATGTTAATTGAAATTGGAAGGCAACCTCTGAAGCTGACCCAGATGCAGCAGAGAAAGATAAGGATATACATCTGGGCAGAAATCTTCTTTCTGTGAAAATCAGGTAGGCAGGATCCATAAGACTGAATTCCTAGGCTCTTAATGATGTCAAATATGGTGTGTTACTGTGAGGAAATATGAGCCGTACACATGGATTTCTGGAAGGTCTGATGGAGCTGATTATTTAACTGATGTTCTATAAATGAAAATATTAATATCACTTCACCCTTCTTGTCTAAGAAGGCTTTGAATATTAATGTCTTTTTCAAAAGTGATTTTGTCAATAAGGTTTATGTTAACGAAAAAGAAAGGAGTTAATTGAAGTATTCACTTTTGGAAGAAAAAAAAGTTTTCTGAGTGTTTGAAGTCCAGCAAACATTCCCTTCCTGAGTCAATCTCTTATGCAAAGACAAGTCCTACTACAAAACAAACCCAGCTAAACACACAGAGGAGAGACTATGAATTAGGGAATATACTGCAACTCTGAGATGCGCTACCATGGATTTCTTTTCTACAGAAACCACATGAAAAATCACCTTACAACCAAACCTCATGGTGCCTTATTCATTTTCTTCCAGGCCAAAGTCATATTTTGCTCTTTGACTGATATGCTAAAGATGCAGGGGGAAGCAAGGAGTGGTTGCAACTTCAGGATCACATTCAGTGGCACATGAGGGAGGACTCTAAAACCAGACGTTTTTTCTGTCCATGCAGAATTTTTACCAAGGTCCCTAGAGGTCACACATGCACAACCACTGACTTTGTCCACTGTGCCTCCAGCTCTCTTGAGGCTTTGCATTAGTAAGACAAATAGCTAATTCACTACAGAGAAATGTTGTGCATTTCATGATTAAACACAGGCCTCCTCCAACTTGGCTTCATTTATTTCCCCTGCAATGAAGTATGTGCCACTTTATATTTTTCATTTCTACTTAAATACAAGCAGTTTTTAAAAGGCTGGAGGAATTATCAAAGAGGAATCTTTCATTTTAACACGAAAATACATTTTGGTCACTATTTTTGCCTGTTGCCATATATTTTTTTAATGGCAATTTTTAAATGTGTTTAAGGAATTTGAATAATTGCTAATGATCCTTCCCTTAGGAATTCAATTAAACCTAACCCCAAATCTGTAGCCATTAATGGGAAGAGTGAAATCTTGCTCTTCTATATTGAGATTTATATAACGTTAATTATCAGTAATCCCTAATTATAGAGTTTTCAGGATTAGTATAGTTAGCGAGAAACACCTTGTAGTATGTTCATGACCATAAATGCTTGTTTGACTGATAACATTAAATGTTGGGGTCAGCATTTAATCACCTCTTTGGTGGCTGGGACTTTTTGCTTTGTGTTGTTTTGGAGTGGGTGGGGAAGGGGGGCCAGCAGAGAAGGGGTTGTGGTTTCTTTGTTTTATAAAGAAGCTCCTACCACAGAGACCTCATGCACGACACAGTCTCTACCAAGCCTTCTCCTTGTGTGCCCAAGACTGCCCAACAAGAGCTGGCTTTGTCATTCACTACCTTGCCTCAAGCTCTGCTGTTGCAGAGACTGTTACACCAGCCTAGTGCCATTAGCTATGTTCAACTGTTTCAATTAAGAGTTTCCCTGTAGATTACAGCTCTGCTGTGCTTATGGAGAAGTAATTCATCAATATTTAGAGCTAAACCTCCATCATTTTACTAGCATGTATGTACCCAGGAGTCCTCCCTCTTTGCTGTTCACAGTGACCTCTGCCCACCTGCTCTATTACTATCCAGCCTTGCCAGATATGCACATACTCTGCTTGCTGTCACTTCAGCCAACAAAGAATACTGCCAAATTTATCCTCTGCTGATATAAATAGCAGATAATACTGTCCCTGATGTGAACGAAAGTAAAGACTCATTAGTGAAATTGTTAATCCATGTGCATAAAAGCTCAGAAAGAAAACGTGTTTCTGATTTAAACTTCCAACCATGCAGAACACCTAACCCAGTGCAAACAATTCTAGGAATTTAGCTGGGGTACATTAGATGACCAAGAAGCAAGAATCTATGCTCTGAAGCAGGTAAGAGAGAGGGAACAGATAAGTCAAAACTGGTTGGCCAGTTTTCCAAATCAGCTTAACAACTGTGATTTTTAAGGTCTTAGTATCTTACATCATCACAAACAGAAGAGAGCACAATAGCTCACAACAGACAGACAACTCTCTACATTGTCTTTTTCAGTTTTTACCAACTAGGTCTCAAAAAACCTCAAAACAGGAAAAAGGAGATGCCCAATCCTACCAAAAGCAGGGGTTTTGGGCTTCATTTTCAGTTCTCTGGCCTCACTAACACTGCACTTGCTTCCCTGCTCTACCCACAGTTGTCCACCAGCCAAGGAAAGGGCCTGTGCCCATTTGGGGCTTGTGCCATCAGCCTGTGCTCTGCTGCAGCTACTGCCATTTCAGCAGGTACAGAGCACAAACACACAGCTGCTCAAGTATGAAACTATTTATCAAGAATTACAACAAACATTTTTGGCCTATTCAAGAGTAACATAATCTGACTTTATCAATTGTTTGTGCTATATCACAGGTTATATCACCTATGAATTTTACACTTTATTACAATTGTCCATTCTTTTTTTCATGTCACTCTTGTGAGGACTAATAACAAAATATAACCATGGCAACAAAATAATAAAAACACTACTGAATATGTTTAAATAATTTTTAGTAACTTCTTGACAGTTACTGTAGGCAAAACGTATGTATTTTTCACAAAATACATGTTATATTATTGTCATTGTAGGCAACAGAGATAAATTATAGGTAATTTCCACTTCTTAAGTCCTGTTTCTATGGTAATACGAGCAACTGCCATTACTTCAGAGCTTGTTACCATGGTTATTTCAGGTAATTCCAGGGTTTTAATACCCTCAAACCCGAAGTGATACTTTTTCCTCCTATTTTGTGGTTGAACAAAATCGTAGTTAAACTTCAGGGGCAACACAACTCTTCTAGTTAAAACAAAACCAGCATATAGTACATATATATATACAGAGATAAGTCAAAATGAATGACTTACCACACCATCCCTAGCAAATGTTCTTCTCCTGAAAGGACAGTACTCCTTTTCCAAGCATATTTCTCTGGAAAAGGGAAGGTGTGTCCTCCAGGGTGAGAATTCTCTAACTGCCCTCAGCTGTGCAGATTGCTCTTCCTGGCCAACCAGAGTCCTGGTGAAGCTGCAGGAGTAGGATATAATGGGGAAGTGATCTGCTTCGCCAAATCCTAGCTCTGAGAGCTGATTGATAAGGTGTCAGCTGCCTCCCAGCACTGTAACAGTGAGGGTCATTGGGCACTCTGGGTTCACTCACTGACAGTTCATCCAGCACTTATGCCTAATTCAAGTGCACTGGAGAGTAAATGGGCTTAATGGAGTCTTTTGTGGTAGTCAGGCAGCCTTCACCACTCTATCAACACAAATTGCACCAGTATCTTTACCTGGGTCCTGCAGGCACCTCTGTGGGTTTGAAAATGGGCAGGGTAATTCTGCTTGAACATTTGTGTAGGAAAGAAGGTTTCACATGCAAGTGGCTGGATGGTAATAAATACTACTCTCAGGTAAAACTGATTCTTCATCCTGAGAAATCTTCACAGGAGAATTGTGTGATCAATACCCACCTCTCCAACAGATCTCATTGTTCATGCCAACTGCAAATGCTGCTCTATACTTCAGGAATTTTTGGCTGCCATACATTGCTATAGCTAGGATATGAGGCCAGGACACTGGACAGACTCCAATCTGAGTCACTGAGACCATATGATACTGTAAAGTTTGCTCCAGTGTTGCCAGGATTGTGGCCTTTTCACTAGCATTTTTTTGGAAAGCACAAACAAGATAACTTTTCTGTTTAAGAAAAATAGAATTTTAAACCACATAATTTCAGGGAAAAGACAGTAACTGTGAAGTAAATGGACCCTAGTGGCTCAGAATTAGGAATGTAAATATCAGGATCACAAGATATTTCATGTTTTCAATTAATCTTCTATTTTAAAGTCCCTAAAACCCCCTCATACTTCAGGCTAGCAGTGTTATTTTGTATGGTTGTGATTTTTATCTTCTCACACTAATTAACAAGATTCATTGTAGTGAGCTGCAGTATGATGTTTAGATGTTTGTTGAAGGAAAAGCTATTGTCAGTCCTATTGCAAAACACTCAAAAGTCAACTTCAGTTATACAGGTCTGGATTTTATCCAAATAATTACCAATTGTCTTTTAATTTAGCTATTTAATTTAGCTATTAATACTATCAGAGCAGTGCAGTCTCTTAGAACAAGGCAAAGGAGTATATGACCTCAGAAATCTATTTTCCTACCAGTGTGTGCTTAGTGGAACCCGATATTCCACATGAACTGCACAGATCTGTTTTGGCTGTGTTTACATACATCATGAAATTCCTTGGTATAATAACAATAGACGTAAATCAAAGCAGCTGGTACTGATGCCTCCTCATCAAAAGTAGTTTGGGGGTTTTACCTCACACTAACCTTAGTCAGGTCCCCTGGACATTTGATATAAGCCATGTGCTAAATGTGTATCTGATTTGGATAACCCTCCACATGGGCTGTTGTGCGTTTGCCATGTACCTGGAGCAACAGGGAACAGGAACAACCAGGGCATGTGCATTGCTGCTTTAAAACAAAGAAATCTGGGCACAGCCTTTCTATCCCCTTGGATATAAACACAATTCTAAGCAGAAAATAAGCAGTGGAGGGTTTAAGCTATGGACAGTTGTTGGAGATGGGGAACAGTTAATGAGGAAATTACCTGGGGTTTTTCGATTGCTTCAAGGTGAGTAGGTAGTGGCTGAAATTCCTCTGCTTCCACCTGGGACTTCACAGAAAGAATCTCTAACTCTGGGAGGAAGGGCAGGTCCAGCTGAGCAAGTTGTGCCCACATTACACTCAGAAACACAAATTTAGGGAGGACGTATATCTGAAAGTCCTCTGGACTGGAAGGGTTACCCCTCTCTGCAAAACTATTATACTTCCTAGCAAAATCCTTACAAACCCTGCATTGTGTGGATTGACACACTACCAATAGTGTTCTCTAGCCAAGTGGAAGCACGCCCATTTCCCTCTTTTGGGAAGTATGATAATTCCAAAAAGTTTTAGGTTTCTTTCAGATTCCTATACAGTCAGATATTGTGCATATATGTTACACATTTTCTAAGTTCATACATTAATGTCACCTAATGACATCTGTGGAGAACAGTCCTGCAAATGGCATGGCAAGCTGCTCCATAAAATTTTGTATCCTGCCAGGCCAGCTGGCAGACCGGCACTAGTCTAAACATTAAATTACTCAGGCATTTTCTAGTTCCAATCCTTATTTGCAGGCTTGCAACCTAAAAAAAATTAACAAAGCTTTCTGTAGCTCTTTTGATTGCCCTTTCTTATTGAGACTTTGATGACTTCTAAGATCCTGGTAAGCTGAAGGGCTTGTTTTTGCCCCTTAAAATGTGGGGCCTCTACTGTTCTGAGTTTTATTCTTTATTCTGTTTACAGGATCTGCTTGACTTATAGGCAATAATTTTTTATAGCAGTGGCATAATTCTCATTTGGCTATTCTGTTCTATTTTCCTTTTTTAATGGCAACTTTGGACTCTAACATGACAAACTCCTGGCATTTTGCTTTCACTCAGCCAAGGTGGCCCTAAGTATGAAGCTTTGAAAAAAGGAAACCTCTCTTCCTCCACTGCACACCAGCTGTGCTTTTTCCATTATACATTCTTCCAAGGATCTTGATATTTTTAATTATCTCCTTTGTACCTGATAATATTAATGATTTCCTAATCTATGCACCAAATTAGTCTCTGACCTAGTCAGACCATAAAATGATAAACTGGAAAACAGTACAGATAACTGATTTTATATGATCCAAATCTCTGATCCTGGTTTTAAAAGAACATTCAAATATTTCTTCTTTCCCAGTTTCTTCTTCCTGCATTTCAACCATTACCAAATTCAGCTTCCAGAAAGAGGAGACTAGAAGAGATTAATGGATTCCCTGCTTCAAAAAAGCATCCATATCGACAGCATCCATTCATTTGCACTGGAGCAATTACTCATTTCTATTTGGAAACACTCAATCTCTAACAAAAAATACCCTCATATCTTTTTCCAGGTTGAAAGGATTTTTCCCAATGTGGTGTTAGAGAACACAAGGAACCAGACCTATGACAAATACTGACTTAATATCTAAATCTGAGCTACCTTTTTGTTGCCAGAGAAACATTAGTTGGAGGTGTAAGGCAGAAGAAGGGAAAGTAGAAGGTACATGTTTAAAGCAGCCTCAGGGAATTTAAAAATAAGTCTTCCATTACAGTATTACAGTTAACTGATGACTAGCACACAGTACAGTTGAAATTTCTCAAGGTTTGTTTTGGAAAACATAGCCTTCTTTTCAGAAAATTATCTTTTATAGAAACTTCTTCCATGATATGGAATTAATAAACAGTGTTAAATGTCATTGGGTGATTCATGTCATCTTACATACACTACATCCATTGCTCCACAAAGTACCACAGACAACAGAAGAAACTGACTCCTACTGCAGTGGAGTGGATTCACTAGGACCCATAAAAAGTAGGAAGAAATGTCTACCAGTTGAAAATTAATCTATTGTAACACCCCTCTTGCAAAAATAAGAAATAAGCTCCTGATTGGACAGGCACCCCTGAAAAATATGGCACAAATCTATGCTTCTTGAGAAAACTGTCCTCTTAAAAGGATTCCAAGGTTCTTTGCAGCAGACAGTGGTAAGAGCAGTTATCCCGAACAGTGGAGACACAGGGTACCCAATTTCCCAATGGCATAGAATACATTTTAACCGGCATTTCAAGGAATGTTTGGCTCAGGCAGTGAGGTTCTGAGAGCACTTATTAAGCTCAGAAAAAGCCACTTGCATCACTTGTTTTTAGGAGTAGCTTGATTTGTTTATTATAGACCATCCAACATAGCATATCGGGTGTCAGGAGAACGATGGTTCAGGATATCCCTCTGAGTCCATGTTCTTGTTGTTACCACAGACTAAGATCAGGAGGTACATCCCACTCCCAGGTTGCTTTCTTCCCTCACATTAACCTCGAGGGACCTCATCCCAGCGTGGCACCCAGCAGTACTACTTCAGAGCTGCTCCATGGAGCAGGATGTCAAGCATGTACTGTGTGCTGCTCATCAGTGAAAACCAGAAGTGAGCAGGGTCAGGGGCTCACAGCAAAGTCTGAGAGATTCCAGTTGCCCATGGGCCCTACAGCTGTGACCTCGCCCACCTGGCACCTCCTGCAGCACCTTGGTGTGAGTTTGCCTCCCCACTTCCAGTCAATAGCAAAGGCAAGGTTCACCATGGGCCAGCATTTCAGAGGGGAAGTGACGCAAATCTAGCATTAAAACTGTCTCTGCACAACCTGGAGCTTAGAGCACCTAAGGATCTGTGTTAGAAAGCCCCCCCACCCTCAGGGTGCAATATTTCAGGAAAAAATGGGGATTGGTAATCTCAGATCACTGATTCTAGTCACCTCTTATTGAATTCTCTGGCCCTGGCCTTGACCCTTCACTCCCTCTCCCTCCTGCCCCCTGTAATTTCCCCATCACCTGCTTGTCTTTAACATCTCCATGCTCAGGCAGGAAGTATATTGACTCCAAATGAAGGAGGCAGGTCACAGTGGGTATCTCGTGACCTTTTCATCTGTGATTCCCTCCCACATAAAAGACAAAGCCACATTTCTATTATAAATCAACCCCAGAGAATAACCACTATCTGCAAAAATACTAACAATTAGACAACAATTCAGGGATTTGGAAACTAAGCACCCTGTGTGTGAACAGATTAATAGAATATTGTCTATGTAATTCTAGAGAAAACCAATTAAGCTTACCATCTAATGAGCAATGATGCTTTCTCACATCTGCCAGCAAAACGAATCAACATAATCTATTGCAGGTGGTTGTGCTTTTTATTCACTATGTTACAGAAATGATTCAGCATAATAAATTATGGAACCATAATCAGCAATTGGTAATCTGGGGGAGTTTATCCTTTTCTTAGTTTATAGGCTTATAACTAGTGTTATGTCAAAAAACAGCACTCAAATTTGTGCCCACAATTAACATTTATTCATAAAACATCAAGTATTTTTTCACCAGCTCTTAGACGAATTTCAAGACATCAACCAAATTGCAAATAATGACCAAAGTCCCCAAATCATGACTTTCTACCACAGTTTTGCCTTTCACGTGGATGATCAGAAAGTCTTGGAATTAGGAAAGATTTTCTACTTGCATTACAAGAGGGATAATTTTTTTCCTGTTATGTTTCTATGATATTTGGAAGAATCTTGTTATTCAATAATGTATCTTTCTCCTTTGGTTGCTCTGACATTTATACAGGATCTTCCACCAACACCTAAAACCTTTTGTGTTCAGTAGGGAAATGGTTTGATACATGTACGTGCATAAGATTATTCTAGCCCCATACATAATGTTGTGTAAACACATGCAAAAGAGCTTCATGTTTTTCCAAGACTTGCTAAAATTACTTTTGACTTTACATTGTACTTTCTGATAAAATGGGCTCATCTAATATGAGTCACAGAGACACGCAGAGCCCCACAGTAAATCCATGAAGACCTGATATAAAGCCATTTAATCGAGGGTAATTAAATCAGTGAAAAATCTGGCCCAAAATCATCATCTGTAGCTGCAAGTAAATCCAGCACAAATGTAGCCCATCCCATCCTGCAGGCATCCCAAAGTTGACACATGGCTCAAGTAACTGATACTGGAGTTTCCTCCATAAGAATGAGTAACTCACATATTGGAAATAATAACATGATTACATTGCATCCTTCAACCTGTAATACTATTCTACAAAGTAAACTAATTTTTGCTTGATAAGGAGTAATCAAAACATATGCAGGAATTGTAAGGAAATAAACTTTCACTTCTAATGGTCCAAGTCAGAATTGGATACAGAAACCATGACTGGGTATGTGTCTGACTTCTAAAGGTTTAGAAACCTAAAATAGCAGGTCACACTTCAGAAATTCTATTCTTTTTGAGTTCGTGTTAGAGAAAAGCTCAAAAAATTTAACATATAATAGATTTCCTTTATACTCATAATGTCCTTGAAATTGTTTTGAAAAGTACTCAAAAAATTTTTTCTTTTAAATCCTTAGTAATTTAATAAATTTAATATTATGAGCATCTTTACCATGTATATTTTTGATAGCATGTTTGGTTTGGGGTTTTTGGGGGGTAGTATGTTATCTTTGTTAATTTTTCTTTGCTGGGAGCAGCCATTTGTTTGTTTCACAAAAAAAAAAAAAA
>VYXF01005657.1:730175-791923 GCA_013397295.1 Polioptila caerulea
AAAAAATTTTATTTTAATAAAATGCTTCAGTGCCAATTCACAGCACTGGAATTATTCTGGACAGATAAAAACCACATTTTTTTTGTTATCAAAATATTTTTTCCCACTATTGTATAAAATACCTATATTTGGCATGAAATACCAAAGATGAAATAAAACTGAAAAAATACTGCTGAAAACTTATGAATTAAAAAAACTCATTTTGATTGATGTATCCTTTCCATGATTGATGCCATTGTAAAGTCCCATTTTCTGAAGGCCCAACATATTGAAGGAAAAAGCTTAAAAATTTATGATAAACATGAGATATTCAAAAGTTGAAGCAGAAGAGTCCTTTGCTAAGCAAAAGCTCCTTTGCTTCAGGTCTCCTGAAGACTTTATTGCCACCAGGGATTAACTGTATGACAGGGAGCAATTAACACTCTGCTGCACTTCCTTGGTAAAACAAACTGCAGTAGTTTATCTGCTGGGAATTTGAGAAGGTGGAAGCAACAGCTTAGTTGTTTTTGCAATATATAAAAATGCACCTGGTCCCTGAACTTAGAGTCCCTTTTTCCTCCTCTCATGCATTAAGGTAAATCTAAATTTAAAAAATATAGAAAAAAATTAAAAGTGTTGTCAGCAAAACACTCAGGCTTCAAGACATTTAAGAAGAATGAAAAGAAGGCAGAGGTCTTCAATGTGGTGTTCAGAAGACCAGGACAGTGGATCTAGGTTAGAAAGAACTTACATGGATTCTGTCATATCTACTCCACTTCTCCAGGCAGAGAAGTCTGAAGCTTCCTGGGTGACAGACACAACTAATACTTGATGCCAGGTTTGTGAAGTACTTTAAGATCCACACTTGGAAAGGGGATGTGTGCATCCACAACATTTGCACTAATAGTACCCAAGGCACCTCAGCTGCCCTGCCTTGGTAATTCCAGGTCACTTTAGCTTTAGAGTTCGGTAGTACTCAGTTAGCATAGAAACAAGTTTTGTTTGGTTTTTTTTCCTAAATACTTCTGTCAACAAGAACACTCAGTATATTGCATGTCTCAGCTGCCAGAATGACTTATTCCCCTTTTACTTTGTTATGAATATGTGTACTTATGCAGAAATGGACAGGTTGGTAATTTCTTATACGACTGACTGTGCTCCTTTTGGCATAGTATGCTTTTACGAATAGTCAAGTGAGAACAGCCCACTTACTTTAACAATAATAAATTAGTCTGTCTGATTCAGAGAGGAAGTAAGAGGAGGGAAAAGGAGAGCAAGAATTAAGGTCTTGTGCTGCTCTGCTGAAATTCAAGCCAAACAATCGCCACACACCCATGCACATAAAAAGGAGGCTCTGGAGAATTAGAAGATCTATAGAAAAGAAAATTTTAAGACCTGACTGGCCTTTGGTTATGTAAGGAAATGAAGATTGAGCAGCTGCACTGACATTTCGTTTCTGGAGAGCAGAGGACTGTAGTGACTCACTCCTCATTGCTATGCCAGCATACCTCTTCAACACAAGTTTTGATTAAGGTTAAAACAAATGAGAAGGCAATGCATTTCAACTTGCATCAGTGTGTCACTGACAAGAAGCATGAGTAAGTGACCTGCCACAGTGGCCCAAGCCAAAGCATTCTTGTTTAGATAGCTCAAGAACAAGTATTTCTCATGTGAAATTCAGAAAGGGCATGCTGTATAGAAATGAAATTCAGTTTTACTCACGCACTGCAAAATTCCATAGAGCCTGCATTCACAGCTATTCATGTCATATAAAGAATGCCTGAATTACCATGCACAATGAAAACTAAATGGCAAATACAAAAAAACTAATACAGGATATAATGAATTAAGTGTGGAGATAAAAACAGACGCAGCATAATCAGTACCTGCCCCAGATAATGAGAAAATTTGATCATGAAAGAATTGGTCTGTATGTATGTGTGGTATTAGTCAGCCCTCAAAGGGAAATATTAGTCAGAAACAAAGACTTCCTTAGCAAAGTACGTAAGGCACAGAAAAGTCGTGCAGGACTAGCCAGAACATTTTGTGCTAAGCTTCAAGTCCTGTAGTTAGCACCTTTTCAGGTAACACCTCATGTTAATTCTTGCTCAGGAAAGATATCAGTACCCTCACACACAGGTAACACTGGTCCTTCAGGAGACCTTTTGGGCTTTTCTTAAACTCCCACCCACACTGAAATGACCAGGCAGGTACAAAACCACTCCCAGATATCACCCAGGCCTTAAGAAAAGCTCAACTAAACACCATCTGTGCAACAAAAGCTGTTACCCATGCCCTGGACTCTGTCCCAAAAGATGGTTCCCTGAGCTTCCTGTCTCTCTTATCCTGAGCCTCTTACCTTGGAAAAACAGAGCTAATTCCATTCTCAGTGGAAATCACAACAAGCCACATCTGTTATGCGCAAGAACAGCAGACCCTAGAGGGAAAGACACCTTCCTGCACACAGTCACACATGTAACATCTGTGAGAGTCAGGTCACTGATCAAGGAGGAAAACACAGGTAGAGACAGCATCAGTTCCTTTCTGTGGAGTAATTACACATCCATCAGCCAGGGAATATTAGTGTTTGACCTTATAGTAGGTGGGGTTGGAGAGTTTTCATACAGGCTGTTCCAGAAGTGGGATATTGCATCTGTTACACTCTTTAGCAGCACAAAATCATGTAACAGTAGAATTCAGAGCATTTCAGTATTCTCTTTGTGACAGTTGAAAACAGTGTTCCTTTCGTTGCTTTCCATATACTTCTAAGTCCTGGTCTAGAAAGTTATTGTCAGCCAATGGAGTTTCCATGCTTATTAAATCTGTCACTGTCTTCTAATGAATGCTCTTGTAATGCTGGGTCTTACAACCCAGGCATCTGTCCTTGAAACACAAATAGATGCCAAGATTTCTTTCTTTCTTTTCCCCAACATAAGCCTTTGAACAGTTCTTATCTATTTACAATCTACAGTAAAAAAACACCTGGTAGTTTGCAGGAGCTAGATTTGAACTAGCTATGTATGAAAGCCAAAGATGTCGCTTTTGTGTTATTAATCTTTTGAGCCATCTGACTCAAACTCATAAGAGGGAAACCTCTTAACAGAAGAACAGCTCTTCCCTGCAAGGTAAAACCTGCTTAGTAAAATTGCTGTACTTCAGAAAGATTCTACTTAATTACCTATGTGTTCCTAGTAAAAAACATATTCAACAGCTCAAATTCTGTTCTCAGCTTTGTAGAGATAAATAAGCCCCCAGTGACTTCTGTGCCTGTCTATAGCTGAATTTGGCCAATCATATAAATCTTCATTCTTCTGCATGTATAGTGTACCTTGAGGAGGCAAATGGAAGTCAGCTGAAAAATGGCTAGGATTTGTTTTCCTATTCCAAAGCAGCTTGTTGGCTGCAGTTTGTACAATGAGATGACATGAAACAAATGGAGTAGGGCTGAAAATCCATTGTACTTAAGAGTGCACACACAGGCACTGAAGTCCCAGTTGTCTAAAGAGTGGAGCTATTTATGTTCTTTCCTATACATCAACAATACTGTATTTTGGGTTTTGTTGGGTTAGCCTAACACACCTTAAGTTACAATCCCAGACACATGAGAAAAGGGAGTTGGAATGTTTTTAACCATGCAGGTCCTCCTGCACAAATCCACAATTAATGCATCCACAGTGATAACTAATTGCCTGTAAACATATCCCCAAATCACTATGTTGTCCATCTGTTTCTTTTCTACCTTGTTATGGATTTGATAGACTTACATATGGAGAAAAAAAGCCTCCTGCTCTTCTCAAACACTCCAACACAGTGCAGAGTAGAAAAAGATATGTTTGGAGACAAGAATCTTAAAACTGTATTCCACAAGCAACCGAGTCTGCAAAACTCAAAAGCAACCCAAAACGTGTCCCTTCTGTGGGCACTGCTGTTCAGGGTGCAATTTCCATTTCACTGACTGGCAGCACTTTTCTTTACATACAACAAAGGAACCATAGTGAGGAGACACTCCTGTATATGGGACAGAGAGAGAGAGGCAGAAAACTGAAGGCAAGGATGAAGAGAAAAAATAAAAAAACAAGTTTCTTGCTACTGGAAGGGCTAGGAACAGAGGAAAGTACTGGTTTTCTTTCACATGTGTGGAAATGGATCCAGTGGCTGTTGGTGTGTTTCCAAGTGTGTTAGAGGAAACTGTGATTTCTTGGTATAAGAATGACTGATTGATGAACAGCTTCTACATGATCACTAATAATTGCAGAGAACTACAATCAGTGAGTTACAGTTCTCAGTACTGTGATCCACAGATGTTCTGCTCACCTTGAACTCTTGTAATTTCTACTTTACCTCTCCGAGGGGGAGCATTTCTTCTCTTGCATTTATCACAGCTTGCATTTAAGTTTCCATACTAAAACACATAAAATAAATGTCATTGTCCAAAGGTTGTGTCACAGCTTGGAGGGAAGCCACACAGCTTAAAAAACCTGCCAAATAATCTTGCACAGACTGCAGACACTATCTGATACATACACACACACACAAATACACCACCCCCCTACACANAAGAAACTTTGGGAATTTCTCATCTCTGCGGAGCAGGCCAGAAGTCTTGTTCAGTATTGCTCATTTGTTGAGCTGAGAAGTGCTTTGTATGTTAAATAAACAACTTTTTTTCCACTTTCCTCCAAGAAATAATTCTTTTTCCTGTCTCTAACCAGTTAAGAAAAAGGGTAGTTCGAATTTGTTTTCTGGAGAGACTCCTCCCGGAGATTTCTCCCCAAATTTACCCTAAACAAAGACACTCCTCCACCACCAGCCAGCTTAGACAGACCTCAAGCTGGCTTATGTGCTTTTTCTCCTCTATGAAACATCCTCTTTCTAGGAGGGATAGGGCAGAAAAGGCCATACTTTCTGGCCATGTCTTCTGAGTTACTGTTTGACCCCTGCTGTGTCTTTCATGCATGCAAATGATGGTCAGAGCAAGGAAGAGGCATCTCAACACATGGATCATGATTGGGAAGTCAGTCTGCTCACTCCACCATCAACGTGTGGTCTGACAAGGTCATGCAGATCCCTAATCTAGGGCTCTCTAGCATCTAACCTCTCAACTCCTAAGATGTTGGGACAAATTTGCCACTTCCATGTAGGATTATCGGCAAAAACAGGCCTTTCATGGCCTCATCTGTTTATTCACAGCACCATGCAGTCTGGGGCAAACTGTTAAAGACACACAGATCCCCTTTTGAGCCAGTAGTGGAGCAGGATGCTCCTCATATAGAAACAGACTTTATCTTCATCCTTTGTGTTGGGTACAAGACACTAGTTCATCTTCAGTGTTTCAATAATTTTTGGATGGGATCAATTCTTACAGATGGAAGAAAGAAATGAAAAAGAAAATAAGAAAACATTACTCCTGTTTGTGCTGTATTGTTCCAAGACCTCTCTTCTACTCTACCTTTGTCCAAACTTCTACTCTATTATTCCTTTCCTTTGTCAAGGGGAAACCAAAATCATCTTTGGATCCTGCTGATGTGCTGGCATCCAGAAATCCAGGAGAAGGATAAAAAGATGTATACCAAGTGCCATAAAGTCATTAAGGAGACTAAAGCTGTGTATGTGACATTCCCAGCTCTGTGTGGGCTGCCAGTACAGGTGAATGTGGGAGACAAACAAGAGCTGGTGAACCTTCAGTCACAAGAACTAGTATCCCCTGTGGTGAATCAGTGATGGCCTTAGTCCAAGTGTTCAGGAAGGGCCTAAAAGATTTCTCTGAAACAGATGCTAGAAGCATTGTCACCACAGTAGCCCCCAGTGGTGACCGAAAAGAGAAATGTTAACACATCAAAAGTCAAGAGAGTATGGCTAGTTTGAGGCAAGCCTAACACTATGAACTAGCTTTGCTGGCATGTTCTAATATTCTTTTGTTACTCACAGTCTTTCCAAGAGCCTTTTCTCAGCCCATACTTATGGCATGTCAGGCTGCTGACAGATGATGTGTTCTCTTCCCGTTGAGTTGCCTTAGAAAATCAAGTGAGTCAAACTAGTTTGTTCTGAATTTAGACTGAGCTATCCAACCCAGTAGAGGGGCCTTTTTTAACTCTCAGAAAAGAAGAAGAATCTACTGACTCAAAACTGAGGCAAAAGTTCTTGCAGTAACAGGTAGAAAAAGAGAGGAGGCTTCGAGAGAAAGAGGTCTGAGAGTTTTGCACAAAGAAGTTGTAACAACTCTAACATTGAATTTCCCAGCTGGAAGTGATACTGCTGTGAGACATTAAGTGCATCCTTTGTCTCTGTGACATTGCCAACTTCATGTTTATAAATTAATAAGGAAGCTGGCACAGAAAATGGTTCACCTATGGGCTAGATACAGGTAAAATCCAGAAACAAAAATTTAAGTTACAGTAAAATTAGGTGCTATAAATTATGCAGAAGAATTTAAGTTTCAAAGCTCTCCTATGGATATTTTTGTTCACTTAGAAAAATGCATGTAGTCAGTACAAACCAGGAATTTATTAACAATCTAAATCTGCAATATGTATGATGAAAATCAGCAAAATATTATCAATATATCTATTATCTATAACAATGCAATTTATGATTTTAAATCACTACGTTTATGGTAATTTGGGAAACAGAAAAAGACATAGGGTAGTGTTAATAAATCTTAGCAGCTGAGAAGTCTTTGGTTATGTGAGGTTTTGCTCTAGGAGAAAGTTCCTGGTAACTTCAATGCTTAAGGAAGAGGTGTTTAGGTAGAACTGCTGTTTCACAAAATTGAGTATTTTGACATTAATCAGCTAAGGTAGGATTCATCTCACCTACCTTTAGAGTCCAAGTGTTCACAACTAAGGTATTCATGGAGAAAAACTGGTGCTTTTAAGACTTAGGTCACCAGATAAAATACAGACTTTTGCTTTAGGATGAGAGAAATCGTGTACTAAAAATACCTATTTATCTCCACTGACCACAGAAGGAGCCTAGGATGTCTGATTTGGATGCAAATACCTCCAGCATAGAAATCTGCATTAATCATATCTCTACTGAGCTCCAAAGCAATTAATATAATTTTAGAAAAATATCTTGAACTTTTTGTTCTCTCAATTTTTTTTCTAGTTCCATATGAGAAACCACACTCTCTTTCCCATTTAGTCCCTCTGCCTTCTTTTTTCTGTGTTGTGAAATTTCTTGTGGTCTTCTGAAGTGCCCATGTCTTCTTGTTCTTTTCAAAACAAGTATAATCTCATAAAAGGCATTAAATATATTTAGGGCAAACTATACAAAGCAAGAGTACATCTGCTAGCTCTGTTATCAGAGAAAGATTCCCAGGAAGCAATCAACCTAATTCATAGATATTGTAAGATTGTCAAATGTCCTGGATAAAACTATCTAGGCATCTTAATTAAGAAAGAGAACGTGGGAATGTTTGTGGACTGCACTTGCTTTGCATTATCAGCTCTGAAATTAAAACAGCCCTCATCTGTGATATTATTTTGAGATAAGGTGACCAGTTCATTCAAAGGTAAGGAGGACTGGAAGTCAGAACACTGTTGGCATCTGTTCAATTACACATATTAGGGAAATTATCTAAGCCTTGAAAAGAGATGATTAAGAGACATGCTCAAGTGATCTTCTCTAAATATTTCTAGACTGAGGGGCAAAAAAAGACAGAAAATTGTAGAGAATATTGCTAGGTACAAATAAAACAGTTTGGATTTCATGGAGATACTGGATGCATTCCTCTGAAAGAAAATGTGATACTGAAGAAATTACCTGTATCACATTGGTAAGGTAAACAATTTGCTTGTTAGAAACTATCTCAAAGCTTCAAAAAGGTCTGAAAACTAGACATACAAGAAAAGATATTTAGAAAATAATTCATACTATTAAATCCAGCATAATATCTTTTGAAGTAATGTGGCAAAGATAATGAAAATAATAAAAGTTTCCCTCATTTTATACCATCAGTAGAAACCTAGATGGTAAACAAAAATAATTGAAAATTGTTGTTGATGAAAAGTAATTGGCATTATTGGAACCTGGTGGGACTCATTCTTAAATTATTAAATCATACCTTATAACCTGTTTGGGAAAGGCTGTGTAAGGAAAAGATATTGGAATTGTGCTCATTTTAGAAGGCAATTACTTGCTTTAGAATTATTGATAACTTAGAACAGCAGGACCTTGAACATACATGGATCAATGAGTGGGTTCTGATGAGGGGTTGTTGCAGATCATCTGACCAAACTAGAGAATGGGATGAATTCATCCTGACTTATCAGTGATGTGGGACAAGTGGTGTGTTTTTGGAAGCTCAGTGAATGCATGCTGAAGGTTTCAATCAGCTTACAGGAAATCATCAGTGGAGCTTCTGATATAACACTTTTCTCTATTCTAAAACCAAACCATGCTCTACCCAACGGGAGGCAACTGTTGTATAACAAAGCAGATGACTGAATCATTAGAATGATAGCTGGCTGTTATCTAAAGATCAATAGTAGCAATCCAATTGTGTTCAACGTTTGCAAGGAGAGGCCAGTTTCAAAGGACGTTGTAGATAGGCAGTGCTTCAAAAGCGGTAATTTCCCAAAGCCAAGAAAAGTACAAACAAAACCGGAAGAGAGCTTCAACAACTCAAGTAAAAATCTAAGCACTTGAAAAATAGCTAGTTAGAATCTTCACTTCCACAGTAAAGAAAATGACCAAAAACTTGGGACATTATATGTATGAGAGGAAGCCTAGAATAAAAACAGCAAGTGACAACACACATGTAAGCAAACACCAGTTAGGGTAATTCAAGCTAACAATCCTGGAAAGCAGGGAAGGAAGAATAAAGAGGCATGATTGAACCCAAGCCTATCAACACTAATGCAATCAGAAGATTTTATGCTGGGTTATGGGTCTAAGGATTATCTCTGTGAACCCAGAGGAGCAATGGTGGGGGCACTCAATGCAAAGCTGAAGGCCTTGACCCCTGTCCTGTCTCCTCCTGAAGCTGTCCCAGGAGAAGTGCCAACCCAAAGTCCCCAGATAAATTGACAGGAAGGGCTCTTGGAGTCACTCCAAAAGCTAATGGACCTCAGAGGCATGGGCTAAGGGTGTTGTTCCTGGGAGGACCATTTGGGGTTGTACCTGCCTGTGTATTTGTTTGTGTGGGGTAAGGGGAAATCAGGAGACAGTGCCAACTGTGGCAGGACAGGCTGAGCATCTTATCCTGGCCGCTGGAGGGATCCACTCTGTACTTGCCTCTGTATACATGGGTACATTTTTGCCCAGTAAGGGGCTTTCATCCCAACCAGCCAGAGGAAAACAGGATGTTTTGCCACAGGGAATATGTATTCAGCATCTCCCAGCTGGCCCCATGGACCTGGAGCTGTGGCAGGATTGCCTCTGTGGAGGAAATGGGTTTGGCACCTTCCTGCAGCCTGTGCTTGCTGAAAACAAAGAGAAGCACTCACAGATAGGTGATAATATTTCCTAGGTGAAAATAGAAACACTGACCGTTAGAAATCTGGAATGTTCAAAATATTCCTGTTCTGTATTTGAAAAGAATACTCTGCAAGATACTGATTAACAAAAGGAGTACTAAACACTACATACTAAAATAACCCAGAACTAAGAAAAAAACAAGTAAACAAAAAAACCCAGAAAATCCAAACAACCACTGAATAAAAAAGAAAATAATATCTGCATTTTCTTTATATTATTTTAATCCTGATGAAATATGAACAAGACTCATCAAAATAAACATCTAGTCCCTGTGCTTGGGAAGTTTTTATTTACTATTGGATGAGGTTGTAGGGCCTTTGTTTTTACTAAAGCAAAACAATTTCTGGATGCTTCTAACATCAGAAATTTGGAAGAAAATTATTTATCAGGGTTTGAACAGAAAATCATTCAGCAGTGGTTCAGTAGATCTGCTAGCCAGGCATCAACCTCAAGAAAATTACAGAAAAAATTAAAAAAGGAGCCCACTGATAAAGTATTAAGATAGAGAAATAAAGACTTAATAGCAACAAAAAACACTTAAAAGAAAATCACACCAAGGAAACCTTATTTCTTCCTTTGAGGAGATTTTGTTTGATCACTAAATGGAAGTTCAGAGACCATGTGCACTATTTTCAGCATTTGCTGTAGCATTATGGAATTTTCTGAATAAAATTGACACTGTAGGATATGGCACACTTTAGATGGGATAAGAGCTAGGTTGAGCCAAAAAGTGTTTGTCAGATGGTGAACATTTGCTCATGGGAATTTTTTTTTAAAAGAGTCTATGACTAGCAATAATTCTGATACTATTCCACTTTTTCATTAATTAATTGGAATAAATAGTAAAAAATGGATCAAATCTTCACCTTAGGCAAAGATTTATGGGAAGGGATCACTAGAAGATTTGGGCCTACTAAAAAAAATGTGTTTAAATATACTCAAGCACAACATAATACAGCTGAAAGGAAGAGTGTGTGTGCCATCCATAATGTAGGAATGATGTCCCTCCAAAACAGCTTTTCCAGTGACAGCCAAAAAGAAATTCAGAACATGCTCCTAGGGCAGTTTTGTAGGAAAATGGGCTATTCCAATCTCTGGACATATAAGCAGCAGAAGAAGGAGGGGCATTGGTATGCTGTCGACAGTTTAAGGGGCCAAATTTTGAGAAGGACATTAGAAAACAGAAGAAGGTGAAGTAAAAGGTTATAAAAATTGACTTTGAGAGCGGAAGAAAATGTGTTAAAGTGAAAAAATTTAACAGCTCAAGTAATTTAGCTTTTGAGAGGGCAGGCTGAGAGTGCATGATTGCAGTCTAAATAACTTTCAAAGGGAAAAAATAGAAAGAGCTAAAGGGTTATTTATTCTGTCTTGACAAAGACAGATATAAAAATAACCATAGCTAGAAATGAAGCCAAATATGAAATCATGCACCAATTTGTAATTGCAAAAGTGATTAGCCATGGGGAAAAAATATAAAGTCCATCTTCATCTCTTGATGTCTTTAGATCATGAGTAGATGCCTTTGTGAAACTCATTGCTCTGACTGTGAAGATATTTTTTAAATCAATGTGTTCAGATAATAGCCAGCCTGGGAATTAGATCCATAGGAATTTTCTATTTTGCCTACAGCTCTTTTCTGCAAAAAGGCCAGCTCTCTGACTTGGGCAACAGTCTTCCCATCCTTGCTCTTATTCCCCTGTTTCTCCAATGGCTGACACCCAGCTCTGCTTTTTTTGCGCAGGAGGGAGATTTCTGCCATCTTCTGCTGTTTCCCATGGGGAGGATACCAATTGATCAACCACTGTGCTAGGGCAGCAAATTCCTGTTGGGGGAAGAAGAGGCTTGAAACTCATTCTAGCCCTGTGGCTACTAAGATCAGACTTCATTGCTTTCCCTCTCGTAAGTTACTGAACTTTGAATTATGAGAAGTACAGAAAGCCACTCATTTTGACAAGGTACAAAGTAATTCATCTAACATAAGTGTTATAGTTCATGCCTAAATTTAGAATTTATCAAGCCTGATAAAGAAGCTTTCCTAATATAGGAAACATGGACACAACTCTTATTAAAAAAAAAATAAAAATCTAAGTATCTTTGAAAGGTTTCTGGAAAGAGGTTTGTCCACCTAACTAAGATGCCCACAGTTAAGCAGAGGATACCCAGATCTGGAGAGAAACCTGCATTGGTCTCTTTTGAGTAAGCAGGGTGCCTAAACCTGAACATTAGAAAGGTGCTTAATCAAGTACTCTATAATATTAGATCCACAGGTTAGATCCAGATCAGGTACATGAAATCTCCTTTTCAGGTTGGACCATTTAATGGGTTCTTCTGCCTTTAAAACCTAAGACTTCAAATATCATTCAAGTGTTACAAGGCTTAAAGGGAGAAGTACTGTATTTTGCTAGACCAAGTGATGTATCACAGCCATATATCACCACTAATACTCTTAGTGAAAGGAAAAAGAGCAGAGGGAGAAATGCAACTTGTGAACAGAGAAAAATAGTGTTTGGACACAAAGATATCTGACAGGCTCTGGCAAGGTGGAAAGAAACTCTAAGACTTCAAAAAATTTAGAAAAGTATTTAAAACTTTTCAGGAATTTTGGTTTAAATGCTCAGGTTTCTTTAATCTTAAGCAAATCAGACAAAAGAAATTAAGACATCACCTATCAGTATCTGATCCCTAGCCTCTCACTGCAGCCAGAAGGGCAGACCAGGGGTATATACTCCCCTCCAGAATCCCAACACAACTCCTCCTTCCCTGGAACATCATCAGCAACATGGACAGGGATTGCTGTGGCTTGAATGATGCGTATATTCCAATCCCAGTTTTACCTTATAATAAATTATTTCCCATGAGGCATACCTGGAACTTAGTAAGACATTGAGCATTATTCGTTAATCAAACCACTTATTTCATCCTAAAAGCTGTCCAAATTTTTTTTCTTGAGATAGACATAATTCTGTGCCTTTGAATTATAACCTGCATTAGCCTGAATTTGTTTTTGGTTTGGGTTTGAGGTTTTTTGGCATTGTGAGGTAAGCAGTGAGAGGGAGAATAAGACTGATCTGGTGATTTAAGTTTCACTTTGGGGAGAGACATTGCTGATACATGTTTTTTACTAAGTATGATTTCAATAGCAAAATACGGTCAAATTCAGGCATGTTCATACTTTCTCCATGAATTAGTAGTCATTTGCGATGCTGTGGATAAGTTTTGCTGACAAATGCTTTTAGTAAGGGACAAATTTTCACCCCAAATCCATAACATCATGAAAATCAGGGATTTCATGCAAGAACAGGTTTGTCACATACTACTTGCCTTCCACAACTTAGACAAGCCATCAAAAAACATGTGACAAAAAAAAACTTAGCTATAGAATATCTCAGTGGATCACAGACAATATAAAGTATTAGTCTTTTTAAATTCAAACCAGCTAAAAAGCATTTGTGAATAATGTATATGCTCCTGTGCTCAAAAATTTTTTACAAATGATTTGTGAAGAGAAAAAAAAAGAACTAAAACCACAATACATTTTTTTTTTTTAATAACCAATTCAATCAGAATTATTTCAGGAAATCTTGTTCAGCATTAGCTAGTCATTATACCACATACTTTTAAGGAACATATTAGACCTATAAGTGATCCATCAAAAAAATGACAATTCAGCACTATAAAGTAATTTGAAGGCATGCTTTTAAATATATGGTGTTTAGGAGGATATTGAAACACCCTCACTATTCTAAAATATTCTTCATTGTCTAAAGAGTGCTGAGATTTAAGCTGGCTCATAAGTGTTAAGCAATCAATTCTTGTGGACACAGCTTCAAAAATGCTTCCATTTAGTCTGGTTGAATTACAAATGAGTTATTTCATTAGCTGAATTATTATTTTGGGATGAACTCCAGAACATTAAAGCTTTACATTTAACCTCCATTACAGCCCAGAATTGAATTAACCTCTCTTTCCCATATAAAAGTCGCTAATGCACTTTCCTTGTAAAATGCAAATGTCATTACACTATGTTTTGCAGAAAGCACTTAGAAAAATTCAGTAGAATTAAGGGTCATAATATTTTGGTGCATTCACTTAAAACACTACATTTTAAGAAAATTAGTTCATCTTTCCTCTCTTTGAACATTGACACTTGGAGGAACAAGTACATCTGATTTACTTGCCAAAATACCAACTCAGTTTCTCAGGGCAGCAACTCGATGCTGCTGTAACACATGCTGTACAAACATAAAGGATTATGTGGGAAGTTCTGTGTTCAAGGTGGTTAAGAGAATCAATCTGGACTTTACTTTCCCTAAAATCTTAAGAATCTCTTTGAAGAGATTAAATCCCTCTGGGTTAAACCCTCTGGGTTTAACTTTTTCCTGTCCCCATTCAGAATTAGAGGAGAAATGAGAGAAATAAAGCAGATATTTGCATGTGGCTGGAAACAGGCTGAATTGAAACCACACATAATGTGAGTGTCTCTACCTCTGATGCCTATTACTTCAAATCACGACTGAAGATCCCAAAGGATGTGAGTTGTTTCTCTAGTCACATTTCACCACGTTTTTCTAATGTTATATAATATTTCAGTTTGAACTAGTCTATTGTGACTGCAAGATTTGGCTTTGTTCTGAATGAGAACAGGAAAATTCTCCATGTACTGCAAAGGAAAAATCTGCAAAAAGCTGCACGTCAATTAATTGTTAGTCATTTTAATATTAACATTAACGATTTCTTTAGAATATGAAACATAATTATGGAGGGCAAAATAAAACCATTTTAATTCTGAGACAGGGAATTTTAACAGGAAATCTGTTATATTTTTTTTTTCCCCAGTTTTTTTCAGGAAACAAAAGAGTTTCCTGTGCAGAGTCAATTTTTTTTAATGTGCATGGACTTAACAATTTCAGGTTCAAGCAGTAAAAACGAGCTGGACATTGTTCATAACATGAGATCTGCTAAGCTGGAAAGGTTAAGAAGCAGAGGAAGCACAAGGAGAAGAGCTGGTGACAACAATGGACATAAATTGCTCAAACTGCTTTACTGGTGGAACATCATCAAATCCTAGGATCGTAGTCCCTGTTACTGCTATGGCAAATAGTGAATAACATGCCTCATTTTTGTATTGCATCAGAAGTATACTCACCAGGAAAAACTACTGGGGGTGGTCTCACACTCAAAATCCATCATAATTCTAAACAAATTTTCTAACTGTAGACCTGACTTTCCCAAAAGAATTTTGTTTTCTGACCAGTTGTATTTTTTGTGTTCTGAGAGCAAGAAACACACAAGGAACCCATGCCTCAGGAGATGAATGAAGAAGTTCCCAGAGACCATTAGCCTACACAATCTTACAAGGATCACAGAAAAGCCACATCCACAGAGGCCAGGGCTTATCCGAGATTTTTCCTCTTTTCTTTAGATTTTCTGAAATGATCTAAATTGTGAAATACAGTCAATACGGAAAGGATGTTGGAATAAAGAAGAAAGTACCATCAAAGTGTATTCTAAAGAAACTCATGTTATGTTTTCTAGACTCACTAATATCAAAAAGAAAATAGGTAAGGATATAGAGTATAGATAAAGCCACCATAAAAGAATGTGGCAATTTATCAAGTATATTGTTTTATTTTAATGGTGTGATCTCAGACGGTCAGATTCTTCCACCTGGCCAGCAGATAATTAGAGAACATTTTCACATTTTCTTTTATCCCCTTCTAGTTTATCCCCTACATTAAAATGAAGCTTTTACAGTTTTGACAAGACATTTAAGAGGAGTCAGTCTGTAAAGCCTAATTGTTTGTTTCCTCCTGGGGGTCTTTTGCACTTGTTTTGAACCATTCATTGGAGTTGGCTTTCAATTATGAGCCAAGATTCACATCCTTGTATGGACAGACCTTACACTGTCCATAAATCCTGGAATTTCACAACCATCAGACAGAATCTTTAAAAGCTTTTATGAGAAAATATGGTTTAGTATGGAGACAGCTGGTATTTAAATTATCCATGTGAGAAAAATTACTTTAATTCATTCACCAGATGCTTTATTCATATATAGATTTTTAAATTAATAATTACATAATACTTGCATCTATATAATCCTAAAATCCACACAGTTTTGTTCAATGACATTAACAAGATTTGACATATTTTTTTATTTCTTGCAAATAGTGAATCACATTTTGCCAATTGTCATTTTGATGAAGCATTACAACACATAAAGAAAAAATAAAAAATGTCAGTGCCGGCTGACAAGAAGAGTAGAGTTCACCAAACTGCTCTTCCTGGCTGTACTACAGGTGCAGACTTCAGAATCATTTGACTAAGAAAAACATATTGGCTAGTTACATGCATATGTACCCCTACTACTCATAAACTGTTGTGTGTTATGTTTTTAAACCAAGTAACTACAAGCCAGAGGTACCTGAAGAGGTAGGGAAACACTTCTTGGCTATTAAGATAAACAGAACAACAAGAAATTTCAGGAAGAAAAGTAGGAAAAATGGGGAATAAAAAAACCCAAACTTGGAACATTCTGGAAAATTATTTGAATTAGCACGCTTGGCATTTATTATATCAAAGAGGTGGGAAAGCAGCTGAGTTATCTTAAGCAGGGACTCCATGCAAAATAAACCTGCAGCCTCAGGTTTGTTCAGAAAATGTTTATTCAATCAAATAATGTTGTTCTTCCTTGCAACCCTGAAATTATTTTTTCCTGTTTTCTTCTTTCCACTTCAATAGTTTTTCATTTCTTCAATTTTCTTGTCTTGATTATTACAGCTTCCTTCTTCCTGGCCTCACTCCATTAAATATTCTCTTGGAAAACACTACTACTTCACACTTTGAATCCCTGCAGTGGCTAAATTCTACTTTACTTGAATTCCAGGGTCCTTGTCTCAACTCTGGAGGCATCACATAACACTTGTTACTGCTTCAGCATTCCTATTATTTCCTCTGCTCTTAAATCTTCTGCCTCACACTCCTGTTTTGTGCAACTGACATCCTTAACCATCCCCTGGACTGATGAAATCCCAACCTTTTTTCATCTAAATCCTCATTTAATGTACTTGTCTGTGAGAAGCTTATCAGAAATCATTATAGTATCAAAAAAAAAAAAAAAAAAAAAAAAAAAAAAAAAAAAAAAANAAAGAAAAAAAAAAAAAGAAAAAAAAAGAAAGAAAGAAACTCAACAAGAACAACAAAAGGTTTTTGAAAGCTACACAAATGCAGGACTTCATGTGAGTGTTATAAATAGTAAATATTTCCATCATTGCTAAGTGGCTGGCTGCTTAGTAGTTTGTTATCTTCCAACTATGCACAATCCAAAGGGAATACATAAGTTAGCCTCCAACCCTCTCCCATTTTCTCCCTAGGCAGGGTTTTCAGAAGAACTGACTTTTGACCAGTCACTCTCCAACCACAGGCTTTCCAACTTAAAAGGCTTAGGAATGCATACTGGTTTTTCACTGTTCTTTAAGGTATTTCATGGAAAAAAGTGACAATATTAGGTTTTTCATTGAAAATGAAAAAATGGCAGCTCTGTTATGAGAATGATCCAGTTACTAAGTGACAGCACTCAGTCATGGAATATGAATGAATTTTTGAGTCTATGAGCCTCTGACCTTCTTGCCCAAGATAACTCAATACCATCTTACTCCAAATGCATTTCAAATATTTGCAGCTAGGATTCAACCCCAGCACATTATCTAATTTCCAACTCTGCAGCAAGACTTTAAGGATGGAAAGTAACCCTAGCTGCAATCTTCATTTTCATAAAAGAGTTGTCTAAGCTTGAAGCACAGAGCAGAGGCATCTCTGACCTGCAACAGATGTTCAACCAGATCCTATGCAAGCAAAGGACATGGTCACATTCAGCAGGAGAATGGGGCCAAACTGCAACCACAGGGTTTCAGGGGGGTGTTGACATGGTGGTCACTTCTGTACAAGGAACACATCCACTCTCTGCAGACCCTGTTG
Source organism: Polioptila caerulea (assembly GCA_013397295.1). Classification (NCBI taxonomy): domain Eukaryota; kingdom Metazoa; phylum Chordata; class Aves; order Passeriformes; family Certhiidae; genus Polioptila; species Polioptila caerulea. The sequence continues at coordinate 747,612 of VYXF01005657.1, forward strand.
CTGCTGGCCCTGCATGGGGAAATGCTGCAAGTTGATTTTAAAGTGGGTTCTCTCTCCTCACACTGCATTTATAACCAATTTTCTTGATTTTTCGTTTGGTATAGACTCAAAACACAGTTCAGTTGCGTCAATAAATTTAAACCAAAGTAAACCTGTTTGGTAAGAAGTTCAGGAAATATGCAGTAGGTACTTTACTTCATAATCCCTTCTATGAGTACTGTGACACTAGAGGTTGTAGGAACAGCCATAAGTCCACACTAGAACAGCTCATGGTGACTTGTGAGATTAGCAAAACCACAATTTGAGAAATTACACCCTGGAATACACCATAAAACTCAGCCATCACAACCTTAACTCTTATAGTAGCACAAAAACCCTGCCTTTGTCAAGGCAACTTTCATCCAGTCTGAATTCCAGAACACACAGAATGTGTGTCTTCCAGTGCTCTAGGAAGCACGACCCAGAATAGAGGAAGTTAGTAACAGAAAAACTTTACATTCGACCCTCTGCTTAAATCACCGGCTTCTGCTCCAGTTTTCACATCGCCAAGAGTTGCAATGTTTATCTACCCAAGGCACAGATGTGTTATGAGGATTAGTTAGAATCTAATTACGTGAATATTTAAAGTGTTGCTCCTAATGTCCTAATATTATCACCAGTATGTTTGCATATGATTTTATGCTCTTGACATTTGCTTTCCAGATTTTATTAGAGCTTAAAAACAACAAAAAAATGTTGATGCCAGGCCCTATGACACACTTTCATGTGATGACTTAAACACTCTCAGGCTCTTCAGGTTTGTTGAAGTCATAACCATTTAACAAGTTTAGTGATCTGCTTTCTTTGAATTAGACCCTTCTGTAAAAGCAGAAATGATATTATTATCTAAGTGTTCTTTCTGTAAAAAAGAATTAATTTGATGTCATTGTAACAATAGCAGCTTAAGTTCTTTGAATGAAGAAGGAAGGAATTCCCATAACTCTGCAGTGATCACTGCCCTGTTACTTTGGTTAAATGTGTTCCTTCAGAGTACTGCAACAGCATCAGCAGCTGGGTGCAAAAGAGCTGATCTCTGATCTGATGCCTCTGAGTCAGGGTATTTTATGTGCAGTGGAATTGTCTGCAGATAACAAAAAAAGAGAAATAACAGCTCTGCAGAGATCATTCCCTTAGATGTTTTGGTAGACTGGTCTATTTCATTCATTCACTTTGGAAAAACTTTGGCTTTCAACATAAAATATTCAAGTTTGATTATTTCCCCATGTGCAGACCAAAGCTCACCAGTTACAGTCATGGTCTCAGTGTTCAGGCTTTCCTTGTGTGTGTGCATAGACACCAGTGCATGCAAGTGTGTTTATTGGGAGCGATGGGGAGGTGACTGAAATTATGCCTGTGTTTATTTCCATTAACATTCTACTGAAGCTAATGTCTTAATAATAAATCTTTCCCTGTTAAATGAAATATGTTAACTTTGTCGCACATCGGTTATTCTCAATATTAACTGGCTAAAACCTCCTTGGTCTTCTAATTCAAAGCTGTCTCTTTTGGCCACTGGACGGCACACATTTATTCTCTCTGGCCTCCTCATTTACATGCATTCACTCACATGCAGAAACATGTGCACATTTCATTGCTTTCAAATAGTTTCCATCCCATGAAAACCTGTGCTCTAAACATGGACAATCACCCTCATACAGTGCATTTAGAATACATTTAATCACATTAAACCAGTAATTTTAGAGCTTAGGAGGAGGCATTCGGATCAATGCCGATCTTCACAATGACAAAACTATTGGAGCAATAACATTTTTGCTTACATATGAGCAAAAACCTGTCCTATCTTTCCAGAACTGAGAGGAATTTGGAACCAGGAAAAGGGTTAATTTGTACTAATTGAGGATCTGATTGCTGTTTTTTCCCTTTTAAATTGGATTTTAAAAAATTCCCTGAATCATATAGTAATGGGCTAAAGGAGGTTGTCTAGTCAACACACATCCCCTTCCCTTCCATCCAAATATTTTGCATAAATCTTTATTCACAGGTTTTCCTGACAGTATTTTACAAATGTAGAAAAAGAGGACAGAGAGCCAAGACCATGATCTGGAATACAGTTTAGGTATAATATGGAGTACATAACAAAATCTTTTGTTTATTGCTCAAATATAGAGTCCATCAAAAGGCTAACCAATAAATGAAGGCATAGGCACAAAATAGATAAATCGGCCTACAGGAATTGTCTGAATCTTTGTCCTCAAGTTCTGAGACTCTGAGATATCTGCATTTGCTAGGTTTGATGTTACTTTTTTATATACACATAGTTCAGGCACATGCTGAGCCTCTAAAAAGAAAATGTCTGACATAAACTTTGTCTATGTGTAATCAGCAAACCTTCCCTTTTCCATAAGAGATATAAATTATACGTAATTATGTCTTCAACAACTACATGGGTGATTATCTGTTTCTCTGGAGCTTATAAACAAATTAAAAATATGTTAACTACTCTCCATATCACCAACTGTGCTGCTCTGATAGTCCAGTTAAGAAATATTTTTATATCACAAAAGGGATTCAGGAGCAAAGAATAAATCTATCTATGTAACTAAGTTACCTAGTTTATATGATGGTTTGTTATATGATAGGACTTAGGAGAATGCCAGTAGAAATACAAAGAAGCTGACATGCTCAAAAGTGTATTGGGTATCCATCCTTCTGGTTACAAAAGCCAAAACGTGAATTAGCATCTATCCATTTATCTTGAAAATCTGACCTTTGCCAAAGTCCTCATTAGTTCCTCAGAGACAACCAAAGAGGCTGCTGTTTGGATTAGGATACTGTAACCAGAAGCATAAAGGAGTAAACACAGGCGATCCTAAGCTTGCAAACACCTCTGGGAACAAGAGCATCCACTGGCTATTCTTCCATGGTAACCACTGCCCATCAGGCTGAAAACTGATTTAAAGAACAGCTTTGATGTGGGACTTTCACTGACTTTATAGGTATTGATCTAGATAGTCACAAGTGCTGCACTGAAGAGGCTGAGAGCTCTGCTCTGCCTCTGCTTTCAACACTGCCAAAGAACTTTTCTACAGTGCACTGTCATACTGAAAGACTTTCAAAACATTAGCTACTTCCCAGACTTATTATGCCTTTCATCAGGATCACTAACAGATGATTTCCGCTACGTTATGGAACTTTTGCGTTCAATGACTCCTAAAATAGGCTTGCTGAGAGTAATTTTCTAAAATATAACAAGCAAACAAAAAAATATCAAGTTATAAAAAGTGCTGAAGCAGTTGCAATGAGTCAGCCTGGAAGCACCAGTTTAGGACATGCACATAATGAATTGGCAATTATAATATCTGCCTAAGAGTCCAATCAGAACAGCTGGAATCTTAAATATCAATCCTCACAACAAACTGCTGCAGATCAAGAATTATTCAGTGAATCAATTTGAGTGGAAGTACCTCTGAGAAGTCATGATCTCTTGTGGATAATTCATGAACAGAATAAGGCCAAATTCATAAAATTATTCATTATAAATTATTCACCCTCCTCTTTGGAGATATGAAGTGTAAAATTAAGTGTTTAGTTTTGATTAAGTGAGGAACTGAACATCATAAATACAACATTTGACTCAACAGATCCCAGGAAATTAACTGCTTTTGGAGGAAGGAGAATAAACTTTTCTTTCTATTGCTCTTGAAACTTGATTAGCTGTTTGCACAGTGAATGTGTACACAGAGCCAGATCCCAAAAGATGCTGAGCTTGTACAACTCCCACCATCTCCAGCTGTAGTTACTTGGCACATTTTAAATTCATCTGAATTTATATACCATATACAAAGGGCTAAATTCTGGTATTTTTTGTTGGTAAAGCTCATCAAGTTAAAGAAATCACTGATGAATAGTAGTAAAATTGTACCAGAAATTTCACTTGCAACCCCTTACCTTTGAGTCTTTTTTTCTCAGGGCATCTTTGTCACTGATTCAGATGGAAGTACCTGGTTCACTATTCTTCCCACTGATGTTTATTTCTGCACATGAAGAAACTTTTACTTTTGAAGAGCTGGGTTTTTTTTTATTTTCTCTACTCAGAATTATTCAATTCTTCTTCCACCCATTGCTCCATACACAGACAAGTATAATACATGCAGCTTCAGCTAGATTAAAAAAAAAGAACATGTGAACATCCAGATTAGAGGACTCCTAGCATGTTTGCTATTTTTTTTTAAATAACACTTTTAAAATTGCATTTCTCAATAAGTTAGTTTCTGAATATTTTTCTTTAATGTTTTAAAATGCACGGACGATTTTCCTGTCCCTTGTTATTAATTGTGTAACATTTGTTTTTTCTCAATTTGAAGTGAGTGCTTTTTGTTCAGGCCCCAAAGTGCCACCACCAGACAGAATCTCCTGTTTCTTCCTTTTCTCTCCCCTGCCTGCTGCATTGTATTCAGTTTTGTTTCCACTGTTACACATAAAGACTCTCTTATAGTGCTAAGATACTAATGAAACACTGAATCTGCACACAATAATTACAGACAAGAATGCACACAGATTTTCCTTTTCAATCTCATTTAGATATGACAGGAATTGCATTTTAGTACATTTCTCAAGTTAAATGTATATGAAGTTTCCTCATATAAATATTCTTTTTTAGTTGCTGCCCATGTAAAATCATGGTAAAGCAAGGAGGAAAGTAAAGGTTGATGTGAAAGCACACAACCCATCACCCTGTTCTGAACAAAACTAAACACAGTGAAAATCAATGAGATGTGAGGTCAAACGATGGCCATGCAGTGTGCTACATGCAGTTACCTCTCAGAACCAACACATGAATTCTGGGGAATCTAAACACAGAGAGCAGAGACATGGATACAGAGATATACAGCTGGATTTGGACAAAACCCATGGCTAGGACAACACCAAGGTCAAGGGAAGATTTTGTACTGTTCATATTTAGGCTGAACTACTCTCCTCATACTTTTGTAAAGTTGAATCACTTACACTCACACACCAATTCTCCTAAGGACTCAGACAGTGGTGGACAATCAAAAAAACAGCCAACAGTAATGAAATTTTATCCACAGTCATCAACAGTGAATGTTGGTTCTGTCATGAAAAGCAAAAACCCTCCATCCTTCCCAGCCCCTGAAAGGTTTTTACACAACCTGGAGGCACTTTTAAAGCTCCTCAGGTCTCTCAAACTAAAAGGAAACTTGTCCAAGGTTATCAAAGAGTGAGGATTGATGTGTCTCATTACTCTGAGCTCAGGAATATTAAAGGATGGCAAAAAAGAAGTATTTTCTTTCAAAACTACCTAAAAATATTACATTGTCTAGAAGAGAGGATGTGGACCCTCGTTTGTTTTACTTACTTATCAATTTACAGCTTTTCCTCAGGAAGAAAGAGTAGTCTTTCTCCAGGCTTTTGAGGAGGAAAAACTGTAACTCATTCATTTCCAAATGTTGCACTCCACTGACAAGGACTGGTTATTTTTTCCAACATCACACACCCAATTTTAGCAATAAAAATTAATTCCTGTCTGCTAGTTTTGCAGAACTCCATTTCAAAACCCATCAGCTTAGGAAGTAAATTCAAAGCCTTTTTCCCATCAAAAGCAAGAAAGCTTTCACCCTTACCCTGTTAGTCTGGCATCTCTCCAGTCTAGATCCACATTTAGGAGCAATATTAATTTCTGTTTCTCTCAGCTGCAGCTGTGCAGGGATAAAAGAAAAAGTCATTTTTCTATTCTGGCAGGATAGAACATGCTTTTTAATTTGTCACTAGATCAAGTTAATGACCAAGTATGGAAATTATTCCTTGGAATGACCTAGAGTCCAGCTGAAGGTGAGAAGTGCACTCTCTCCTTGTGCTGGAGCTCTTCTCCTCACTGTTAGCAGTCACACCTTTCAGGTATTGCAGGGAGAGCCTTACTTAGCCCTGAGCTTTGCAGGTGTCAGCAGTCCAAACTGCGTTTCCATGTCAATTAAGGATAACTAAAACTGGTGAAATGTAAACCTTTCAGCAGGCAGGGAATCAGAGGATATCTGCTGAAGAATGCTGGTAGGAGCACATTACCTTTCAACTATCCTTAGCAATACAATACACATCTTCTTTGTGAAGCACATTGCTGTAGACAAATGCAAACTGCACAGAAATACACACTGTACAACAAGACATCCCTTGCAGGATGGCTGCAGGGGAGTGGTAGGACAACTGAGTGTTAGCACAGATGGCACCACACATGGAAATTCAGAACCAGTCCTGAAACAATGCATGTGTACAGCACCAACTGCACCTCCAGTCTGTTGCAAGGTAGGTAGGCAGCAAGGGTAATCGAACATCTGCTAGAGTTTGGTCCCATAGTTATTCCTAATTGGGGTCTTTCTCTCTCTGTACCTGAATTGATAGCTGATGCTTGGTCTAAGCACTGTTTTAAACATTTCTGATGGTTCTGGCACATTCCTTTATGAGGCACCAGATGTGCAGGTACTGAAATAGCTGCTGCTGATTTCTACCTATAGGGAAGCTGGAAGATAAGTAATTAAAAAATAAAATAAAATAAAATGAAAACTTTATTGCATTGTAATCATCAAAAAGAAAAAGAAGCATTGAAAAATGAGTTAACCAGGGGCAAGGGGAGATTCCTATTTTGAAAAGCACTTTTGAATTTCTCCAGGCTTGACAGTCCATCTGGACATTGCTAGATGCCTAGTTACATCAGCACATCATGTTCCATTTCAGTTCCCATGTTTTGTTGCTTTTAAAGTTTCTCTTATAGTCTATTTCCACCACAACATACTCCTAAATTCCTATGTTATTTTTTGTCACAAGAATATCAAAAGTAGCATGAGTTGATTAGTGCAGTGTTTAGGCCACCAGGAAAGCAGTGACTGTCTTCTCTCTTCTGCCTGTTATTTTCTTTGCTCCTATATCAGCATCTTCCCTGTGTAGTTCCACACAACTTTAATTATAGAATTGAGGATAACAACCATCAGGAAAGGATACTTAATTTTTATACCTACTGGCAGTGGTTTGCTACTCACGTATATCTAAGAAAAGAGGAAAAAAAAATGTTTACAAACATGTCATTATAAAGCAGATCTTAAATTTCACAACTATTAGCTGTAAATATTGACTACTGTCAGAGCTCTGCTGTGGCCTGTGAAAAGGTCAGGCTTTTTCATTCATGTTCCTTTTTATGTGAGGAATATCAAATAATAAAATACTCAATTTATCTGGCTGCTGAGATTTTGTTTTCCCCCAGACTTACAAACAGTCACCAGGTTGGAATCCTCTTTTCTGTTATTATAAAAACAAAGTAATTTCACTTTCTTTTCTTTCTTGAGGTAAAGAATTTAATTTCCCATAGTAGCAGGCAAAAAAACCAAAAAAGTCTATTTTCCACATAAACATTATACAAAGAGTTATATCATTATAAGCTGCCTGTGTTTCTATCCTTAGGATGTCAATAGAGTGTAGTGCTTTTGCTCAGAGGACATGATAGAAATAATAGCTCCTTACTGGTCTATCAAGCTAGCTAACAACATTTTCAAAGCACCAACATTTTCAATGCATAGAGTACTTCATTTAAAGGAATCATATCCAAACGTAGAAAGAGTTTGACTTTAGGACTCCTCGACTTCTAATAGTGATCCCCATTCAGTGCTTTAAGAAACCACACATTTTATTTATTTTTCCTTATTAACTACATGAAATTTTAATATTATGCCATATCAATTGTATAAACGGAGCAAGCTAGATCCATTTATACAGCCTCACAATTTTTCAGTAGGTGTCAGGTGTTTTTCTGAAGTTTAATTCTATGTTGTTACACCAAGCACACCATCTTTTAAATAGCCAGAGATTTTCATACTGCCGTAGGAAGAAGAACTATAAAACACATGAGAATCCAGCAAGAGACTCTCAGCCCATCATTTTTAATTCTTCTGCAACTTAAAAGGAAATATCATGACAAGATAAAACCACAGGGAAATAACTATTACCTTTGGAGTTAAACACATAGTAAGAGAGCAGTGTACAATTTATTTGGGCTTTTGCAAACTTCAGTGGTGATGCCCTTATTTACTTATCCCAAACTCCACAGAAGCAAACTTCAGCCACTGCTGCAGGAAGGAAGCAGAGCACCAACATGCTTCACTTGCCTAGGGTAAGTCTCTGTATCTACTAAGATGTTTCAATAAAGGTCAGTCTTCAGCTCTCTCACCAAAAGCTTGCTACAGAAGCTTTTTTTCCCCCCCCAAAGTAACCTAGCAGGTTGCAAAACCTTACCAAGCACACTTGCAATTTCCCACATAAATGCAGGAGGAAACAGCAAACTTGAAATAATGAATTTGGCAATGAAGGTCTATGCAGAATCTGTCCTTCAAAGGGATAAGGTACATGGTAAAAGATAACTAGAGACTTGCTGAAGAGCTTCAGGGACTGTTTTATTCTGCTTGCCTTTTACTCACTCCCTAAAGGCTGCAGACCCTTAGCCTGCAAACATCTCTTAGCAACTCCATCCTCACCTGGCACCGCCAGCTCTCCAGTTTTGGCCAACCCATTCAGACCCAATGTTCTCCATGACAAATATTCCAAAGCCTTACATGATTGTCCCAAGGAAGGATTAATTTAGAGACTGTCATACCCCAAACAATGCACTTCATTATCCACAGAAAACAATACTCCAGATGGCAACATGGTACCTTCTAAGTTGCAACTCACATTCTCTTCCAAATTTCCTGTACTAGGGAAGGAGCACCAAGCAAAGGGCAGAAGGCAACACTTGAACACCACCATTTTCAATGGCTCCAGTAATTTTTGCTGAGGCGCAGTCACTAAGAGTTTTACTCCCCTTTCTCCTATACTGCTCCTCTATGCCACACTGGAAGACACAAGACTGTTGGTTAGAGGGGAAGCAATTTTGTGTGCCTGTGGAAAACAAATTAATAAATAAAATCACCATGAAACCAGTCCTACTATTTATTTCACTATTGCCTCCAACTATGAAATATTCTCATTTTATTGTCATAACATTAACACCTAAGGACTCTTGACTAGTAAAGCTCTAAAACAAATTTTCACCTTAGAGGTTGTAGAATGCATGTCTTCTCTTGCCTTGTTTCCAGAAAGCTCTGTACATACATGAAGAAAGGCACAGGACTTAGGTGATCCACCTGGAGGATGGAAAGAATGACTTACAGCACCTTTCACCTCCTACACCCTTAAGTTCTGTGGAAGGGGTACTAGCATGGCTAATAAGACCATTCCTGCTTTGAAGAGTTTATTGTTAGAGTTTTGAACAAAGACATGAGGGTGTGCTTCAGAGTTTGCATTAGTATTAAGAATTTACATTTTTTCACAATGGTGTGGATAGAGTTTCATCCATTTCTCTCCAGAGCATCTGATATTTGCCAGGAGTAGCAAGGAAAATCAAGTAGATTGCACCTTTTAATCCAGATGGATTTAGTCTGACAATTCTAGTATTACATACTTGTGCAGAAAAGAATAAACATGAATAGCTCTTAACATACAGAAGAGCATTTCACATGTTGAATGATTTCGCTATCTTGAGTCACCCTTTAAATATTAAACATATGAAATAACATTAGTTTTTTCCTGTATGAATATATACATAAAATACAGGAATACACATCTATTACCACATGTAAACTTAGAGATAAAATCTGTGTTCATGACACAAAAGCATGATTATTTTGTTGTCAAATTCAAACTAAACATTGTTTCTGAATTAACCAATTTGAACTTCAAAAGCCTTGAACACAGATTAAATTATTATAGCTGCAGTTTGATGACAACAGCATCAAACATGTCTCCCTCGAAAGATCAAACAATACTGTATTCTTCTGCTTCAGTAGGCAAAGTTTCATTCAATGGCATTTTCAGCCTCAACAAATGTGAAGAAACTGAAATCCTGCACTTTTAAGATGACCGTGAATCTTTTTTTCTCTTGCTTTTAACAGTTCTTACAAGGGTTTACATTTTTGCCTGGAGTAATTGTCAGTTTTAATTCTTTCAGCCCATTTAATTCCTTGTTTCTTTATCACTCCCTTCAAAGTTAGGCATCTGGAATCAAACAAATTCATATCCTCATGTTCGGGCAGCCACCAAATACTGATCATCGTTTGCAGTTCTGATCAACAAGTTTTCCATTTGCTGCAGTTAGAACAAAAAACAACCACTCAGCAAAGTCCACATCAAAAATGGGAAGAGGAATGAGTTAGTAACTTTTTTTACTGTTTTGTTATCAGTTACATGTGATTTAGGACAGCTCAAATACCCCCCAGTACAAAACAAAGCTGGTACATTCAGCCATTTCATTCTTCAATTCAGCAACTGTTGAGCTGGTGCCCACCAGTGTCCCCTGGAAGACATCATATTTTTATTTTCCTCTAAGTTTCTGGGTATTTTTTGCATGTTCCTTTGTTTATATGTTGTTTTCTGAAAACTTGGTATTTTTCAAGTTTTTAATAAAAATTCCAGCTATATTTTTTTAATAAATATGAAAAATGGAAAACATTTTGTGCACAACTTTTTCACATAGATATTTCATAATGACAAAGAATAAAACAAAGCAAAATTACCAAGTAGCCTTCAGACCGCTTGAGCAAGAAGGAAGTTAATTACACCTGCTCTAAGATAGTGGGATATTTATTGTCACTCCTTGAGCAGACTAAGTCAAGGGTGGAGGGAGGCAAGGCAAAATAGAAGGGATAAAGAACAGGCAATCTTCCAGCTACATGTGCAACTCTGTATACTTCAGAAACCCAGGCATTACACTGCACATACATCTACTCCTTGGAGAAACAATGGCAGCTGTTTACCTACATTTTCTAAAAAAGTGCTGGAAGGCTCCCAAATATTACATCTATAAGACTGATAAGTATAAAAATCAACAGCACTTGCAAGCGTGGAGCTATGGAGTCAAAGCTCACGAGATGAAGGTAGAAGAATTTTATTCATATATAAGCCATTTTCTCCCTTGCTGGAAAGGTATATCCCACACTTCCAGAAACCATTGAGAGACAGCAAGTATTGCTTCTTGCCCACCCATGAAACAGAAAAGACAATTAAAGAAAATGTTATTGTTAAAATAATATTAACATAATCACAGACACTTCCTTGTCTCAAATAAACATTCCTCTTTCCTGATTATTCCTGGACTAACCTTATGACATGCATACCTAATTCCTGGTAGGAGTTTCCATGGACAAAACTTTAACTACTCCTTGAATTTTCTTCTTTGATTTGAGTGTCTTCATTTTTCTGGGGTCAGACTAGTTTGTACTTTTGGCTGATTGTCAGAAATTTCAAGTTCTTTAATAACTGTACATTAAGAATAAAAAGGAGCTCATCTAAGAGTAATAAGTGCCAGAAATCTGGTAAGATAAGATATGGACAATAAAATGCATCAATTGTGATTCACTTATTGTCTCAACTGGGGTTTGAGGGAATTCTAGTGCAATTATGTTGTGAAGAGTTTCACAGGAAAACTTAATTTTGAATTAAAATGTCTAGGGAAGCAAATGCATTAGGGCTTGTATTTTATTTTTCTTTAGCAGTCTGAAAAATCCATATTACAGCATTTATTAGGTACTCAGATATATTTTAATGCAGCTCTGTAGAAAATAGCTGTTTATCCTACTGTGTCTCTCAACTTAGTAAGGCACTTCTTAAAAATGGAATACACAATAGGCTAGGGACTCACATTGCACTCTTGTAAAAATGTGTGTGTCTCCCATGTCACCCAGAGAGGTGAAGGGCTCTTGTTTACAGATAATTCTGGAGCCAGAGGTCATGAGAAATTGTGTAGAGATAACAATTTCTGCTTTTAGAAATGGTTGGGTTTTGGGGTTTTTTTTTGTTATTGCTGTTCCCATATTTGCTCATAGGACCCTGTCACCTGACTGAAAGAGAGCTGTTATCTTTGGGTGTAGAGAATGTCCCCACTACAGTGTCAGAGGTATGCATAGATGTTCATGCACACAGTATACACACACCATAGCAAGCAAAAAACTTAGAAGTCTTTGGAAACCTTACACTATTCTTCTCTCTTTTCATGTCAGTAAACATAATGAAAACACGAGCACAATACAGCATAACTCATTAATACCAGAATCTAATGTGTTAAGCACTGCTAGAACATCTATCCCATTATACAAGAAAGCTAATCTAAATATGGAGTCTGAAACAAAAATCCATGACCTTTTTTTTTTTTATTTGGTAGGTTTCTTGCTGATTTCATTTGCTGCTCTGCTTTCCCCACATTTTGCAGAAGCCAAAAAAAGGTAAGAAACCATCACAAAAGGCAAGACCCAGTAGAACAAATACATAGTACCATCTAGAGCCTGTGGATGTTATAACAACTCTAAAAAGAAAGGCTTTTCTGGACTCCCACTAAGGTCAGTGTGAACAATGCAAGAATAAATCTTGTATTTTTTTTTTCCAGGGCCATAGAGGGGATAATTCCAGCATGATGGAAACCAAATTAGAACGGAGAACTATGCATCCTTTATGCAAGCATGGTGATTTTAATACTCTCTTTCTATAGAGGCAGTTCTCAGGGTTTTTTATTATCCTACAGCTAATTCTTCAGAGGAAAAAGTGGATCAGTGGATAGAATGGTCCATCTGACTTAATCATTTTGGCATGTTGAGTTCTTTGGTCTGTCAGTGTCTCCTGAAAACAATTTTTCACCAGTCACTGCAGGCAGGGTCACAGCATGTAACTCACATCTCAACGACACTTTCAACATGACTAACTGTTGACAATATTTGAACTTTTGAGCCCTGCCATCCTTGGGCATAGCCACAAGAAGTGCAGGCAAAAATACATCAGTCATCGAAGACAGTAGGTCCCTCCCCCTCTTCATGAGCTAAAGTATTCAGCCTCCCCTTTTAAACCCTCTCTCAAAAACACACCATGAATCCTGTTTAATTAGAAATACTCTCACACATTCATTATACATGCTGGCTTCAGCTCAGAAAGCATACTCCTCTGGCTCATTTCTATATGCAGCACCTCTGTTCAAGTAAGAGATTCCATAAACAGAACTTGTGCTATATCTGTACTTTCTTATGCTATGGAAGGAGCACTCTGGCAACTCTTAAATATTAGTATCAGGCCATTTAGGTTTCCAGGGACGGGTGAAAGAGGACAGACAAATGAATCCATGGTCACACATCTCTTTCCTTTCTCTTCCTCTTCCCCTCACCCCTTTATATCCAGCAAGTCAGCCTTTCTTCTTGTCTCTATTCCATTTTATGAATATCTTTTTTCTACAGATGCTTGCTTATAGCTATCAGTGGTCCACAGCACAGCAGAATTGATCCAGCTGATATGTGATAGAAAGGGGAAATGCTGGCAATATACGATTACAAATTAAATGATGCAATTTCAGGGTCAGCACTACAGAAGGCTCTGAAGAGGCTGACAAGTAAAGATTAATGGCAAGCGAATGAGGGCAGTTACAGTAATGTACATTTGCCTTCTCTGAGATCTGTAGACTCTGCTACCATCTGCTGGTTCATGAAAAAGATCCAGGGAATCTATTTTAGTAGCTCTATATACATAATCTTTCAGCTGTCTCTCATTATGAGAACAGTCCTCATTTCAGGTCACAGCCTACCTTCGCCTCCACAGAGCTGTCAATTAGGCTCACTTGTGTTTCCTGATGCATTTCCGACAGCAGGCATGAGGAAAAATGGCAAACAGGCAGTGAAAATTTTACACTAAACCCAAGTAATATATCCCAGAGCAAGGTACATTTTCAGTATTCTGGGGAAAAAAAAAAAAAAAAGGAAAAATATTATCTGTGCAATTATTTCCAGTTTATTCTTGAGGGCAGATGATGAGGAGGGATTGAAAGATACCAATTCTGGTTTTGAATGAACCCTTCATTATGCTTTCCTACACGACTGATGTATACATTGCCATAACTCCACTGAAATCAAAGGAGCAATGCAGCCTGCTATCTTTTGAGAATTTCATCCAGGGAGGATACATGCCAGACTTAAATGCAACCAAGTGCAAAGCTATGGTCAACGTATATTAAGTAGAGGAAGAGAGAAAACATGATCATGTTTCCAAATAGTACCCAGACATTCAAAGAACTTAAAGAATAAAGGTGTTTTAAAATCACCACCTCTTCTTCATCCATTTAACTTGTAAGGACAATCATGAAAGAGTTGGCAGTGACGACAACTTTTACAGAAGGGTAGCCTTAAAAATTGGTTGCACAAAGCCAACCTAATTCTCTAGAGTTTAGGGCCAAAAAACTAATAGTGTCCACATCTATACTTACAGCAGTTCAGAAAATTTTACTCCAGATAACTCTTCTTTGAAGTCATCCTTTCTAGCAGAGTTGTGGTTTCAGAGTGGAAAACATCTCATATATATTCCTCACTTTGAAAGATTAACTACATGCTCAGGTCATTTATGTTCACTCATTTCTGGTGCACAGGAAGTGCATAGTCCACCTTGGTACTAGAACAATGTTGTAGGACTCCATGAGCAGTTCAAGAAATGGAAACAAGCCAAAGAGATCAGAATCTTCCAAAAGCTGTTTGGCTTCATGACAAAGTTCATGCTATCTCAGCCCTTTGGATAACACAATTTCCCATCCTGGACAAGCCAAGACTCCCCAAGTGCATCTGGAGGTTGCTGTGCCTTACAGATATTGATGCCCAACCCCATTTCATGGCAGTGTCTAAAGACAAGGGGTTCCTGTGCTTGGAGGCATTTGAGCAAGAAGGTCTTGGAACCTGCTTTGAGAAAATCCATGGTTAATGTAGCCCTGCCGTAAGCCTCCTACGTTTTCCCTCACAAAAGTGAACTTGCTGCCAGCACCATAAAGTGAGAGCAAGCAGCTTCCTCTACGACCTCCATATTAATATGAACAAGGGAAAGGGATGTGTAAAACTGGTTTTGCAAGGGTAAGAATCACAGGTAGCCTGTGCTCTCTACTTGCCACCCAGCAAAAGGAAACTGTCATGGTTACCACAGACTGGTTGTGTCTTTAACAGAGGTTGCACTAGAACTCCTTTTAAAATAAAATGACACAACTCCAGTAGTACATGATCTCTGAAGGAGCTGAATTAAGGTGGGTGGAATCTGCTGCTTGGTTCAGAGATGAGGTTACTCACAGATGAATCAAAGTAAAGCCCTAGTATAGTCCCAAGGGCCTTGGCACATTCTTTCCAAAGATGGACTTTTTTTGTCACATTTCAGCCAGCTTTTTTATTGTATGACCATATTTTTAATAATACTGTAGCTCTACAAACAACTCTGTGATGAGCAGGAAAAAAATATTCATGTCCCATCTGCTAATAAATTTAAATATTTAACACTCCATAGCAATAGTCATCTTAATATTTGTTTTTGGGAGTGAAAGCGAGCAAGTCTCCCATGAGGATAAGTCAACATGAGTTATAGACCATGGACTGCTTGTTATTAACAGATGAGGAATGATACAGGAAAAGATCCTATCTGATAAAAAAAAAAATCATCAAACACAGCATCACAGAATGAATTACTGATAGAAAAAACTTGTTGAGCTGCTTCATATGCCCAAGGAGCCAAGGGACAAATGAATGAATCAGGGTCTGATCACATGGTTAGATATTATTAGATAAATTCATTCCTTCACAGGATTTTCTATTTATAGCAAATGAACTGGGGAAAAATATTTACAATCTGTTTGATTATATTTGTTAGAAAGCAGCAAAAGCACAAATAAACTCTGCAAATAGTTCCTTTTTTTACTAAATAGCTGAGAAGAGAATTTGGCTTTTATTTTTGAGACCACTGAAGCACTGGAAAAGAGCATTTTCTTCAGTTTCCAGAGAAGTACAAACTGCTGAAAGGGAGGATAAGAAACAGACACAAAAATCATTAACATAGGCTTTGGACAGAGAGAGAAGGACTCCTGCACACCATCAGATTCACAGCCCAAGGGGCACAACGATGGCCTCTGCTCCTTGCAGGTACCAGCTCCAAGGTCAACTGCCTTTCTATTGAATCAGTATTGTTCTGTGGGGGTCTGATTTGTACATGCTCTAGGTCTAGAAGGCTTGAATCTATTTACAATAGTGCATTTGAAGAGCAAATGGCTTTCTGTAAGCATGGGGAGCTGCTAAGTACAGTGTGTGTTTGGAGAGGTAGATATGTAACAGGACACACTGCACTTACTTGTCTTGCTCTTAAAAGTTTGTTTAACAACTCCTAAAACACACCCTATAAAGGAGGGATTTTTCTTAGCATTTGTCAGTCTTACTTGGGAATAAGACAGCAGAGGGAAATAAAATGCAGCTCCAAAGATGTTTTACCAGTGACATCAGAGCAAAAATATTCCTTCGTGATTCACATGCAGCTAAGTGTTACACAGAGATTAATTCTCCCACTTGTTGATGTCAGAGTCCCTGCAAGATAACCATGAATTTCATCTGAGAACCATTAAAATGAGCTAAAACCATACAAATTTATAACAAGGAAAACCATAAATTTCCTTTAATTTCAGACTAAAGAGAATTTAGGAGCCGTATCATTCAGCTTTTACCCACTGATACTCTGTCATTAAAAAAAGAAGTAGAGTTAGAGCACAGTAAACATTTCTCTTTTATTCATTACTCTGTTATTCAGCCAATCTGTCATTTTACTTGGGTTTTGACTTCACAGCTGATCTTCTTCCGTGGTAGGAGTTCTCTGGGTGGCAATCCTTGCCACATCCCAAAATAGCCTCTTGGATAGGTTATTTTCCAGAAACAGACACTCTGCTCCATACAAAGCAGATGATGATTTTGTGCATAAATCTGATACAACCCAGGCACATTTTCTTTTCACTGAATTAGTCATGTTTCATTACATAAAGAATTAAAGTGCTTCCCAATTCTGAAGAACTAGATTTTGACATTTAACTTTTTTTTTTAATTGATAAGGATCCTTTTTTTTTCCCAACTCCAATCTCAATTAGTACCTTCTTCTGAAGCTGTTCTTCTAGGCATTGAACCACCATTTATCAAGACTAAATATTAAAAGCAACATGCTTATTTTTTTGGAAAAAGAGGGCTTAAAAGTCTAGCTCTTTACTTGAAAATTTGGGCAACAATTTTGCCTTCACAGTAAAACCAGTAGTCGAATCTGGACTCAACTGTATCAGCAGAAATCTTTCTCTAAACTTAATAAGGACCAGGATTTCACTCTAAGACTTTAAAGCAAGTAAAAGGAAAGAGCAAAGCTTACTTCTATAACAAGAAAAGAGAGCAAAGAAAGATGAAAATGGATTTGCTCTTTTTTTTTTTAAGAGTTAAAAGGTCATTCATCTTTACTAAAGCTGATGAAACAAATGTCATTAGATGTAGGAGATATAAAAGGTCAAATAAATATCCTGAACATGGAGCTAAAATGTTACAGAAAGACTAAAGGAAGAGGAGAGGCACATTTCTTCCTTTGAGGATAAATTTTTTAAAGAATAAAAATAATTTTGGAAAAAGCATCTCAAGGGAAAAAGAGGTCCATGTGGCAAAATTTGAAGTAGCAAGCCTGGGTTAGAGAAGAGATAATATCCCTTCATTGAATATTCAAGGAGCAAGTGATAACAAGAAGATATATAGTATCTAGAACATTTCTGAACTTGTTTTTGAAACTTGAAAATTCATAGGAATCATAAAACAACATCAACATTAAAAAAAAGAACATTCCATGAGAGAATCAGTTCAGAATCAGAATCATCTGTTGAATTCAGTCTGAATAATTATACCAGATCAAGAAATGAAAACAAAAGGAAAAAAGAAGTAATTCTGAAAAGGAAAAAACAAGCAAAAACAAGAACAGAAATGTTCATTTATCAATGGATCAGTTTAACAAAGAAAGCATTTAGACCACACTGATCCTTTGACTCAGGGCTATGTATCTTTTTCATAAGCATCTTTGCAAAGAAGGGATTTGCATTCAGAGAATTTTCTTCAAAAATCAAAGATTTTTGGAAGTGTAAATAAAACAACTCCTCAGAGCAAAGGGCCTAACCAATACAAGAGAATTACTGACATTGTCACCAACTTCCAGCAAGATCAGAGTTATCATCCAACAAGACTTATTCAGGAAAACATTTCTGCCTAAGTGCTGCAGGTTCGGGTTACCATACACATTAAAATTCTTTGATAAATTTAATTTATTTATTCTTCTGTATTTTCTAAATTTCTATCACTAGAAATTATCTACATTTGAGGCAATTTATGATAAAATAAATGCAACAAATTATTTTTCTTATGATTTAAGTAACTGTCAGTGTTCTCATTACTTCCCTTCTTGATACTGAAATGCGTTCTGAATAAGTGATTTTCCTAATTCCAAACACATTATTTTTAGAGTAAAATATGTTCTGTTGAATTTATAGCATGTTTTGTATATTTTCTAATTTGATTATATGGGATCAGCTATGATGTGATTCAAATGCAGAATGCACTTTGTCTAATTTAATGCCCTGTGTCAAAAGCCTGACCCTTCTCTTCTGACTTGTAAAATACCTCCAACAGGATGAACATAAATACATTGAGAAATGTAATATTTTTACATTCAGGAGTAGAGTACCTGGGCCTGCTTCTAGATGTTAAGTATTCCACATTGTTGTGTAGTAAGTGTGCCGTTGTAAGTCTATGAAGGAGCAAAATGCAGCTGTCAACTGCTCTTAAATCTTCAGGTGTCAAAGAATTATATATTTAAGAGCTTGGCTTCATCAGCTGTGCTGTACATATGGGACAATTAAGCAGGGAAGTAGGAAGGAAATTACCCAACGCCTATTGTCCTCTGATGAGGACAGACATAGTTCCTATAAGCCAGTCTTAACTAATCTTCCAGTTTCTCCCCTTGTAAGGTAAAGGGCTGGACAGAGACTCATGTGTCATGCTGTGCCAAAAGTGTCACAGTCAGACAGCAGGAAAATGAGAAGGGAGCCTCACATAAAACACACGTGAGCAGAGTAACTGTGGAGTAAGCTGAGTTTGGCATTTACAGCCTGTCCATGGCTCATCAGCAAACACACAGCCATTGGTACACACAAAGCAGCTCAGCCAGCACTCAGCCCTCTTCCACTGATAGTAAGACTATTGTGGATTATTTCTTTTTCACTGCAGGACAAGTGTGTGCAAGCTGTTCCTGGGAAATTGGTAGGCTCCAAACACACACCTTTGGTGATTCAGCAATAACTACTTGTTTGTCCATACTCCCCTGTGAGCCACAGAGATGGGACAGAAGAGGGGAGCACATGCACAAAGAAGTTCTCTTTTGCCAGACCCCAAGTTACAGGAGCAGTTTGTTCTTCTTTGTTGTACAATGGATCTACGTTAGGTGCTTAATGCTACACACATTAAATCAGCTTTACTGCAATATTCCCTTGCCTCATAGCTCTTGGTGTTCCCTTTCCTCCAGCCAGCAGGACTAAACTTGTCACAGCTGGAAAACTCTCATCTCCCACTACTCATACTAAAGGAGAAGTGCACACAGTTCATATATATTTCTGAGTTCAGTGGTACTTTCCTAAGATCCTCTCTCGGGGAAAACTTCTGTAAAAATATCAGTTACAGAGAAAACACTCTTTAAAACAAAATAGAACAAAACAAAACTAACCAACAAAATCCACAAACAAAAATCTCACAATCCATACTTTTTGCAGCTTTATCTGGAGCAGAAGTCTGAAATGTAATGGTAGAGCAAAAAAAGGCTCTTTCTGATCACAAGCAAATCTATAAAGGTTAAAATTCCTTTTCAGATGTCATGTCTGTCCAAACTAATATTTTACCCTCTTTTGCAATTAGAACATATACAGTAATCTCTACTGGAGAGTAGGTGCCACCTCATGCATGCTTTCCAAACCATCCACAGAGTTAATACCATCACCTTGCCTGTCTCTAGCCTTGGCTAACACAAGCTTCCCTGCCTACTTCCATACACAGCAATAATTTTCCTAAATCAGTTTTAGCTATGTCTTTATTTACTTCCAATCTCATGATGGAGTCTGACTTAGCTACAAGATTGTCCTGGTTTCAGCTGGGACAGAGCTCATTCTCTTCCTATTAACTGCTACAGTACTCTGGTTTTGGGGGTTGTATGAGAATAATATTGATAACCCATTGGTGTTTTAGTTGCTGCTAATTAGTTATCCTAAATTAAGGACTTTTCTATAACATGCTCTGCCAGTGAGGAGCTGCACAAAAAGCTGGGAGGAAGCAAGACCAATACAACTCACACAATCTGGCCAAAGGGGTGTTTTGTACCAAAGGACATCCTGCCTAGTGTATGAGCTGGGGAAGTAACCTGAAGGGGGCCAATTGCTGACTGGTGACAGGCTGGGCATCAGTCAGCACATGACGAGTAACTCATTGTGAATTGCTGTTCCTCTTGAACCCTTTATCACCCTCTTCTTATCATTACAGTTATTATTAGTAATAGCAGCAGCAACAGCATTATTATTATTATTACTTTTTATAATTATTAATTATTATTATTGTTTGTGTCAATGATTAAATTGTTCTTACCTCTATCCACAAGGTTTACATCGTCTTTTTCACTCTCCTTCCAGTGATGTGTGAGGGAGTTAACGAGTGGCTCTGTGGTACTTTAGTTGCCAGCTAGGGTTAAACCCAGACAAGGATAAAAGATAAAACCACTTACCTCTATTGCCCAGGTCTATAAAGGACTCACCTTGGCTATCATCTGTAATTAAAACCAAGTATTTCAGTGACTTGTTCACTCATATCTGCACCTCTTTTCAGCTTTTCCTATTTCATCAACTAGGTGCTCTTCATAAAAAACATCCATAAAACAGGTTTACTCTCCTTCTTCACACCCCACCACAAACTTTCCATCTGTTTCAAAGCCTATTAAAAGCAATAATTAGGCTATTATAATACCAAAAGTTCCACTTACTATTTTAACCAGTATTTTCTCACTGCTTCCTTTTGATCCCTGCTCCCCCTGCATTCACCACTCGTCATGTATTTACATTGTAACCTTCGCAGCACACTTTCATGCTCCATTTTTTGTAGAACACAAAACACATGAGACTTTGGTCCACAGCTTTTGTCTGATTACTACAGCAATGCTACTTGTAATATTAAATTGAGCAAAACTATAAATTACACAAAATGTACATTTTCAGATGCTAATTAGCATGCTGAGATACATTCCAAGGCTGCATTACACATTTGCATGTCCTATCAAGACTTTAGCTCAGCTGGTCAGAGCATGCTGCTAATAATGCCAAGCTCATGGGTTTGGTCCTTGTGTGGGCCATTCATTGAAGAGCTGGGCTTAATGATCCCTGTGGGTCCCTCCCAACCAGAATATTTTGTGATTCTGTGACTGCTCTATGATATGTACTTTATGTGCACAGCTAAAGATGCAGATAAGGACACAGTTCTTTTTACTGCTGCTGCTCCTTCTGATCAGAGTAGCCATTAATAAAAATATGATAAATGAATAAAAATGACACCACATTTTGAAAATTAAGTTTAANGCTGCTAATAATGCCAAGCTCATGGGTTTGGTCCTTGTGTGGGCCATTCATTGAAGAGCTGGGCTTAATGATCCCTGTGGGTCCCTCCCAACCAGAATATTTTGTGATTCTGTGACTGCTCTATGATATGTACTTTATGTGCACAGCTAAAGATGCAGATAAGGACACAGTTCTTTTTACTGCTGCTGCTCCTTCTGATCAGAGTAGCCATTAATAAAAATATGATAAATGAATAAAAATGACACCACATTTTGAAAATTAAGTTTAAATTTTTCTACTACTATGGATTGTGTACTGTGTACCTCACAATTCTTGTTGGAAAAAACAAAGCCAAGAAAATCCTGTAATTTTCCCAAAACAGGAGGCACACAGGATCCTTCCAACCTCAGTTTAGGAAATTGTGGATGCCACATTCCCCTCTAGCAAGCTGGAAACAAAGTTCAGGTCTCCTCAGAACAGCAAAGTTTAATCCACTAAACCAATCACCTCTACAAAATTTGGTTTCCATTAACGGCTGTTCACTCTACATACTTAGATTCAGGAATCTCTGGAGATTTTTTAGCTGAATGTGTTTGTGACATTCTTTCTGGAACTGTTCCAGGGTGCTAACTGCACAGATTTTAGCAGCCTAGTACTGCTCTAGTCAATGTTTCAAACTCCGTGACCGATCTAGGTGTATAATTATGGTGAAAGCAATATGTAGGGTGTTTTTTTGGTTCGTTTCAGAAACAAATATTTTGGAGGATGTTTGTTTGAAAATCTAAGTCCAGAAAAAATACCAAACACACACAAAAATAATCCAAAACCACCACCACAACAACCACAAAAAAATGAACCAACCAACCAACCAACCAAAAACAAAAAAAAAGCCACCAAAGAAACCCCCCATCAAACCAACAAACACAAAAAGCCAAAACAATGCAAAAAACTCCACCAACCAAATATTTAAAAAACCAAAACAAACAAACAAACAAAAAAAACCCCAAACCCCAAAACCTACCAGGATTTTTCAGATTACAGGAAAAGTGTAATTCAAAAATATTCACAATACATAATTTTATTTCTGAAAAAAACAGGAAACTGAAAGGAGCTTTGCCTTCTCAACTTCAAGGCGCTGTATTTGAGAAAAAAATTTATTTAGGTCCTAGAGTTTTTTTTACTAACAGTAACAACATATACACACACACACACACACAGAAAATCCCCTCAAGAAGAGAAATTTCAAAAAATTCCAATTATCACTTGCCTTGAGGGGTATGGAGAAATATTTACTCAGTTATCAAGCTTAGCAAATTTTATAAACATTTTACTCATTCTGGAAAAAATGCACCTCAACTACTTGGCATTTTCAAACAAAGCTATATCCCCCAAAACACTATACATAGCAGTAAACAAATATTCCAAAACTACATAGAAAACAGACATGAAGTGCATTCTGAATCAGATCTGACCCACAAAAAATAAAAAGGAGAAAAGGAAAAATGGGGGAATCGCTCCTCCCATTTCCTAAACGGGAAAGGTTTTGGGTTGGTTTTTTTGTTGTTTGGTTGGTTTTTTTCTTTTGTTTGTTTTGGTTCTGGGGTTTTATTGGTTGTTTTCTTTACCTGAATAAATTAATAATCAACAATTTATGGAAACAAGGAAGGAAGAATTATGAAAATGAACAGACTAATATGCAATTATTTTTATTTTAAAATTCTTAAACATTAAAATCTATTTGATAAGCTGTAATTTATCTAGAAAATATGTTGTCAAACTAACAGCACAACATTAAAAAAATTAGAAAGATCAAACTAAACCTCAAATTTGGAAATAACCAGTAAAACAATGATCTCAGTTATTTGGAACTGTGAATAAAATTTTTACAGCCTTACAGTGTTTTAGCATCAAATCTTCATAAATAATATTATTTTTAGCAACACTTTTGAGTTACTCTTTTCTAAAATTACATTATCAAAAGGCTGAAAACAGCTTCTAGCAGAATATTCCAATGGATGGGATAAAGCAGTGATTAAAAACTTCCTTGGTAGAAGTAAAACACCTGCATCACCAAAGAAAATCCTGGTCCAAACTTCAAGAACTATTCTTCTGTGAAGCAATATCGCTCCACTGACTTCAATTGTACTGAATTACACCTACTGGAAATCTGGATCACAACTCTTCACTGCGAAATAAAGCAGCTCTTCAACAGCATCCATAAATTCAACACCTGATAAAGACCAAACAAAATTCTGCAAATATAATCAGATATCAGTGCTACACATTGGCTATAAAATATTAACTCCTACCCTAGACACAGCACTAAAAGGAAGAACTGTTAGTATTTTACATCCTGCTTTGTGACAAGAGGTAGGAGCAGATAGGAATCACTGTACATAATGATTTTGACAAACCAAAGTATATTGTACTGCCAACAAGATGCTTAGAGCTAATTTTGCTGTTGTCAAGAGCTGCAGTAAAAGTCCTGTAAACCACCAAAACTCTTGGACTCAGTTAAGAAATGGCACATAAACTTGTTCTCCCTACTAGAGTAAAATTTACATTCAAGGAGATGATTAGTCTGCATAATTTATGCTTATAACCAAGGTGTGTATCTATGTACCAGAATAATTTCTGATTAATAACTCTCCTGTGTCTCAGCATAGGGTTAAATAAAAACAAGATAAAGAAAATGAAACTGTACTTTAAAAAGCAAAGATTCACCAGACACTTCTTTTTTTTTTAATTTATTTGGAATGAAGAGGAAAAACCTATTACCTAATTTTACCCATGGAAGATGGAGATTCTGCACTCAGGAAAAGAGTGGATAAACACTTTGAGAGCTTCTTTAGTAGGGGAGTCACTTGCTCACTTGCTTGCTATTGGTAGAGAAAGAAACCCCAGCTTTTAAAACAGTTGTGAGTTTAGCATGTCTCTACCTCTAGATTTTCTTGACTGAAAACAGGTCACAAAATTTTAAACAAAAAAACCAAAACAGACTTAGAATAATTAATTCTGTCCAGACAAGATGAAATACCACAAGAAAAGTTAATTTTGCAGTATCTCAAATATCATTCTGTATTAACCATCAGAAGATGGTGAATATTGGATCCTTTGGCCCCAGCAGCAAGTGTTTCATAGGGAAAGTCTTTGGAGAACCAACATTCCAATAGCATCGCTAAAGTTAAATATAATAACTCAATGAAAAATTGTGGAGTTTTAAAACTCTAAAGCAGCTCAATGATACATGATGACTTCCAAAAGAAGAAAATGAAGTTTCTGCTACAACCATTAACTTGACTTTCACCCCTGCCATCTTGTTGAAAGAACAAGAGATCCATCTGAATGTAACCCGCTTTGCCCCCTCAATAGCTGCAGAGAATTTCACACACTGAATATCTGTAAATTTCCCACCCTCAGCTGTTCATACGATGTGGGATGTTTTGCAAGTATTTTGACCCAACACAACATCCAGAACAGGGCCATGTATTCATGTGGGTTCCTTCCAACTCAGAGTGTTCTGTGATTCTGTAAAGATAGGCTTCCTGTTGGATTGATTCAGGGGGAGCTCTGCAACAGAAGTGTCATTGGCAGCTGAGGGGACTCTATAATCTGGTCACTTCTAGGAGTTCATAGCTTTGATTGAGAATGAATGACACTTTGAATGAGACAACACCAGTGTATAATTTGGCTGACGCTGGAAATAATCTCCCTTCTCTGTGGAAACTGGATGCCAGCTGATGGAGGAGAGCCCAAGAAGGTGGTCTGTACCCTGTACACTTGCATTGGCAACCAAGGACAAAGCATCAAGAGAAAGTCATTACAGGTCTCGACACTGAGAAGTCTTAGAATTAGTTCTGAGAACAGTTACAAGCATATATGTAAAAGAGGGATATATATGTGTAATTGGACAAAGTATTACCTTAAATCTGTTCTGACAGTTTATTCCAGGAGGTTGCTCCAGGAGTCTAGTCCTTACCCCTATCATCTCAAAACCTGTAGAAATAACTAGAAAAGATTGTTGTGTAATAAATAACCCAAGATAATGCTGTCAGTGTCCAGATTACATGCAGTTATAATATATATATATCTTGAGTTAGAGCCTATATTCTCTTGTATGTCCACACAGAAACAAGAGCTGGGCCCTTGTGTGAAGGAAGAGAAGAAAAAAGAAACCAATCACCGCAATGGCCCTATATAGTTAAGAAAATGCACTGCTGTAAGCTAGTGTCACAGCTCTTAAAACATTATTCTTTCATAATTTCATTGGTTAAATAACTCTGAAGAATATCTGCTTGAGGGGGAGAGACATCTACCCACCCCTCAGATGTCAGTCTGTGAAAAAAAAGTATTAATAAATTAGTACAAGAGAGTCATGAAGAGAAAATAAACAAGTACAGTTTGAAACAACACCCAGAGGTATGCTGCTTCAAAATCATCTGGTCAATAATGTACTGAATGGTTTTACTGTTAAACAAGCATAAATAGGCTCCTTACCCATAGCACAAACAAAATGCTAGTCCTGCAAGGTATATAATTTTAAACTTAAGGAATTCGTAAATAAATTCAGCTTTCCCTTTAAAATTTCAATTAAACAACTAGCACAACTTTAATAGGTGCAATCTACACAATTGTTGCTGATTTGCCCAAAGGTTTATTCAGACATGTTTAATTCTTATTACCTGCAAGAAAATAAGCAAGGAAGCATGCTGAAATACTTTGCAGGTTGTAGAATAGAAGATGTCAGTCAGGCTTGACTTATTTAAAGCTCTTTGAAGAGCTGAGGCACAAGAAATGAAAGTCTTTCTGTTAGGTGTAGCAAAGAATTCAATATAGGTGTGATTGTTTGACTGTTTCTCCACAATGCATCCATATCTTAGATATACTGCTGTGGTCATCAGATGGTGATTATGAGGGGAAAAAACAAAGTAATAACAAAAATCTCGATCCTCACTTGCAGCTGATACCTTTTACTGAACATTTTTCTCAAGAAAAAAAGTTTTCATATTTCCAGATTTTTTTTGCTCTTACATGGTATGAATTAGGCAGAATTGATATGGGAACTGAAGTTAAAAGATTATTCATACAACTTAATGAAAAATCTGTATTATTTCAAAATTTTTACTGTTTGAAAGGCTTGCATCAAATTTATAGAATAAAAATGCAAAATATAAAAGTATAATTAAAAAAACTCTCTCTATATATATTTATTTTTTTATTTTAATCGTCACATATATGTGAATCAAATAATTAATCTTATAACGGAACAAGAGATGACGCTCCATGCAGGCTTCAGATAGGACTCTCAAGCACAACTACAGCAAAATGTGCGTCTGCTGACTGCCATCAATAGATGAGAATTGTAGCTTTTCTCATCAATGCTCTGTTGTTCAGAACAGTTTGGGTTGCTCCAGCAAAAGGTACATTAGAGTAGGCTGAAGCAGGATAATCTTCTGCTTTCGACTTATCCCTGACACTTCAGAAGGAAATGTAAGAAAATTAGTAGTGGATCATTTGGAAATCGTTGTAAAGACTCTTTCTTGTGGACAGGGCTTTCAAGAAGCTGGCTGGATTATAAATACCTCAGCAATGATGGCTTTGACATCTATTATGGTGTAAGATTTGCATCTTGGCTACGTGAATATGAAAAGATCTTAATAACTCTGTGTAATGTACACTCTTAGAACAGCTAAAAAGGTAATGATGGTAACTAGAAAGCATTCTATCCAGGTTCACCCCACTCTCAGCTTCACATCTCTTCCTTTCCATTTTGTTTAATCTGACTTGTCATCTCTAAACCTTTGTATGTGTTGAGATATATATCATACAGTGCACAAGGTAAGGCAACACTAATATGCAGCAAATCCCTTCATTCAAACAGGAGAAAATTCAATCCTTTCTTGTCAGTGCAAGGAGGGGTTTATTTACCCCACCACAGTGACTTCTGTGGCCACAGAGTCGGCTTATTATATAAATGACTACAAAACATACATACCCAGCAATCCTGAGAGGAAACCTGAAATCATCAGTAACTGATGCATAGCTGAAAAAAAAGAGCTGAATTTGTCCCCACAGGCACTATTTGCGCATTCATGCACTTAATATTTCACATCACATCTGACTGTTTGAGTAAATAAAGTGACATTTTGATTATGGAACATATTAGAGACTGAAAGTAGTTTTATTGATCCATCAAAACATTTGAAGGATTGATTACTACAGTTTCAAAGTCATTTCTTTCAAGACAAGTGTGGACACCAGACTGCTGTTGTCCATGGCAAACAGGTAAGCACAAAGCCTGAAAAGTCTCATGTAGAAACACAACTCTAAGACCCATAAGCCAAGAAAACTTTCTGTGTTAAGGAACCGTATCCCAATGTTTGCATTCTGCAGTGATGCAGCTGTCTTTTTACAGGGCCCTAAAAGATTCTTCCTTCATATTCTACCCTTGGAAATCTCAAGGGGAAAACAACGTAGCAACACTGAAAATCCCCTAGAATCCAATAATAATATGTCCACTAATGAAACTAAACCAAGCCCATTAGTATCAGGTGCATAACAACAACCAGGCAATTTAAATAAGTCCCTTCAGGCTGCCTTCACCAGTAACCCTCTTTCCCACCCATTACTTCTAAGTCCAGCAAATGAGCCTTTCAGATCTCACAGTTAAATGACAGCCATTTGCCTTCAAATTTGTGCTGCTATTCATGCCTCACAATTTAAAACCTCCTAAGGGTGCCTAGAGATCCCAGAGGTGTGGGAGGCAGAAACAAGGCACCTATCTTCAGCAATGCAATTATATCACTGTGATCCCTTAAAATTGTAGTCTCACCATTATCAGGCCCATTAGTATAATTGCACACAGAGCCAAGGGTGGGAAGAAACTACAGAACAGAATGTAACAAAGAGCAAAATCTTTTGAGAGGTGTCATGGCCTTCGTGTAGTGTGGAGATGAAGTTTTATAAGAACTGAAAGGGAAGGTTAAAAATAAAATAAAGGCTCAAGATAGAGATCTCTTACAAGCTGTATTAAGTAACATTTCAGGATTGAAAACTGACATGAGACAACCAGCAGGAAACAGACTAAAACATGGAACCAGATATACAGTGGTCATGTCACACGCTTCTACAAATACCTGCAGCACAGAAGGGGATCTTGAGTTTCCCTGCAATTTCTGGTTCACACAATTTCACTCAGCTTCCTGAAGACAACAGTGATAGAACTTCCTCTTGTAAAGAAACAACCAAAACTCATGGAATAGTAAGAAAGTGAAAATAGAATAACTAATACCATTTCCTATTGTCAGCATCACTTTTTCTATGAGACTGAGAGGAGAAAGGTCCCTCCAAGTTGCAATCTTTACTTTGACCTCCTATTCCTAGGACAACACTGCTTTCTGTCATCCCATTCAGAGAACCAAAAATAAACCTTAAAGCTGACCTAGATGCAGCTTGGCATAAGGGTCCTATTTTGACTTCCTTTTCCTTGTGTTTAGGGCAACACAGTAAGACCTTCACATATAGACCTCATTTTAAAATCCAAGTCCAACCTTTTTGTCAGGAGTTCGAGATTTTTTAAGTAGCTTTAATTCTGAAAAGAAAAGGGAGAAATCATGAATAAAACACTTATGAAAAGGAAAATAAAAGCTGTGGTAGAACTTACGTCAGCTGAAGAGCGTTTTTCAGTGACAATAAGAACACAACTTGAAATAAAATAAAATACATACTCCATTGTATTCTAAAGGGGAAACACAGTTTTAAATATGAGAGTTATCATGAAGTTACCACAAGAAGATTTATTCTCCAGAAGCCTCAAAAGCAGAGAAATTCAGCTTATTATGTAGTTGTCATTGCTCTGTGGCTTGTTCTGACCCAGGAGTAGGCAACACCACAATGCTCCCTGAATGATTTCTCGGGAGAGAAGCCATTCCCATGAAGAGAGTCATACCTACTGGTACCCTTCACGTGCAAAATTTAGTCATCAGCCCAGTATCCTAAATAAATTTAAAAAAAAAACATTAACTTTAATAGACAATTTGAATATTTCTTTTCAGAATAAGAAAAAACAAACAAATAAACAAAAAAAAAACCCCAAAATACACTATCATTGTCTAAGACTAGAGGAAATGAAAGATCACAAGAAGGAAAGAACAAAAGTGTTCTAAGCACAAAGGACGGAAAAAGAGAGGTGAAGAAGTAGCCCATCTAGGGTCTCCTAATGAAGATTAGAAAATTTATTTCATTTTCTTTAGCTTCCTACAGCTAGTGGGGATGGAGAGGAGGTGTGTGTGTATGTGTGTGCATTTTAATTTTTTTAATTAAAGTTTTCACAAAAGCAGACAAAACCCACAACCCTAGATCCCAAACTCTTTTCCAATTGAAATATAAATATGTAAAAAACTATCAAGAGTTTCCTGATTTTAGTCTTCTATTCAACACATTGTGTTTGAAGTTAAAATTCTATACTTTAGGGAAAATTTTAAAATATTATCCCAAAGTTAATTATCAATATTTAAGCTACATAGTATCAGATGTTTCCAACACTTAGGAAAGGTAAAGAAAGAAGCAGAATGGCACACAAAGCAACTGGAATGGAACATGTAAAGTAGCTTCATTGTACCAAATGCATTAATGTCCAGAGTGCATGTGTTCCAGGAGCAGTTCACTGGGCTAATGTGCTCCTGAACTGCTGTGCTGTGCTCACAGATCAGCTGGTCAGAGCAAAGTGCTAATAATGCCAAGCTTCTGGGCTTGATCCCCACGAGTCATTCACTTCAGAGCTGGACTTGGTGATCCTTGTGAGTCTTTTCCAAACAGAATATTCTCTGATTCTGTGATTTCATTCAAGAACGAAAGGAGCAGGAATAATGTTTTTAAATGAAAAGTGCTTTGTCTAACATTCCCTACAGAGAGATCATGCAAATCTACTAAACCTTTGGTTCACAGGAGCTAGATAATTTATAGCTGAGTCAGCCTGGTAATTTTAAAAAGAGATACATCTTCCGACTCACAGTGAAGTATTTATCACTGGTTTAATGTTCTAAATAGTCTTTAATTTAGGCTGTAAACATCTATTCTATACTGTAGAGATTAAATAAGTAGATAAATCTATTAATTTTTATATATTGTTAACAGGAATGGTTAGTCTATTGCCTTGTCTAAAGATATTTCCAAATGAGATAATTTCAAGTGCCTGAAAATACCACCCAGAAAGCACAAGAAAGGTATAATCAAAGATGATCCTCAGCAGTGGGTCTGCAGAAGCAGTGTTATCACTCTATTCATGAGGCTGGAAAACAACATTCAGTTTAAAAATCCACTGCAAATTCAACGAGGTGTCCCACAAATCCATTAGAATATTAACTGTAGCCTTTTCAGACAGTCTACCAGTGCATAAGGTCCAGGCCTGTATCAACACTGCCTCTTGCAATTTCAATTGACCTTACTTGTTCTCTGTGTTTCCTTCTAGAGAACCTTGTCACATAATCTTTTCTCCCCTCTGACTGATGTGCTTTTAACTAAATGGGTTCCTTGTGGTCTTCAGCAAAACTTCATTCTCATTGGTTTCAGTATGCCAGCCCTTTCAAAACGTTCATCCTTCCCCTGTCAGACACCCCGGTGTGAATGGCCCTCAGACAGACAAGCTGCAAAGACAGAACTGCTGAACACAGAAGCTGTTGTCTGGAAGGAAATATTTTAAGTCTCTAAATTTACTGTACCACCAATCCAGGTTTTTAATTCAGTCTCAATATTTTTAACACCTGTTTCAGCAAATCTTTAAACCCAGTGTACAGGATAGTTTTCAGGGAGCCAGAGCTGGCTTATTAGTCACAGCCACCCAGATAAGGACTAAAACCAGAAAAACAAAATGTGTGGCCAAAGTGTTGTCTTTACTGGCCACAAAAACAGCAGTTAAAGAGTCAGGGGAAAAAAACCAAAAAAACCAAAACCAAAGAAACACAATGAACCAACCAACCAAAACAACAACAAAAACCAATTAGGACAACCAGGACAGCCTAAAATCTGTGCTGATTTTTACTCTGGCAAAAGTGGAAGGGTTGGAAGCATAACCTGTCTACCTGAAGGGTGGTATTTGCATGCTGTGATCATCAGACATCATTAAAACAAGGAAAATGATCTCCAGACTTTTATTTCGTCTCCAGATCTTCATTTCTTACCCACAAGCCAAGTCTTAGCATCCTCAGTGTGCCTCAAAGACATTTAATTTTTGAAACTTTGTGTTTCCCAAGTTCCACCCAAAATGGAATTAAGATTCAAAGCAAGGTTTAAGCATTCAGAACTAAGAACTGGCAACTCTTTGGACGGGGCTTAGTAAAAGAATTTATCCCCAGGCTGGTCATTAAATTAAGGAAACTCCTAACTCTGACACCTAAAAAAGGAAGATATCTGACAAAACCATCCAGTTCTTCTGTGAGAAATAAGGCACCAGTTTTAAGTGGTGGATAGAAGAGGAGAAAAGTAGACCATTAACATTTGTTAGTCTAATTGAAATCCAGAAATGAGAACTATTTTTTCCTTTTATAAAACTTTAAAAACTGCTCTAAACAATAATAAAATTCTCCTAAATATAAGCATCCTAAATGAGCTACATAATGTTCCATGCCATAATCACCACTGCAACAAGAAATTGCTCAAATCGCTTTTGAGCCAGATTTGTCAGTCATGCTGCTCTGTGCTCTGAGTAACAATGATCTGTGCAATTAATATTAAACCTTTCAAGGCAGATCTGAGTTCTGAAGTTCTCTATGCTTCTGTCACTGTAGAAATGCAAAGCAATATTAGAGTGTAATAAAGAGCATGCATGGGAGGGAGAGAAGGAAATGGGGGTGGGGGGAGTAGAAAAAAAAAAAAAAGAAAAAAAAATTGCAGCCAAACAGAGACCAGGAACAGTAAGATAATTAGGGCTGTTTTTTACAAGATTGCAACAGCTTGAATTGTTCCTCCCATTTTATGTTTAATTACAGTTTTTATTGCACTCATAAGAAATTCAGCTGCTGAAATAATCCAAGGAGCCAAGAACAAACCATTTCTCCTCCATTCCCAGAGTCTTTCAGCTCAGCCGTTACATACCCTCTCTTTGTAAAACAAAGAGGGACCAAAGCACTATTGCATTCTTGTTTATTTTACAGTCTTAGATGTCATTATTACTCTCAATCCTCATGGAAATCCTAGGATAAGAGATAAATGAAGGAGTCACAGGGGCATGAAGAAGATAGAATTTTTTTTCTGCATCCTGCGGTATCTCTCTATTGCAAAATTATCATTTACACCAATAAAACACCCATCAGGTGATAATGAATGTATAGAGATCTTGCAGAGGGAGAAATCACGACTCCAATACATATGAAACATCAGTTTCCTACATATGCTCAAAACAGTACACCGTATGCTGAAGCATCTGAAGAGACATTAACTCACTGGAAGAGCAGGGAAGGGAGAAGAAGGAGTAACTACAATGCCATCCCTAAACAGCATTCCAATCTGCTAAATACTGATTGTCATTAAGCCTTAAAGCACATCATCCAGCACAATACAAAGCCTCATATCTGTGACCAGATCAAGAATTGTCTGTACACTGCCAAGCAGAGTGTGGGAACAAAGGGGAGGCCACTGAAGTGGCTGCGTGCACCACACAGTATTCTTAGGCTTTGATCTACAGCCCTGGCCCATGTGGACAGTCATACTGGAACCAATAGAATTAATATCAATAAAAGTTAGTGGACAGAGCCAGTCATAGCCCAGTGGCAGGAAAACTGATTACAACAGCAGTCAATTGCATTCAGGCTGTGAAACAAGAATTTTCTTTCAGGAATTCTGGGGATACCATTGGAAAAGGGAAAAATGAACTCTCCTTTAGACAGACAATTAAAACTCAGCTTGAAGAAAAGACACATAGACTAATACACTACAACTTAGAGGGAATTTAATTTCTCATGATTGACTCTATTCTTGCCTGCTGCTGTCTTCTTCATAACATTCCCCTCTAGCCTCAGATTTCCCCACAAAAATGAATAATAAAGTTACTTGTCTACAGAAAAATATCAAGAAAACACTCAAAGTAGCTGAAGAATACAGAAGGATTTTTACCTACAATATATCCACAAGAAACTGTACTGTCTAAAAAGATAAGTATTCCATTTTAGCCTGATTTAGCTTTAGTTTTTATCAGAATTCAGCTCAAGAGAAATGTCTCTAATGCCATACACTGAAAAAAAATCCCAAAACCAAAACAAACAACCCCTCCCCCCAAAAAAAACAAAAAAAAAACCAAAAAAGAAAAAAATTAAAAGGAGCCTAATCAAGTAAATAAGCAAGGCATTTTTCCACTATGACTGAGGAAACAGCAAAATTTATAAGCTAAACAAAAAAAAAAAAGAAGTTGAATGAAAAATCAGTGTTCATTATTAGTAGAGTGCAGAATAGAACATTATGAAAAGATACTCAATTCTCCCTTCAAGATCTGGCACTCAAGGAGGGAATCATCCAAAGTTTTCTAACAACCTCAGAATCATCTAGACAGTTTGGGAAATAAGAGAAAAAAATACAACGTTTTTAGGATTTATGATTACTTCATTCATCTTTGACCATCAAAAATGGGTACATTCCAGGAGAAATACCTCAGTAAGTAATATTTATGCATGAAAACAGAATTTTGATCAAGCAGGACTCCTCAACATGTTCAACAGAACTCAGTTTCAATTGTCTCCTGGAACACAAGTAGAAGCCTTTTGGTGACAACCAAGGGTTGCCATATGCTTGAGGCTTGACTTTTTACCTCTGAAAGGTCTAGGCAACTGGCTGAGTTTTCCAAAGACTGAGATGATTAAGAAAGGGGTAGAAAATGTGGTTATTCTTTGGAGAATTTTCAGAACACTGTTAGACTGTCTTAAGTCAAAACTGACCATTACTATCTCAAAGAGTGATCGCTAGAGTGAAAAAGAGAAAGAAAATTTTTGTCTGCCCTACCTAATGGCATCATTTCCAGTCCTTGGCATTCATCTCCTTATATTTTTCACTTTCCTATAACATCTGCAGGCACACCTTGAAATAATGGAGTTTACAAACCAAAAATCTCATCCATAATCCCACCTTGCTGTGGGATTAGTTCATATTTACAATAGCATTGTATTTTAACACCCTTATCTATCAGAGGCTGTCAAAGCAAATTGGGGAACAAACATTAAAGAGAAAGAAAATTCAAGTGGTGCCGAGAAAAAAATTTCTGAGTCTGAAGAAGAAAGCATAACTAATGGGTATATAAATTGGAGACGTCACAGCAAGTCTAGTTCAGCCATTTAGAGAGCTGCATTGTCTGTGCTGTGCAGTCTGGTGACACGATCAGAGTGCTCCTCTGGGCATAAAATCTTCCAGTGCCTATGTGATAATACCTCTGATCTTCCCGTTGATCATTTCAGGTTTTATCTCCTCTCAGAACATTTTAATAATCTTGGATTTCTGGAAGAAATGGAGCAGAAGGCAGGATACAGCCTCATACTGAGTAAGGCAATGACACGTTTAATCAGCTGTACAACAAAACATGGAGTGTGACTGTTGCAGCTAACTTCACTAAAGGGGAAAGCAAGCATCCCTCTCCATGCCTCAGAACACCTGTATGCTTGGGGTATGGCATGAATCAGATATAAATGTGATTCAAGGAATTTTCATCAATGAACAGCACAATACCAACGTTCACTTTGTCAGCATTATATTTATTCTTGCCTGTGAAGAGGTTAAGGATGAGATATCATTTTCAGCTTACAGTTATACCTCTAAACTTAGAGTTTGAGTCTTGCTCACCATCACTTGTGTAAGTAGGTCTTCTGGGCTCATCAATAAGCATCAAGAAGCAGCCGTCCCTATCTATCTCAGGTCTCTTATAATTTATAATGGCTTATTAAAATTATATCTCTTTATATAATTATAATGCTTATTAAAATAATATATCTTTCAAAATAAACACATAAAAGATTAAATTATAACTTATCAAGTTCTTAGGATATTCAAAAGTAAGATAGAACAAAATGCCAAATTCTTTTTGGCTCTGTTTAGTCTTTGCATTTGACTTACAGATACAGATATTTTTTGGTAACTTGCCAATGAATTTCATTTTCTCAGACACTAGTAGAATCTGGTAACAGTTGAACTCTTGCTCATGTACTTAAACCTTCTTTAGTGTCATAATAGCCAAACTTTTCTTAGATGAAATATCATTACCTTTTATGTCCCATAAGAATTTTAAAAATCAATAATTACTAAATAATATTAGGATTATGAGAAATCTAAGCTTTTCATTATGCATTAACTTTGCACATATCTAAATTCCTTTAATTGCTTTAAATGGGGAAGAGGATGGAATATAAACTGCAAATATCTGAAAGGATTCTTCAATAGGCTTCCATTTATACTTACACAGAGACATTGATGAATTTTTCAGCAAGCGATATGCTAGTTTCAGAGGGCCAATGAAAATTAGTTTTCTGATAACTCCTAGGCTATATTAACTTACGAGTCACAGCTTTCCCTCCACTTCCTTTAGCTTTTCAAAACAGGTCTGGAAAAAAACACCCTCGTTGCCCTAAAGTGGATGTCTGAAGGTCCTGTCCTTTACTTACTAGAAGTAGTTCCTACATAGCTTTAAAACCTGGAGAAAAAAAAAAAAAAAAAAAAAAAAAAAAAAAAAAAAAAAAAAAAGAAATGCNAAACCCCTGCTCCCAAAAATCCCCCCCCCCTTCAAAAAAAAAAAAAAAAAATTTAAAACCCCTCAATTGAGAAAAAATCCCCATAGTTCAATTAACATACCTATAAAGCAAGAGTGCTGCTCTTCTCTCTCCCTGAGACACCTCCAATAGGATGCTGAAAGCAGCAGAGATCCCAGTGAAATCTAACAAACCACTTTCTAGTCACCAATCTCTTTCCAATCAGACATCAGCCAACATCTTGTCATTCTGCCATGGTGACATTTGACTAGATACAGCAGTGAGTGGGGAAAGGTGTTGTTCTGAAATTCATTCAGTCTTGTCCTCTCCACTTTTCCTATGACAGAGATTATTGTCTTTCTTCCTCTTCCAACACCACATTCTGAATGGGCATGATACAAAGTTATGGCAACTAAACCAAGGAACAATCTCTGTGTATGCATTTTCAGTAAGGATTGAAAATTAATTTGCTAGAAATTAATTTGCATTCAGTGCTTTAAGGGCGATGAGAACAATGGGGGAGCATATCTTGGCAAAAGGATGTCAACAGCCTCCATTCCTACTGCTGTTCTTAGCCAAGTCTCACATGTGTCTCAGAAGTCTGCCTTAAAGAAGGAAATGAAACTCTGGGACAAAACTGGTGTTTCAATTTCCCTTTTTAGTATGAGAAGTTCCTTTTTTGTGGTTGATACGCTTGAGAAAACATTAGAATTGGTGAGAAAAAGCAGGGCATTCTGAACTGGTAACGCACTGAACAAGAAGAAAAGGCAGTTTGGGATTACCAGTTCATTGTGCAACCCAGATAGCTTTGGGTATAACACATTATAGTTTATTGGGTTGCTGGTGACTTTTGTGATAAAGCATCTCATCTTCATGAGGGGATATGAGAAGCTATCACAGGTGTCCTTGTAACTAGGAGCAATGGAGACACTGGGCAAGAAGTAGCACTTTCTTCATCTTGGAGGGTGTTAACTCATACCAGATGTCCTTGGACATTTGGGGCATGCAATTCAATAAGAGAGGGAATTTTGCTATCCAGATTGTTGCTCATTACTGTAAAAATACTTCTTCTAGTTTAGCCAAAGAAAATGTCTGTGTTAGAAAGCTGGAGATAAGTTGTTTGTGGCGTGAGACTTATAAATGAAGGGGGAGGATTTGGAGGGTGATGAAAAGAATAAAAAATACAGTCTGAGAGAAGGATTTTCTCTTCCTAAAAAAAAAAAAAAAAGAGATAAAAAACAAAAAAAAACCCCAAAACAACGAAAAAACAAGCAAACAACAACAAAAAAACCAAACCAACAAATCCAACTAGATAAAATTAGACAAACAGACACAAAAGCAACAAAGAAAAAACAAAGCAAAATAAAAGCTCAGGCTCTGTAACTGAATTCAGTTATGTCAATTTTAACATTAATTTACTAACAAATGAGCAATCATGCTAAAGAACTGCTGAAGTGTGTTTAGTAGAGGATTAATTATTTTAGTTTATATTAGCTTTTCCACTACTTATTTAAAATTATTTAAAAGAAAAAAATAAATAATTTCAACCAGCATTCTTTTTAACCAATGTTTAAATTAACCCTGGGTGCTCTGCAAGTACTGAAGTCTTTGTAAAATATATTCTTAATTCTGATACTGGACTTCCACTCCTGAGAGCCAAGGCAGCCATGAGTGTTTCATTAGTTGCTCACTTTTCAAACATCATGATTCCTGTCTTCTCTCCTCCTTCAACATCCTGACAGGATAACGGGCAATAGGGGATCACAACTGCTCCCACTTTGACCCTGCTTCCCTCAGCACCAGCAGTTTCTTCTTTCCAGCCTATAAGGGAAGAACATGAGAAGTCTTATTAAAGGACATGAGAAGTTTGAAAGCTGTAATTATTCCATCAACAGGGGAGCTATTTTTGCTGATCTTCTGGGCAAAGCAACATTGAAAAGAACAGCAAGAAGCCTTGAAGCAGCCTCCTGCAGCCTCTCCCTGTTTCAATCAGCTAGGAAAGAGGCTTGTTATCTCTTCTTTGACAAGATCATACTGTACTGGTACAGTTTTTCAGTAGTGGAAAACAACTTGCAAACACTTGAGCTTCAAACCTGAAAAAACTTGAACAATTTAAACTACTATTAGGAACTCAAGTAAATGATCAACACAAAAGAAAATTGCTTTTTTCATCAAAACCCTGCCAGATGTACATCCTGTCATGTAAGCCTTCCCTAGGGGTAAAGCCCTCTCTGGCTAATCCTTCAGAAACAGATAAGATAATAGAAAATTTAGGCATGGTCTGTCCTTTTGAACAACAGCATTCTGTGAAAATTTCCATCAGTCACACTTGAAGAAATGTAGCTAAGTCTGTGGGTGTTACTCATGTGCCATGATGAGTAAATTACTGATAGAGTAAGATTGTATTATTCCTGATTAAAATAATCCATCCTGATATTCAATGTAAGGACTGAGTTTAGACTGCTGGTGGACAAAAAGTTTCCATGCACCTAGTTTTTAGCCAATGGAGACTGTGCCTACAAATTTTACAAGCATAAGAGCAGTTTGGTTATCTCCAGATATCCAGGTTGGATTAGTCTTCAGTTTTAAAGAATTTTTTGGCAAAATCAATTCTTAATTTCTTATCTCAAGTTGCATTGGCTGCCTAAGTCAGAAGAAAAGGAAAGCAAAAGAAAAGGCTCCAAAAATTAGTACTAGCAATAAGCAACTTCTTTTCTTTTAGGCAATGGGTTGAAATCCAGCCTGAATCAGTACTTAGAATAGCATAAAACTTTAGGTTGAGATTGACTAGGATGGGCACAAAAGCAGTGGGAGCTGCTTCTCAGCTTCTTCTGTCATTAGAGAAATGAAAGCCAGGATGTGACTCATGGACTAAGAGAAAGCTTCAGGCAGTCAGCAGTTTTCCTGCCTGCTGCCTCCTTGGCCATAGATGGGCAATTATTGGTGTGCCCTCCCAGCAGTGAAACGCTGACCATAGAGCTCTTAGGGCAGCACATGCAGCAGGGGTTGGTATCTGACCAAGCACATAAACTTTTGGGGTTGATTCTTTGCAACCTGTAGGTCATCCCCAAAGGTAAAAGACAAGGGAAAATTGACAGCTATAGATTAGGTAAAGCAGCTGAGTGAAACTGAGAATTTTTCCAGAAGGCAAATGACCTCCCCAAAGCATTCCTAAATCACTTTTTCTGGAAGCTCTGGGATGGCAGCACTTTGCCTCCTCTGCCCTATCCCAGGCTTCCCCCTCAGCTACAATGGAATCACTATGATGTTTTTATAACGGTATCAAACTCACATTTAAAACAGTAATGAAGTAAAAAGAAGTCTCTTTTCTCTAATAGCATTAAAGATTTGTTTCCAGGTGTCAAGCACCAGCAGATTTAGAAAAACTTGTAATATCTTCATGCACCACATCTTCCAGGGAATGAAGTCTTCCCTCCAGACGACAGCAATACCACTCCAGTGTCACATGCTTCTTTCTGCTTGATCAAATCTGGTGACATTTACAGAACCAAATAGAAATACCTGAGCAGCTCAAGGAAAGACACATCCTTTAATGTTAGTAGAAGCCAATTAGATACTCTGGGAGCTGCTGTCTGCAAAAAAATAACAGAGTACCAAAACATGAAATAAGAGAAATAGTCTTGCACATGACAGCACATCATCTGGATGTTCCTGGAGGCAGGAGCAACAGGGGAATAACACATACAACAGCAATGAGGATTCAAGACATCAGAATAATATGTGGATAACCAAATGGAAACACAGAATAGGGTGCACAGTGGCTGAAAACTTTCCCTTCAACCTCTCTGCTTCTCTTCATTTTCTCTGTACATTTGTGGAGAAGCAAGACAAGGTCCACAAAAAAGGAAAAGTCTGCATCAATATGAATTGATGACTGTGAGCTGCCCTATTAGGAGAAATAAGGACATTTTTCTATTTTTGGCAGGCCTGTTTTGACCTTCACAAACATTATCTTCCTGGAATCCCTGATATAATAAACCAATAGTCACCTGTCAGAAGTGTCAGTTGATAGGACAAAGTTACTATCTGACCAAAGGCTGTTTAGAAAGTGACTTTCACTTCACAGACAGGAGATTGTTAGGGTTTTATTCAGTACTTCACAAATGAGCCCTGCCACTCTCTGGAGCTTGTTTAACTATCAGAAAATGTAACCCTATGCCTGTGCATACAAAATCATATTACTTCCATATTTAGCCTATTTGGAAATTTTCTATTACAGAGAATAATAAGGAGCACAGCAGGTCCATAACTACTTGTCCTGGTTATGTGCGCATTTTAAAACTCGTCCATTTTTTCTAGTGTCCTTTGGAAAAGAACTGCAGACCCTTGCTCCCACCTGGGTTTTTAGACTTGGCAGGTATCTCAGTGCTGTCTCTGAGCTCCAGCTCAGTGCCTCTCTGCTGGCAGTGTGCAATCACTCTGTGCAGCTGTTTTTTCCCCCACTGTTTGTCAGTACACGCGCCCTGGGCTTCCTGCTGCCATCTGGCAATCAGTGTGAGATCACAGCTCCTGCTCCCATGGGGAAGGAACCACAAGACAAGGTCACAGATAAAACAATATCAGAATACACAAACCTTTGTCTAGCTGCACCACATGCTGTTTGGTATTCCTGTGGCCCAGTTTTACCTTTTCGTAGCAATTCAATCAATGATTTTGCTAGAGTAGATAGGCAGAAAATGAATTTTTTACAGTTGTTTACCAATGCCACAAAAACCATACAGCTCAGGAAGTCTTGTAGATCCTAACACAACTCAGTTCATTTGTGTTTAATCTCTGTCAGGTGATTTCATCTACCATCAAAACAGAACGGCATAGAATATTTTCGTTAATTCAGAAATTATATTGCTAGTGTCTTTCTATTGCTTCTTCAGAGTCTAACAAGTACATTTCTGCTCTGATTTCTTCAGATATTTGGAGGACATTACATCTCTTTTAGCATTTCCACTACAACCCATTTCTTATCTACCTCACACATTTTGTACAGAATTACAAGATCACCGAGTTTGGATGGGATTCCTGGACATTGTTTTGCATAAATTGATAGGGACAGTATAGGAATAAAAACAAAACAGAGAGATTAACAAAGCTTACCACAGAATAACAACAAAAGGAGAGATTTTGGTACCCTTAACTTGCAGCATTCTGACATAATCACTAGGGTGAAGGGACAAGTGTCATTTAGGATGTCTGGACCTGACCAGGTCAAGAGGTAATCAAACCACCAAAAGGCTGGGCTGAGCATTTTAACTTGTCAAAGACAAATGTGTACAAGAATGTGTTTTACAAACAAAACTTTTCATCTAGCCTTTCATGTACTGCATCTTCAATTATCTTTATGTAAAGCTGGAAAACCAAAAACTCAATAACAAACAAAATTAGTTTTTTCTCATTGGTTCCAGACAGCTATTTTCTTGCTTTAAATGTGGCAGCAATAACCCAATATACTCATGCAATTGCTGCAGAATGGCAGAAAACATTGAAGTCTTTCTTTCTCATATGCAGTACATTCACAATTTTTTACAATAAACAGTACTCTTGGCTAAGAAAAAAATTTCTTCTGCTAATTTTCAATGAAACTCTGTACAACTTTTTCTTTAAATAAAATTGATCTGTCAAATTTTTATCTAGTGTAATGGAAAATTCAGATAAGAAAGCTGAACCTTTTAAAATATGTCATATGTAGTGGAAATGCTAAAGCATCTTCTCCCCCAAATGTAGAGTAGTCATAGAAGCTATTACTATACTGCATGGCTGAAATACTTTCTTGGTTAAATGGAGTTTCCTTAATAGTTTGTGGCCACATTCAGTTTCTTTTTCACTGTTCTTCCAGGGATATCAGACCCTTCATCATAGCAAACACGTGGAGTTCAGACACTCTTCAGAATATGTATATCTTTCCCTGTACTCTTTATTAGTGTTTACTTATAAAAAACTCTATCAATATGCAGAGTTTCTGTAATTTTGTGAAGGCACATATTCGCTCTCAGAGTTGAAAACATCTCCTCTCTATTTATTTTTATGTTTTTGAAAGGACTAGCTCAAAAGTAACTCAGTCAAGATTGTATAACCAAAGCCACACATAAGATGCAAACCTGAGTAGCCCCTTTGAACAGTGAAGACATTCAGAGTCTTGAATATGATGCTGATTTCATCACTAGAAATTGCATAAATCAAAACTGGAAAGAAATCAGCCAGCATCTGGACTTGTTTCCCTTAATTATCTGCAGTACTGAGCCTGCTCTTTCCATGTACATTTAATTCTGGTACTGCAAAATTATTATCCACACAGATACATCACTGGTGTGATAAGAGCTATGATTAAAAACAGAAATCTGAGAAAAGGAGGGGAAGAATGTTTTTGCCAGCTAATGTTATTATATGTTTTCATCAGTACCACAGAATTTGTCATATATATCATACAAGGTGATGAAGCCAGAACTCCCTGCAGCCAAGACCTGGCAACAGAAATTTACACAAGCCCTCGAGAGTAATGAGGGTCAATTTATATTTCCCTGGGAAAATAACCAAGATTCATCACGTATATATTCTATCATGCTTAACATATTTTACTGCAAGACAGAATCTTTGCAAATATATTTCCCTCTTTGCACTATTCTGCTAAATTTGACTTTGACCTTAATCAAACCTGAGACTGGAGTTGAAGAAAAGGCACAGCATTTTATCACACATGATCAAGTGTGTGCGCAATTGAGTTTAGTGCTTAGCCACTAGGGACAGATGTCAGGAGTACCTTAACATGACTTTCATCACTTTGCTGAAGCAGGTAGAAGGAGTCTCTTGGTGGGAAGGGCAGTTATGAAAACTAGGTTAGAGGAGGAAAGAGAAATAAGACAGAAAAAAAATCAGAAAATAAATACATTAAAAGACTGACAGTGTTGAGCCCTATAGCAACATTAGGCAACAAATACACAGAAAAACCCCTTTTAGTCAGCAGTGTTATTTTCTCTTGGGCCAAAATGTAACAATCCTCACATATATAAAGGCATCTAGCTGTCTAAAATTATTTTCACCTCAAAGGATGCTGACAGGTCAGATAAGGTACATTTTGAGGCCCCCTATAGGGCTCACAATCTTATCTTTCATTGATAATCAGAATTTGCCACAACAACATTGTACTTAAGTTGCTAGTACTCAGATAACCTATTTAGGTAAGTTCAACAGCCACTTTTATGGAAAACAAACTAAGATTTAACTTACTCAAAGTAGATCTACTTCTAACGTTTTGTATCCCATCACAGGCTGTTTTTTACCTACCATTACTCCAGAGGAATTTTATGTTCTTCTTGAGGAACCACTTGTTGGAAATAAGAGATTATGCAAAAGTATATTTACATGTCCTAGAAGAATTTAAAGGGAGTCTTGCCACTGTAAGCACTGAGGAAACCTTGAGAGCTTTCAACAAGATTTTTCTCTGTTGACTTAAGCAATTTTCCTCTCCCCTGTTTTTTTGGCTGGGTTTTTTTTTTGTTTTTTTTTTATAGTCATGCAGTTTG
Source organism: Polioptila caerulea (assembly GCA_013397295.1). Taxonomy (NCBI): domain Eukaryota; kingdom Metazoa; phylum Chordata; class Aves; order Passeriformes; family Certhiidae; genus Polioptila; species Polioptila caerulea. Next base: position 791,378 of record VYXF01005657.1, read on the forward strand.
GTAATCCTGATTCACTGAGTTTTTTCAGAGACAGATTTTTTTTTCAGATTCGGCAGTTCTCCTAGATTACTTTTACCAGCTCACATAATTCAAAAGTAGAAGAGCCAAGTGCCTTGCTGACCATCCCTTCACCTGGACTGACCATCCAGCCTTCACCTGGACTTACAAGGATGCATTTGCTATAGGTGCAGAAGCGTGGGCTCTTCCCTCCCTTATATGTGTGGTATAAACATTGGGCAAGCTAAAATGAAAACAATTATGCTTTATTATATGCAATAGAATAAGCGCCCAAATGCAGCATATATGGACTGTCTTCCAAAAGCTTTGTGTTATTTTTACATTGTTACCTTTTGCCTAAGTGAATAAGCAGTTACTCAACAAATAGAAAATATAGCCTTATGTTGGAGAATTTAATTCCCAAAAAAACACAGAACATGTGAGTCCTCATTTCATTTCAGAATGAAATAATTAAGAAATCCAAAGAACAAATCTAGGGAAGAGGGGAATGTAAATCTTGACTTTCACTATTTAAAAAAAAAAAAAAAA
>VYXF01005657.1:791943-954344 GCA_013397295.1 Polioptila caerulea
AAAAAAAAAATGAGAAATCAATATAAAATACACAATAGTAGCTGCACTACGCCAGATTTTGCTGAAGAAAAAGGAAAGATGGAGTTAGTCATATTCACTGGCAACACTGTCTTAAAAAAAATTACAAGCAAGAACTAACATCTTCAAAAGTGTTTTTTTCTGTCCAGTGAAAAATTATCCATCAATCTCCTTGTGATATCTTCTGTGATGGTACTGGCTTGCTACCCTCATATATTTTATGTAATAGCCAAGGAATTAAAAAAAAACCCAAAAATGAAAACACACACACCCCCCAAAAATCCCCCAAACCCAATCAAACAAAATCCCACTATATATGCATTTTTAAATACATTTATCTCTAAAACAGAGATATTTCTGAATTAGTTACCTTCTGTGAACAAGAATCATGCCTGAAACACACGTGTTAACTTCATGCATGCAAGTATATATGAAGGACCAAGAGCCATTCACTGTGGATCTCAACACCAATTAGAATTGCAGTGCTGGTAGCTACAAAGCTACAGATGTAAGCATTAATTTGATCTGCTTACTGATATGAAACCCATTTTTACTTAACCGTGAGCATAGAAATATCGATTCGTTGTTCACGAGTTATGCTTTCACTGTGAAATCTGCAGTCATAGTTGTCAGGCTGGAACAAATTAAGATGTTAAATAGCATCAGCAGTTCTTCTGTGTCTAAACAAACAAAAGAACAGGCTGTTACAAGGTTGGAATGGTATCCAAATTTTAATCCTTATGTTACAGGAATTTTATAATATATATTGTCACATCTAAGTCTCCCAAACTGCCAAATCTTCCCTATAATAAAACTTACTAAAACAGTTTACAAAAAGAGTTAAATAAAAAGTAGTGAGGGGTAATAAATGTCTCTGCTTTAGTTGTATGACTGTGAGATAAACATTAACATTAGGTGTTACTCCAAGAAATTAACAACCAAAAATTAAGGAAAAAATATAATAGTCAAAAATCAAAATATTCTCTTTGTTTTAACATCACAAAATTTGAATTATCTACCATGTCTCTTTAAAAATTAGATTTAGAATATATGAAAAATTAATTGTTCATTATTCACAGATTTTATTCTTATCAGATATGTGGGAGGAGAAATTAAAAACAGAAAAAGTTTCTGTGAGCACAATGGAAACAGAATTAGGAAACAGAGACTCTACACCACTGATGGATCCATTTCCTTTTGTGCAACATATAAATGGCCATTTCTTGAAAGCAATTCCTGCCAGCCTGCTTAGGTGGACAGCAGACTAAAGGTTGTGTGGCCACAGAAGATAGGACTGTACTCTTGCTCTAGGTAAAGTCCCTTACATGTCAGCATGTCAGGATTAAAATATGATGCCAAAACAAAACTCCAGAGCTTTTTTTTTGTTTTGGCTTGGGTTTTTTTATTATTTTTATGTGGGGATTTTGTTGTTAGGTGATTTTTTTTTTATTCACAAAAAACAATCACACACCTGTTTTAAAAATGAAAGATACAGTCTTTGTAGGAATTAACAACCTCATTCTTCAGATGGAAAAAGCAAAATAAATAAATAAAAGGAACTGGAAAAAAAACCAACAAAACTTGTCTGAACATACTCTATCATTATTGCCATAAAAGCTGAATTACCTTCAGGCCAGTACTGACTGGGCTTCAGGAGCTACAAAAAGTGGAGTGTGGTCATCAGAAACAGGGGACCAGGAAAAAAAATTCATTAGCCTTTCTATATCTTTATCTGAAAGAACAAAACTAATAGCTGAGTCATGTGCTAGTATACTTCTACACTAATGGCCCATAAAGGAGCACGCTCTGGATAACAAACGCACATAGATTACAATTCTCCTAGGACCCTGAAAAAAATTCCTTTCATGGCCCCTGAAAGCCATGGGAAATATTTCTTCTCCTGGGTAAATTCCAAGAGTTTCAGCCCTTTCTTCCTCAGCTTTTGGGTTGTGTTGTGATGTAGTATCATGACTGAAAGGTTCCAATTCAATGTTATTTCAGGACAGACCCCCTCACTGGTGATTTTACAACATCAAGTTTCTGTCTTTGCTATAGAACAAAAGAGAATCTCAGAGTAGCACATACAGAGATTTTTAGTTCAGTAACATTCATGATTAGGCAACCTTCTCCCTCATTTAAAGAGAGGAGGAAGTGATGAAATATTAACATGTCCTGTTGCAGCTGTGCCCTTAGAAGTCAGTGTCTATCCCCAATTACCACATTCTGCCCAAGCAAACAAAACAACAGAAAACATTTTAAAAAATCTGATAGTCGCAGAAATTATGAAAGATAAAATGTTTCCAACAAAGCAGGAGTGTCAAGGTATTTGCCTTTTTGATTGCCAGCAGCAAAGCAACATTTAATTTATGTCTTAAATTAATTTCCTTGTAAGTATAGTTTTTCTTCCTGAATGATCTCAAAATTTGACACTGTAGTTCCTCATCCAAACTAAAACAAGGGCAATAAAAAATGCAAACATACCATTTCTTATGTAATATTACCATTTGATTTTCACAAACATTACTTTAGATGACAATTAATCATTTTAATCCTTCTCAAACTCTGTTTTGTTAAAATTATTCTTCATAGATTGTTGTTTTTTTTTCTCTCTCTTTTTAGTTTATAAAATCATGCTGCCAGATCCAACAAGTTGACACCCCTGGCTGCAGACACAAGCATGAACTTGATTTCCATTTAGCTCTTTGCCAGAAAAAATTCTACCTTCTACTCAAGGTAGAATTAGGATTAGAATTAGAATACAATAGAATAAGAATAAGGAAAGACCCAAGTAAGGCTACATGATAAAAGCCATATACCATTTATACTCTACCAGCTTACAAAAGGTAGTCCTATGATCTGAAAGTCACAGGCAGAGGAGCACAATGCACTACAGAAAAGGAAATTGCTATTTGCAGCCTCAATCCTGTTTGGAGTGCATGTCCCCATTAAATGCCTTGTATGACTTCCCTCTTTGCTTACCTGAAATCCTCATAATTTTGCTGATCTCAGGGACTGAATGTGGGTAGTAGTCAACAAGGTCTCTGTTTCCATGCCCTGAAAATCACTCTACTTTTAACAAGTCATATGTAAAAAGCAGCCCAGGGTGGTGAAAAGAATGTTGCTCTGTTTATTTGAGGTTGTTGTTTGGCACTTTTTTTTTTCCCTGATCCTTTCCATCAATTAGAAAAGCCCTGAAATTATAAGAGAATTGGGGAAAGAAATAAATCTATAATATTTATTTTTAGATTTGAGAATCAGAGGCCAGCTGAGTATCGCCCATGTTTCTACAGTGAACCCATACTTGCAGAACAGGAATTTAAGTTCTGTATGCTTGGCTAATCTTTATCCACATATACAGTTAGGAAGGATAAATAGGAAGAAGATAAAAGAGAAAAATGAACAGAATAAAGGTGTTCATTCCCAAGATGGAAGAAGTCATGTTTCATCTTATCTGCATGTCATTTTAAAATCTGCATAAAAAAGACTGTCCTGCTGAGAATCTTTTGCTCCCCAAGGAATTGCAAGGTTTCTTTTCATACTCCTTATGCTACAGCAGCTCCTATAGAGAGACAGTTCATATTTTGATAGGGAAGCACATCTACAGAGCCAGAAAAAGCCCAGAAAAGTGTGTGAAGGGCTCAATAACACAGCAACGTTGTAGCCCCCAGCCAGCATAAGGTTCCTTAGAGATCATAAATAGATGGAAACAAGTCATACCCATTTTATCTACTCTGAACTGAAGCTGGATTAGAATCTGAGGCTCTGTTGCTCATTTTTTTTGATGGAAGCTTTGTTATTCCTAGCAAAAATCATGCATTAGTGAATATACCTCACCAGACATAAAATAAACAAAGAAATTATTTTAAAACATCAACACTGAAATAAAACATCAGGAAGTGTTTTAAGTTTATTTATGTTCATGCATCATACAGGAAAAAAACCCCCGAAAAAACCCTAACTACCCAACACTTGCTCTCTGTAGATTGAAATATTTATTAAATAATCAGTAGCATCCAGTAATAAAACTTAATTATTTTGTCTTTTGCTGCACTAGTATGTTAGTTGGAACTGTAATATTGATATTTGTGATGCTATTTTAACTCCAAATTTTGGACTTCATTCTCTTCCACAGAACAGTTAGAGTCCAGGGTATGGACTCAAGGCTAGATGCAGGATTCAGCACTTTTGTCAACTTCTTGTGTGACATTGTGCAGATTCATTTATCCCTCTAGGTTTTATATATATATCAGAGTCATTATTCTTTCCTCCTGATTATAGATCATCTCATTTCATAAAAACTGATCATCACTGCAACAGGAAGTTTAACAATATTTCTAAAAACATCATCTTTCTTAAAGTCTAGGGAATACTACTTACTTCAAGACTGCAGCATCTAAAGCAGCCACACAAGGTCACTTAAGGTATTTGCAAGTTTGCTGTGCTGAGAAACAATCAAAACAATGCAAATTTCCAAGAGGAACTGCAAGAAAAAATATCTTGATTCAAGGAAAAGTTGTATTAGCGCAGGCTTAGCACCAGGCAAACACAGATCAGAGTGAGCCTGAAGTACATAGGGCGGAGCATTCCTCTTGACATACCCCAGACCCTCATCTGTCCCTGACCCTCACTTGTCACATTTAGTCATGCCTTGCTCTGAATAGGAGATAGCCTACACCTAGCAGGGCGGGGTGTCTGCTGAGTTGTCCCAGTTTTCTACTAGACCATTGCCTCCTGGGAGAGACTGGAATGTTGATGGTTAATGACTCAAAACAGTCAGCCATTTGCTGGGCCCCCACAACTGAAAGGGAGAAGGAGAGTTTTTGGAGGAGTGGTGGTGAAATATCTGAGCCTCAAAAAACAGAGGGGCTTCCCATGTAAAGGGAAACTATCTTGACCCACTGAACTTTGTGTTTTGCGGGCTTTCCTCTACCCCCAATGCATCAAGACTGTGACCATCATTTTGACCAATTGACAACTAAATGGCAACAATCAAATCTCCTTGCTGGTGGAGATATCTTCCTCCTCTTGTCCTCTCTTTATCTGTCTTTCTTTTCTCTTATACATTTTCTTAAGTATTATTTTTATGCTTTTATATTGTTATATTTCTGTTTATAATCTCAACCAAACAGCTACACACTGGCTTTCCACTGCTACCAAATTGTTCTGAAGTAAATCCTACATATCTATATATTTATAAACACTGATTCTTCAGTGTTGTTTCACTCTAATCTGCCCCAAGGGATGTATTAACAAGAACTTGAAGTACCCTCACCATCAGGGGCAGTCCATTAAAATTTCTGGCTAGTAGTGAATATAATAGCCTTCATCAGGAAGGAACAACTGGCAAAAATCCCCATTCTAGACTGCCACATTCAAAGTTGTGTATGACTGAGAGCAGAGTCATTAAGCAAATACTGTGTTAAATCCCAAATAACTCTAAAAGACAGTCTCAAAAAACAATTTAGACTAAGAGGGACCTTCAGGGGCTACCTAGTCTAATATCTAGTTCGAAGCTAGATTGCTGTTCAAAAATCAGACTGCTCAAGGCCTTGCCCAGGGTCATGAACACCTCTAGCAATGGAGATTTTCTCACATCTTCTGGCAACTGGTGTTTGATCAATTCTACCATGAAAAAGTTTTTCCTAGCACCCAGTCAGAAATTCCTCTGCTCCAGCTGGTGCACAATGACTCTTGTTCTTTCACTGGGGGCCTCCAAGATGAGTCTCATTTCCTCAGTGTTCTGCAAGCAGATAGTTGTAGACAGCAACAAGACCTCCCTTAATCCTCTCTTCTCAAGGCTTCAGTTCCTTCTGACTCATTCATTTGTCTTGTGCCAGCACCCTGAATATCTTCAAAGAATCACAGAATGGCTTGGTTTGGAAGGGACCTCAAAGATAATCTGGTTCCAATTGCCCTGTCATAGGCAGGCAGTCAGGCTGCTCAAAGCCTCATCTTGCCTTGGCCAGTCCTTCTTGTCTTATCACTACATGCTCTTGCAAATTGTCCCTCTCCAGATTTCTTGTAGGTTCCCTTCAGTACTGAAAGGCTGTAATCGGGTCACTTTGAAACCTTCCATTCTCCAGCTTGACCATTCTCTTAGCCTTCCTCATAGGAGAAGTGTTTCATCCCTCTAATCACCTCGACAACCCTTCAGCCATTATGAGCTATCTGTGGTAGGGTTCACTTTTCTGTGTATTCAGGCTTTCAGTACTTTTTCAAAATTCTGTTCCTCCTACTCCAAGCACCGAGGGAGAGGTCTCCAGGAGGTGACCGCTCATAATGTCATAAGGCATTAAAATCAACAACTTCAATATTTTCTCTTCTATTAAAAAAGAAAGATACACAATTTTTCCTAAACAGAATTATTTGTTTCAGTGCAGACATTTGATATTTTTTTCCTAAATGAAAACTAGCATGACAGAAATTTGCCTTTCTGGCATGTGGCAGAAATGGAATATTTCCAAATATAGCTGATTTTTTCCCCTTGATCAATCCACCTTGAAAGTTGTTCTACATTACTTATTGTTGGCAATGAGTGCATGATGGCATAAAATACTGGCATGTTTGACACAGACACTTCTCTGCACCCATGGATCCATGCCCAGTTTTAAATTATCTAACATCCTGATTACAAGGGTACCAAGTACCCTGATCAAGGAGATTCTACTATGCAATTTAATCATTTAAAGCTGGGCTTGCTTCCATGCCTTCCGTAGTTAGTTTCCATAAGTCCAGTGACAGTGCCAGAAACATGTCAGGGGATAAGGTCTGGATACAAAAACGTTTTCTCAGGGACATTTCTTAAACCACTATTTCATCTTTTATTGCTAATGCCAGATACTGAATTTTCCACAATTAACCCTGAAACCCCCTCTTTAAGCATGTAGAGAAAGTTATCTGTTCACATTAATTCATTAAGCAGTAATGAATTAATTTATCTATGTTTCCCTCTGATCTCACCAAGATGATAAATGAGCAACTTCTCAGATGCCTAATTATCTTCTGATCCACTCTCTGCCCAAACAAATAATGTTAAGATCTTCACCTCTTTCTTGCAAAAATGGAGTCTCCCATACCCCACTCTGATCTCCTGCACTCTTTCAAGACCCATTCCACAGCTCAAATCTGAACTATGTTTCGAGGTGGTAGAGGAAAGGGCAAAATCCAGCAGCACTTTTACAAAGCAATGTCTCAAAGGAGGTTGGTCAGAGAAAACTATCCTTTGAATAAGGGATACCTGCATGGAGAAAAGAGAAAGAAAAGTAGTAGTATGCCATGGAAAAAACATTTTCTCCTTTTCAGTACAGGATAATTTGTCACCCTTCTCTCACACTAGGAGGAGGGTTAGAAAATGCCATTTGGATCAGCGTAGGTTTTGTGTAACAAGATAAAATTCCTACCTTGATCTTCATCCAGCACTAATGTGCATGGTTTATCAGTACAGATGCTCTAGAAGTGCATCAACAGCCTTACAGAGCTCCTCAGGATCACCGTGTATCCTCTTCAGACTGCAGGGTTTGCAGAATCTCTAGGAAATCTCACTCTAAACTGGTTATCTGTGAGGTTCAGGTGAACCAAACAGTTATTCTGCAGGCATTTGCCCATCCATGTCAAAACACCTGTCCTGTTTGAACATGACTAGGAGCCACAGTAATACAGGGTAAAGATGGACATGTATTCAAGTCCAGTCTGAATGAGGAGATAAAAGCAGTTTCTGATCTACTTGTGCTCATTCATTTGTAGCTGTAGCTGTGAGAGGATAGCCCTGAGTGGAACACTTATGGAAAGCAATGCACTGTCAATAAACAACACATGAACTGAGGCTTATCTATACCTGAAAGGAGGATGAAATCTTTTCTGCAGTTGGAGCAGCTGCATCTTTGCGGCAGCAGTGGATTCAAAAGACAAAATATTCTACAGTAATTCCAGACCTACTGCTGCTGTGCATGGAGCTCAGACGCTTCCAGGAGCATCACTTAAGACTGCCCAGCAGCAGTTGCCTTATTTCCTCACATCCTCTTGCTTTCTGTGCATTTTATTCCCCTGAGCAGACAAGAAGCAGAAGCAGGTGCACCACTGTCAGTTCTGGTGCCAGCACCCGAAGCAGAAGATTCCAACAGAGTGTATTTGCTGTTCTCTCTTTCCTCAGGCGGGGCGATGGGGTCATGGCCTCCCACACCAATGCCATGGCACTGCTATAACTGCTGGGGGAAAACAGAACGTCGGAAGAGGGACTTTGCTTTTCAGTTCCATTTCTCCTTCTACACCATGTGACAAAATGAAGTGTGACACTGCAATGTCAGCTTCCTGCATATAATCTGGATGCTGATTTTTAATGTAACATCTTTAAAGAAAAAGAAACCATGGAAATTGCCCACAGCTCTGAGACAACAGAAAAAGCCAAGTCTTTTGTTTTCCCAAGGCAGTCGATGCACAGACTCTTGCACTACTTCTCTGCATTTTAGAGCAAGCTGCTGGGTTTAGCAATTCCTCATCTCTGCTTGCAGTTGTCCATTCTGTTGCTGTCTTTTTCCTATGCAATGAAAATTTTTAATCCATCAACTATAGTCCTAGAAAAAGAGAAACTGTTTCCTTGGCATTTCCTACAGGTAAAAGCAGTCAGAACAAAGCTGTAAATGTGGGGTTTGGGCGAACAGCACTAGCACTAACTATAGCATGAAGAGGCATTAAGCAGGAGAGAAGAAAGAATAGGACCAAGAATAACTGTGGTCCCAGACCCATTTCCTGAACTTCTCGATGGTACTACTGTCACAAGTGGCGACAGAAGGGACATCAAAACACATCTCCTGAAGTCATACACCAGGCAGCAGTATTGATAACTGTAAAGCCAAGGTTCCTATGGATGTTTGCTTTATCCCTGGATTTCCTTATGTATGAAAAGCAAAAGCTCAGTCAATGTTTTCTCCATGGCTGAAGATTTTTAAATCTGGCTGACTACGTGTGACTTCTGCTCCTCAAATGCCTTATAAGGGTCGAGACCACAACTTCTCTGTTGGGTCTATTGGATCTCTTCTCTATCCACATAATATCTGCTAGGTTTCTACTTCAACACCATACAAATACAGCTGGCTTCAAATCATCTCAACAGAATCAAGACATGTGTAACAAGCAAAATATGTCTGAATTAGATTCATTTACTCAGGAAACCAATATCAACACCTTAAAAGGAAAAATTCTCTGTGCAGACTGCCAACACTCCTACCTTTAATTAGTGTTCACTTAGTTCCACAAAATCCCTTTCAGACAGTCCTATATATGAATTTTGCAGGTGGGAAACTGTGGCAACAAAAGTCTTCCTGAAGCAAGATCATACCATTTACTGTCATGAATAAAAGGAGGAAATTACTTGATCCAAAACTGTTGTAAAATAGGTAACACTGTTTTGTCAACACTCCTCAAGGCTACAAAATTCCAATCTTTATGTAGGAACATTAAAGTCATCACTAATCGGAGTCACTTGGCATTTTCATACATCTGGAAGATTTCATCATGATTTCCACAATCTTTCATTAGATCTCATGAGCAACAGAAATCAGAAAACAAATGAATTTATAGAAGAAAATAGTATGAAACTGTTTTTAGAGGTGATGTTCCACTCCTATAACAGGGTCATCTAAAAAAGTGCTTCCCAATGCCAGTATTCTATCTAAAGCTTTGTGTTCTTTCTAGGTTTGACTGACTCCCATAAAATAAAATTTAATATTTAAAGCTCTCTCCTCCCCAAATCTTCCTCTTAGTTTTACTTTCATTGTAAAATTCAAAGGGTTTTCTGGCAACACACACTGTACGGTATATTCAATATTCTGTTTTGTTTTGCATTCCATATCCTATAAGTTGTACAATTTCATATTACTAAACTGTGTAGAGCTTTCACCAAACAGAAACACTCTTCAGAGTAATAAAGCAGCATGCCCTTGGTCTCAGAAAGATTTCCTTATGTTTTTCATCAGCCATGTAAGCAAATATCATCAATGAGCAATACAGAATACACAAGGAACACAGCCTGCATTTATAGACATGTATGCCTGTGCAAAATACAGGCGTACAAGAAGTCATTCAGCAGGCCGGTTATATTTAAGATAACAGAGGAAATAAAAAATAGAATTTGTTTGAATAAAGATATGAAATAATTTTATGATATTGTAAAACATTGCCTTTTGTTCCACACTATTGTGCTGGGCTGAATTTTTTACAGAATAAAATGCCTTTTAAAAGAGACAGCTTAAAGCTTTCTTCTGAGTTCCCCAGAGTGCAATGCATTTATTCACTCAAGTGCTGCAGGCCAAATACCTTGTATTCTAGAGGAATTCAGAGGGAGCTTTGGTTTGCATGATAGAGACAATCAGCTGATCGCACAATTTGCAACAACAGTTTGGTCTTCAGGCCTTTCCTGTACCAGTGAACAAGGCAGCCACCAAACCTGCTAAATGAGTAAGGTTCCAACAGGCTTCAAACTGTGCAGAACCCCAAGAGGAGCAGCAACAGCATCTTCTGCACTCCTCAATCCCTCCCCTGTATTGCAAAGTGACTGGAATGGAAAAGCAAAACCCTTCCACACCTGTGAATCCCCTGAGACACCTTCAGAACAAGCAAATAAGCAGACATACCTACTCTAGCATTTCCACTGAGGTTGCAGGCATGGAATAAGGAGAGAACAGAAGCTAGCCAGCTGCATTTCTAGCGTGGGATGGGAAGAGGTCTGGTGGGCGAGAAGAGAGCAATGTGCACAGTTTAAACCTCTCTGTTTCTGCCTCCACCACCACTAATACCAGACAGGGATGAAAAAACAGCTGTCCTAACCTGTCATCCCAGTCACCTCCAGAATCAGTCAAACCATGCTCTGGGCTTCCTCACAGCCTCTTATTTCCTTGTGAACATTTTTGTCTTTACTTGCAGTCCTACAAGCCACCTCACCTTTCTTATCCTGTAGCTTTTTATCTGCACTGTGACATAGTGTAGGCTGTCCTCACATTAAAAAAAATAAATAAAAAAGACAATCTCAGTCAAGGGGAAAGGAGACTGATAGTGTCCTTTAGGAGACTGCATAGCATATGTTAATATTAGGCCAGGTGAGGTCAGAGGGAGATGTTTTACATGTGGAGCAAGAAGCTATGGGGGTGTTCTGTGGTGCTCTCATCCTTGGGCAGGTGCATTGCACAGGAGCAGACCAGCAGCTGAAGAACATCTACTGTCACAACAGCATCAAACAATGCAAGAGGAGAGAGTTTACCAGTGGTCCCATCTACTGAGGCGTATGAGACAGATTGGGAGGAGAAAGGAGAAAAAGAAAACAGGAATATCTTATCTCTGGTGTCTTGTGCATTTTCTACTTACCATTCATGTTGACAGCTGTATCTGCTTTGGAGGGCTTTTCCAAAAGAAGGCTCTGCTAGAGCTACTTTGACATAGCTTGCTCGTTTCATCACAATGCACATCCCAGAGCCATGGTGTGGAGGAGCAGTTAGACCAAGGGGAAGAACAAAAGGCAGAAAAGTGGGAGGAAAAAAAAGGAACAAATTATTCTAAGCAAAATCAAGAGAAATAAAGAAAGGGTGCTAAACAGTAGAAAGAGAAGACTGAAAAACACCGTTCTCTAGCTAGCACAGTGGCATGTTCACATCAGGAAGGATGCTCTGAGACCTAAGGCATTGAACCATTGAACTCACCAAGATATGTGGGTTCAGCTTCCATCTCTGACAGGTTTCCCTATCTGATCTGACTGGAGACATCCATCTCCCTGTTCTCAGCTCTGTGCCTGCAGAACACCCTTCACTTCTTGGTGCTCCCTTAATGGAGACCCTTCAGCAGAAGAGCTGGCTCTGAACCTGTGAGGGGTGACTGCCTTGTGGCAGTGCCATTGCTGTCAGAGAAGAGGAAGGCAAGAAACTTCAGGCTGTGTTTACTGCTTGCCACAAGCACTCACGTGCAGGCATGTTCTCTAGGCCAAGTGAAAAAACTTCAGACCTACCAAAAGTTTGGGGTTAACGCGGGTTCACTCCAGGGTTCATTTTCTTGCTGTTTGAAAGGACTTTGGACTTTTTTGTCTAACCAGCAGCATTCAGCCACTCCATTAGATGGAGGCTGAGATCTCATATCCACTGTGTGCCACACAAAAAAACCCTCAAAGATGAGACAGTCCCTAGAAAGGCCCAGTTCCTTTTCCATAGGTGTTTTCTTTCACCTGAGCTTAAGTTGTCTATGCACATGATTACACACAGAGCTTTTTTGCCACCTTTCTGGACCTTTCAGCTAGCAACCACTGTATAGGCAAAGGGTTTGTTACTTTCAGAGAGCCAGAAATAAAGGCTGAACTGGAAAGCAAAGGATATGTACTTCCTAACAAAAAAAACAAAAACAACAAAAAAATGCACCTAGCTCAAAGCTGACTTTTTATATTGAAGAACTTACCACACAGAATTTTCTCTCAGGTCATAGTTACTAGCAAAAACTATGTAGGTATCATCACAAAAAAGCCACCACACCTTGTTCAGTCTTTGTCAAGAAAAGGCACTTGCAACAAGCTAAAGTGTGGTGTTTCTTCACAGCACAGATCTGTTCAGCCAGCACCACCTGACCCAGCCAAGCCCAGCTTGCTCCCTCAACCTTCCACTTTCCATTACCTAAACATCTCTGTGGCTATCTAACAGATTCCTTCCAATAAAAGAGGGCCTAGCACTTATCATGGGATTCCAGATGCAGCTTGACAAGTGCTAAATAGAGGAGAGCAAAAATTTTCTTTGACTTTCTGGCTGTGCTCTAAAAACATGTTATCTGTCTTTACTTTCAATTCACAAGAATTCCTAAATGGTCCTTCAAAATATCTAGCTTCCTCCTACTTCTTCCATTATATATTTTTCTCTTTTCTTTTTTTTTTGGTGGTGGTTTTTGGGTTTTTCTCCTGGTTTGGTTTGTTTGTTTAGGTTTTTACAAGAGGTTTTTTTTTGTTGTTTTTTTTTTTTTAAATTTATTTTTACGTTGTTGTTTTGGGGGGTTGTTTGTTTTTGAGGAGTTTGTTTTGTTTTGTTTTTTTTTCTTTCTTTTTTATTTTTAGTTGGTTCCTCTTTGGTAGTACTTACACCAGTTTCCCCTCCTAATATCATTCTGAGGCTAAACCTTTGTGGAAAATTCAGGCAAAATGATACAGTGATTTCTCAGCTGACAAGTAGAAATACATTACTCCAACCAATCTGAAAAATTTTGACAGGTTCTGCTTTGGGTCAAAAAAATACTCTTTCCTATCCTTATGAAAGACTAGCAAAGTCTGGTGGCTTTAAATACATCAAAATGTCACAGTTCATATACACTCAGATAAAATCCAGCAAGCAAAATCTCTGAGGATTCTGTCTGAAGTGGTCACACTTCATTTTCTTGCAAAGTTTAGCACACCCTGGACTACACAGCTCTGGACCAGTTGGATACAGCTGCCATGGAGATCCATGTAGTAGTGGCTTCAGGTGAGGGTGGGTCTCCACTGCCCTGGCAGACACTGTTTTGAGAAAATCACTTGGGAAAACTTTTCTTTGCAGGCTCAGGAAAAAAAAAATTAAAAGCTACGAACTCAATAGGAGGAGTTGTATAGGACAAAGTTTGTAATTTAGAGATGATAGGATGAAAAATAGTTAAAGAAAGGTAAATACAATTGAGAAAAGTTTTATTGACAGCCCTATGAAATTCCTATGTCACATTCTGAGAGGTGTAGCTGATTGTCAGGCTTGGCTGGTAGCAAATGTTTCTGCATCTCTTTGGTAAACAACTATCTGATCAGACTGCTTACAGCAGCAAGAGACAAGCCCATCTTCTACTGGAAACATAAAATGTTTATCCACCACCTGCTAGGAAGGCTTTTGTTACTTGAAATTTGTCTTTCGATCTCTGTGGAAAGCAAGTATGTATTCTAAACGTATTTTCAAATAATGGAGCCATTTTGATGCCTAAAACATGTTTTCTTCAAAATAAATAACAGATTTTATCACTTGAATTGACTTTTAAATGCTTGTAAAAAGGTTCAGGATGAAGCACCCTGGAGAGAATAAGTTTCTCAACTCCCAGAAAGCCAGGCTGTAAATCCCTTACTGCCAATGGCAAACAGCAAGTCACATATATAACCCTGTGAACACCCTGTGAGAGCAATTCTTCACTAAAGGGAATTAAGCTTTTGTTTTTCTAGCTCAGTATAGTGCAAAATGGTCACTGTCAGTGACGTTCTTCAAAGTGAGCATCAAATAACCTTCTGGAAAGATCTCCCATGGAAATCCAAAAAAATTCAAATCACCAGAAGTCGTCATTTACTGGAGCAAAAGCTAGGTGCCCTTTTGATGGAGAAACATTTCTCGATAAAAGGCTGCTCTGGCAATTTTATTTTACAGAAACCTGGAACCAAACACCACACGCTACACAGGCAACATAAAACAGTCAGCAGCAATTAATGCTGGTCAGTGTTGACTTGGGCTGAAGGTGAGCCAGGCACTGTGGGAACAGGGCACTCTCAGTTCTCTGCTACTAAACCCCAGCAGCTATTGTCACTTATAATGGGAGCCTGGCTGTGGAGAATTTGAAAGATAAATAATGACATACCAGCAAGCATTTATCAACAATAACATCATTAAAACACTGGGAAGAGACTTTTTTTAGAGGTCTTCATCAGCCCTAGGAGAATTCCTCCCTGAATACTGGCACTGCTATTAAAAAGGATCAGAGGATTTTAGAGCGAGAGAACATTGCTGGCAATTGTCTGACCTAAATATACAAAATCACATCCACATAAAATACTTTAAAAATAATGCCACCAAGGTCAAATAATGCAGCATTCAAAATTCTCAAAATGGCAGTACTAAGGCTGCCTGCATGACCTTAACTCAGCAATTCAGCCATAATTCAGGCTCCTTCAGCGTGACTGCAGAGCATGGACAAGCCTCCTTAAACAGGTAGCTAATCAGCTGCTACTTTTGCCCTTGTATCTCAGAGCAGCAGCGAAGGCACACCACAAAAACCCAGCCCCAGGACTGCCTGGCATTTCACAGGTCATTACAGTCCCAGAGCAATGCTCTCAGCGACCCCAGGCTGTGGCACTGGCAAGGCATTCAGAAACACTGTATCAAGGCCGAGACCGAAGGAATGGGAAAGGCATAGGCCAGATAGATATTTAGAGCCCTTTTGAAACCTGTGTGCCATTTCAAAAGTCTAAGTCCAAAACTTAGAAGTTCTGCATCACGACGTATAGCTGTGCCTACAATCCTTTACAGGTAAGAAAACAATTTGTTTTTGTAAACAAAAGAGTTTGTGACCAAGCAATGCTACATTTCTCAGCAGCAATCTCATAACTACACTCCAAAAGAAATCCCATACTTAACTATTTTCTGATCCCAGTGGTCCTCTGTGGTAATATACTTATCAATAAGTACAAAGGCCAGAGGCAGAGGTGGTGTGCCAGCCCTCTCCTTTATCACTCTTTAGCATCAGGTTGAATAGCTCTGGGTTTCTAAGTATTCTTTCCTCAAATGGGTTTGTGTACATCTTTGGGCAATACTCTCATTCCATTAAATAAGCATTTTGCCAGCAGCCATACAATACATACCACCAGCAGTACTGCCCACCCAACAGCCTTTGATATCACAGTGTCAGCACAATTAACTTCTGTTTCCACAGCATCCAACTCAAAACAGGCTCATATGCTCTGTCCTCAAGTACCCATATTTCAGATGGAGTAAAGCAAATACGAAACCAGGCAAAGGGAGTCCGCTTTGAATCACTCAGCGTCCCTCAGGATAACCTAATCTGAACCAGAAAGCAGAGTATCATAGCTCACAGGAAAGACAAAAAGTACACACTTCTGTAGAAGTAAGACAAGTAGCAAACCTGTGGTTATTTAAGTCAGCTTTGATAATTGAAACATTTCATATATGAACTTGATACCTCCCAAGAATCCATCCCTGCTGCACAGCACAGGGCCGTGCAGTCACCCAAGCCAGCAAGCCTGCCACTTCCAAAAGGTAAAGCAAACAGCAGGCATGCACAAGAAATGCCAATTGCTGTTCCGGATGCAGGTGCTGGCAGAGCCAGCAGATCAAAGGCTCTCCCTTTCCTAAGGTTGGAAGCTGACAGAAAGCTCCATTCTTTCACTCCTTCCCCAGCCCATGGATCTAGACTAGGCAGAACAATTTTTTTCAACCACAGGGAGAGAGAGCTACATCAGCGTTCTCACAAAGACGTGAGAAGATTTCCTGCCTTGCCACCTGGTTTCTGACTGCATTCATGAAATCTAATCCTCCTCTGTGCTGAGGAGGATGGGATTTGTGAAGGCTTTGAAGACCCCAGGCAGGTAATTCCTGAGGTAATTCTGAAAGCAAAACAAAGTGACAGTCTTCTTCCTGATCCGTTTTTCTAGGAAAATTACATTTTACGGCCAATTCTGTCCTTACACACTGACTATAAAATTAACTTATTAGCTGACTCAACTCCATTTTATGTGAAGGATTGAGAAGGATTGCCTCCAGCCCTTGTCCCTTTAACTCTAATTATCAAGTGTATACCAGATTAAATTCAGAATGAAGTAGCCGGGTCAGGCAATCTACTTAAAGTTTAATGGAAGTTAATGATTCATTGATCAAACTCATTTATGTCTAATTAAACCCTTCTTGCATTATAAAAGACAAGGGGGAAGTTTTACAATGCACCTCGCTCCCCTTCTGCACATGGTGGATTTGCTGCAGAGCTCCATGGAAAATTCACAGCATCTGCCTTTCCTGAGTGCATGGTTTGGCAACAGCCCTGTAGATTTAAAAGTATAATTATCTTGGATGACTTCAGCAAATGGATGGGGTTTACACAATGCTGGCAAATACAATACCAGTATCCAGCTGCACACAGCCAGACTGAAAACTGAGCTTGTACGCACCAGTGCTGGCACAATGCTGGAGTCCAGGGAGCATAATAATAGCCAGACCTGTGGGTGGATCTCAAGCTTGGGCCTTACTGGAATAAGGCAGGAGTGATGTTAAGCCTGAGACAGGGAGAAAAGCTTCCTACTGCATGTGGATATGCCTCAGTCTCTGTTCATGCTTTAAAACTGGCAAAGTAGTCAAGGATCCAAAGCATGGCACAGGCAGCATTCAGTGTTCACACATAAACTAGAGTGACAGGCAACCCACTGCAACACTCAAGATTTATTCCTTCCTCCACTGAGTTTCCCCTCTTACTAAGCACTTTCTAGACATTATCTTGTATATAAAGATATGATCACAGTACCTTGGCCCTACTGAGAGGCTATCCACCAGAACATTACTTTTGGCAAAATTATTCAAAACAGTGTCATTAAACAGGAATACCATGGCCTACTTACATATTTATAATTTTGTTATATAGATTTAAAATTTTTACCATTTATATGAAGAGAAATTTTTTTTTTACAATCTCAGGCTGCCAGGGTACAGAAGGAATGCTTTATTTTTTTCTCTGTAATTTAAAGTTATTGGTCCTTCGTATATTAGATAGGATTACACAGTCTTGAAAATTATGCTTTTCAAGCCTTATTAGATGTATAGATCCATAAGATGGTGTAGTGATATAAAATACTCTGGAGAAAAAAAATTAAATGCACTGTAATAATTTTCCTTCTTCAGTAGTCTACATCCCTAGCACTCCCCAGGTGTCTGACTAACACAAGATAAAACCAACTGGCCTTGCAATTTGTTGAATAGTTTAAACAGTTTTGTGTTGGAGCAAGTGGTTTTCATGTGATAGCAGGATACTCCTTTTTTATCTCCTATCTTATTCTAGTTCTATGTTATTTTGCAAATCTGCATGGCTGTCTAATGATAACTTGTTGACCTATTCCTTCTGCTTCCTGCTTATTATGTCACAGTGGTGTATAGGTTTCACTGTCTTCAAAACTACATTCTCATTGCATTCCTGATGGCCCAATATAGCTGTCCTTTAAGTAAACATGGATTTTCACTTAATTGTGATGTTAATATGAATGGTTTCTTATATATTAAATGTACCAACTCCCAAACAGTATCTGACTTGTCCCAAAGAACCCATTTGACCCTGACCAGCTGTAGTTTGGGAAAATCTATTTAGAAGCAGGAGAAGCTTTTGTCTTTTGTACTTTTTTGCCTGTAACTCTTTCCATCATCCTTTCCAGCCCTGGCATACCAGAAAAACGTGGCATCCTGCATTCTGCTAAGGTGCAGATGATATAGGCCTTCAGTAGCATTTCTTCTCATTTCCAAAATGTTTTGCCATACCACATATATAGTGGTCTGATTTTTGACGGCTTTCTTTTACAAATTCTTAACATTTTTAACTCAGTTTAACAGTGGTGAGTGGCTGTTGTTTTATGGCAGTAAGGCATGGCGCAATTTCTGTTTTACAGTAAATTGCACAGATCAGCTATGAATACACTGGGGTTCATTTTCTCAAATAGTACTGTTTGGCACTCCATTTCTGCCCAAATATTTTATTTCTTTATCCATAACAGTTCCAAGAAGTCAATCAGTTCCCAGAAGTCTACAGAGAACCCTGTAATAATGATGCTGTTTGTATAATTTGCTGTGGAAAGGTTATTTATTATTTTTTTTGCCAAGGTCTGTTGGGAATGGCTTGTATTTTCATTGTTTCCTTTTGCCATTTGGACTGCATTTCATTTAACTGCAATTAAATTAAATGGCAACTGCAATTTAATTTAGCTGCTATTGCAATTAATTCTATGATCTCTGAAAGACTTGGTCAAGTTTGAGTGGTATATGACCCCTCTGGGTTTCCAGAGACAGATTTTGATTCCAGATTGGTCATGCATATCCTTTGGGGTGGAAAAATGGAGTTCTTGGTGAGCTAGGCACTATGACCCAACCACCTCTATACTTGCCTCTATACTCTATACGCACTCAAATCATCAGAATATTTCCAGCAACCTTGAAATTCAGATGGGGTTTATTCTAGTTGCCAGACCATTCAAGGAAGATGATGCACATGAGTACTTGTAAATCTTCATTGTGTGTATTCTTTTTTACCAATTCTTTTCTGTCTTTGTCTTGTGTCTCACTCATAACTCTTAAATAGCATGAAAATTAGAGGGGAACTTCACAAAAAGTGAAAACAAGAATATATGACCAAGAATGAATGAGGGAGTAATATAGCCCAGAAAAAATAAAATCAAAAGAGGAATACACAAAATGAGTTACAGTTACCAAGGAACATAAAAGCTTTCAAGGAAAAGTTCACAGATTTCATCAGAAGCATTTCTATATTTTTACTGAATATAAGAGAAAAACAATAGAAAAAAATGTGTGCACTGTTGTTCTTTGGAAGAACAACAAATAAAGTGTGACACAGATAAGACTGAAAAACTGACATTTCCATCCTGTTTTTAGAATGACACAATGGATAATAAAGGAGAGAGAAACATGGACCAGAATAAGGAAAGGACATCTTAAAAGTACGAAGGCAAGATAGATATTTTCAATACAGCTGGACCTGACAAAGCTCACCCTAAATAATTTCAGGAACTGGTGAAAGCCATCCCTAAAATTTCAGAGGACAAAAGTGTCACTCAGAAAGACAGAAAACCAAAGCAGCACCAGCAGTGTCTGTCTAAAATAACATGCTATTTTGTTTTAATCGAGTTTTTGCCAGTGCTTAGGAAAATACCAGCAAGAAATACTTAAATTATTGGTCATTTTGACTGAGAAGACAATAGGCTAATAAAAAACAATAATAAAACAATGGTAAATTATATTATGCCAGTTTAATTTGGTGTATTTAGTGGGATTACTGGCCTAGATGATAAGGAGAAAGACATGCATA
Organism: Polioptila caerulea; assembly: GCA_013397295.1. Lineage (NCBI taxonomy): Eukaryota > Metazoa > Chordata > Aves > Passeriformes > Certhiidae > Polioptila > Polioptila caerulea. The sequence goes on from VYXF01005657.1 coordinate 811,786, forward strand.
TGACATTTATGTTATCTACCTAAACTTTTTCACATACCTGCATAATATTCTCACATCAGGAAAATACAATTCAAAGGAAATGTCAGTGCATGAATACCTGATTTTAAAACATGCTCACGTCCTAAATCAGAATTTTCAGTCTCAGGATGGGATTTGGAGGGATCTGCAGTGAATCCATTGCTAGTTAGTGTTTTCAATAGTGATTTAACATGAAATAAAATTATATTTAAAGTATTTAGCCCAGTCCTCTGATGAAAAGGATTGTTAGCATCTCAGATATCAAGTCAGAACCTTTGAGAATCACAAAAACAATTTTAGGAAAATTAAAATTGAAAGGGACCTCAAGAGACCTTTAGTCTAACTTTCTGCACAAAGGATCAGACCAGGTTTCTCAAAAAGGTTTTCAAGACCTGACTGGCCAAAACCAAGTATGGAGACAGCAGAAATTGCAGTTACAACCTGCCAAAGGCAACCTGTTTCACTGTCCTCACTTTGAAAAAGTTTTCTCTCATATTCAGGCTCAACTGTTTTTATTTCCAGTCATATCCATAGTCTGTCATCTTCCCACCTCTGTGAAGAGTCTGACTTTTTTTCTTGATGACTTCATCATTTGTGTCGAGGGGGACCTTCCAGGCTTCCTTCCACAGTAATTCTCCGATTTAAATGTAGTTCTCCTTTCCCTCAATGCTCCTACACAATTTAACAAGAAAAAATGTAACAAAAAAGATATGTGTGTAGATCTGGGAAGAAACAGTTAAATGCACAAATACAAAATCAGAAATAATTGGTGAAGCAGCAGTGGATCAAATACTAAAGGCTCTTGCATTGTCTTAATACATGTAGTACATATAACACATTTATTTGCTGTGCTTGGCACTTGTGAAGCTTTGGTTGGATGCATCCCAGAGTCCAGTACTGAGGAAACAAAAAATAAGAGAGATGCAGAAGATGATAGTGAAAGTAACTTTGGATTTGGAAATTTGGTGATATACATTGTTAGGAAAGACAAAGACATTTTTTTCTCATGGAGAGAGAAAGATAAGAAGGTAAAAGAGAACAGCAAAAAGGGCATGGAAACATTATTCCAGCCAACATTATTATTTCAGTAGGTAAAAGTCTTTCTTCCCATACTAAAGAAAAGGGAGCAAAGATCCTCTGTGCTGTCTGTGACCATGTCAAATAGAAATATTTGCAGTAAAAAATAATAGCTCAGGGAGTATGAAAAAACCTCTAACTACAGTAATAATCAAGTAATAAATTAGGCTGCAAAGCAANAGGAAAGACAAAGACATTTTTTTCTCATGGAGAGAGAAAGATAAGAAGGTAAAAGAGAAAGAGAACAGCAAAAAGGGCATGGAAACATTATTCCAGCCACTCAGTAGGAAAAAGTCTTTTTTCCCATACTAAAGAAAAGGAAGCAAAGATCCTCTGTGCTGTCTGTGACCATGTCAAATAGAAATATTTGCAGTAAAAAATAATAGCTCAGGGAGTATGAAAAAACCTCTAACTACAGTAATAATCAAGTAATAAATTAGGCTGCAAAGCAAGGCCATGGATTCTGCGTCACTACCGCCTTTCAACCAAGGGTAGATAAATATTTTTGACTCTGTGGCAGGTCAGAGGGGAGAAATAGATGATGTCTCAAAGTCCTTTCTATTCAAAGACAGAAAATTTTTTAACAAGTTTGATTGATACCTCAGATAAAACTCTTTTCTAAATAAAATCTAAGCAACAACACTGCCTTATGAAACATTTTGGGGTCTTAATGTCATTAAAGGGAGCCAATGAAACAGTGGCTGTGAAAGTTGCAGTATGGTGCTTCTGCAATGTGAATTTTAGGTTCATTTTTCCTTAGAATTTCATTGCAGTTTACAGCACCCAATGGCACTGTTTTCTTGTTAACAGAACTTTAATTTGTCTTTGACTGAGTTGTCTTTTGCCTTATCTTGTCTAACCTAGATTACTCATTCATGTTCAACACTTTATCCACCATTTATTGTTTTGGGAGTTGTAGAATGTTGCTGTATCGTTCTTTTTTTTACATCTAGTACTACCAAAAGCTTTACAAAGCCTTATGCTTTCTTGTTTATTCAGAGGGTTGGTTTCCTAATTTAAGTGCACTTGCATAACATTCATATAAAAAAATCTTATTCGTTGCATCATAATCTTCTTAAGTAACAAAATCTTTCTTTTCCTTCCAAGCTTGAAAGCTTTGATAGGTCTTTTATCACTTCATACTTCATGACTTTACATGAAAATTTGTATTTATATTTCTGCAGATATTTACAGTGTGGCAGAGATTATACTTGCTCATGAAGTATTTGCACTTAAGTGATCTTTTGTCCCAGTGGACTAGAATCCCAAACTCTACAAGAGTGGCATTGAGACATTCTCCAGTTCCAATTTTATTGAACTTTGTTAAAGTGAGCCCTTCCCCTACTATAAGCTAAAGACTAATTGCAACACACATAAGACTCTTTCTCATTTATCTGTTATATTCCTCTGGTGAATGGTAAGAATAAAGTTCATCTTCATGTATTTTATTTGTTTTTGTAAAAACTCCAATTTCTGATAACTGTACCTGCAGAAAGTTAGCTCACTTTACTTTTGGATACAGCATCCAATGTCAGACTGTAAAAAAAAAAAATGTATTTTGGGGCTTTGCTTTTTGTCCTAATTGCACTATTCTCTCTCATCAGGCTGGAAGAAATTATCTGAATGCTAACATTACATGAGTTTTCATCATTCTTGGATGCCTTTTCTGGGGTCCATTCTAAATTTTGCCTCAATAGTGGGTACTCCTAAGTTACTTTAAAGCACAATAAATATAACTAAAAAAAAAAAAAGCTGCAAATATAGCTTAAGCATATAAAGAGGTATAGCTGCTCTCAGAAAGAACTGGATTATTATGAACTATTATGAAAAATAAAAACAAGCAAATAAAAAAAAGGTAGCCCTTATGCATTGCAAAAAGTTCATTTGAGAAGTTCTCATGGTCAGGAAGAAAAGAGTAAAGAGGCAGAAGTACTGTTTTATGACCCCTTAAGTCTGACAGCAATTAATTTCAATCATTCAGAGCAATTAGGAGGACCTCAAGATAGTAAAGGTTCCTCTCTATATTAGACGATGTATAACAAAAATATATCCCTTACCCTGTGAAGGTTTACTACCAACTAGAATATTACAGAGAGACACAAGCACTTTGATTGATTAAGAGAAACATAGAGTGACAAGTGAGGCAGTAGAAGAGAGCTACTATTTCATGAATTCACTGCTAAAAAGCATTCTGTCTATGAGATGCATATTTTATAGCAGAAAAATAGAAAAAATAAATCAAATTTAAAAAGCAAGATGAACTGCAATCTGTAGCATAGGTTATCTCTGGAGTACGGCTGAAAATGAGCCAAGTTGAATAATTGTCTTTTAATTAAGGTTTAAAGCACAGCTCATAGGCAACGTTGAGTAAAATAAATATCAGTAATTTTAACAAGGCAGTATTGAAATGCAAAAATAATATATACCCTTAAAAATATTTTTTTCTCCTTTGAGGAAATTCAAGCAGCTATGAATATTCATAAACTGTCACATTTAATAGAAATCAGCATGTTATTTCATGAACACTAGACCCAGCAACACTAGACCCACCCTGTCTTCCTACAAAATAAAAAATTTCTACCCAGGCCATCACTTCCTACCCTCAGTACCAAACTACACCTCCGGTCTGTTACAAAACTTTCACTGTAGGTAGGAAGCTAGAGACTCCCATCCCTGTTTTAACAAAGCTTTGCAGAACTGTCTCAAAAAGTCCACCTATTTCTAGGGTCAGAAAAGCAGCAAAATTCCATGATCTGATTTCCTAGAAGAAACAGTATATAATTGAGTAATACTCTCACCCTGTATTGTTGTCTTCCTCCCTGAGTGACTGCAGTAAATCAAATATGCACCTTGACCAGTAAGGGAAGTAAGGAAATGTGCAGCAGTTATCAGTCCAAGGCTGTTGAACTTTCATGGGCTGGGAGCCAGGAACTGCTTTTGTAGAAATGCACTTGTTGTTCCTTCAGCCCAGCAGTCCTTGCCAACCACTGCCTTGTTGGCATATATATTCCTTATAGGTTTCTTGGACTTACAGATTCTTACCTCAGTCAGACAAAAAATTTGGTTTAAGTGTATGACTAGTCTGTTTTAGTTTAATTCCTATGGCTTTAGTGCCCAAATTTTAAAATTGAACTATTATACCTCTACTAAAACCATCTAGCTTTGAAAGAACTAATGACACATAAGAATTTAGTAAAATTAGCCCACTCTTTTGGAAGATCAATATCATCTGCAATTCCTAAGTTTCTTAAGCATTTTGAAAGATTCAATAGGTTTCAAGTAAAGGTTTTGCCACAATGAATAATCATCCATATATATTATAATTTTGAACCAATTAATAGTGGCTACATAGAATAAAAAAATGGCTACTGAGTAATTAATAACCAGCTTACTTTCTTATGACATTATAAGGCTCAAGATCATTATTAAGATCAGCCAGTTAAAATCCACAGAAAAAGCACTAAACCACACATTAATTATGACTTAATTCATCCTATCCCTGTTGTATCCACAGCCACATAAAAAAATGCTAAAAGGTCCAAACTGCCTTCACACAAAGTTTCTGGAGATGGCAATTTGCTTTCATCAGATATGTGAGCAACAGGTACTGGAGAGTGGCCCTTCCATGACACAAAAAACACAGATGGTCACAGCCAATGACAAGCAGGTAATTAATCACTCTGCTAACTCCTTAATATTGAGCACTCTTTGTAATTCTCTTTAGAGACATGGTATTTGTAGCTTTTACCCTAGGAAAGGAAGAATAAAAGTTCTTGCGCAAATTTCCAGCAAAGCAAAACCACAGAAATGGCCCAGACCTGATTTCATTGCAGCCAAGCATGTAACGTGACCAGAAATATTGCAGCGAAATCAAAATCTCTTTCAAGCTATTGCAGCACAATGTACTGTCGTCATGAAACTGTGGGTGTGAGAAGTGTGTGGCATACTAAGATGGAAAGCATACAGATAGAAAACACATTTCATGGAAAAGATTTGTCAGGGGAGATTAAGATAACTGGTTTTGACATTAAAAAGTAGGACTTAAGTTGCAAGACCCCACATGAATTCAGATAAGTTTTTGCTTTCTATGATACAACAGCGAGAAAATTTCCTTTCTTTTACAGTCTTACAGTTGCACCATCTTGGGAATGATATTCATTCTTTCTAGATAAACATTATTGAACAATATTCAAGTTTTGTTAGTTTTAGTTTGTTCAATAAGATTTCCTGCAAAATTCTAGCACATTTAAAAATCTTCAGCACTAAGTATGAGCAATCTTTAGATTATCACTGCTTCTATAGTTAGTTTATACCAGCTGTTTTCAGCTGGAGAACAGATTGCCATTAAGTCTTCTACAATGCTCTGAATCTTGAAAGTGAGCAGAAGGCAATCATTCTCCCCTGTCCTTTCTACTCAGAGAGAAAAGGCTGGAGACAAGGGGAAATAGGAAAAAGGAGCTGCAGTAAGGAGGGGAAAAAAATCTGTGTGTAGCTATCAAAAAGAGAAGGGAGAAATCAAGAAGAGGCATTTGTCCAGCAAAAGAAAGGATTCCTACGTAACTGATACTGGGGAAAATGACTATAGGGGGAAAATGGTATTAACTTATTAGCTTTATTAAAAAAAAATCAGTTTCCAACTTGAAGGAAATTCTTCAAGAAAATGCCTACATTGTACATGACAATTTAGTGAACAGGTGCCCACCATCACCAATGGGATCAAGTTAATTGCAGAAATACTAGTCTTTTAAGAAGAAAGACCACTGCTGATAATGTGGATTTATTTACACACACACACATTCCCAGATAAATCCATACAGGGCTCAAAGATCCTGAGCTACAGACCACAGTATGTGAGTCCGCTCACTATGGGTGGCCACTGCAGACATATCAGGCTAGCTCATCCTGTCCTCATGGATTTGCTACTCACAAAACTCAGCAAAACTGAAAAGGCCAACTCGTGTCTTGTCATGTCATGATTTAGGAATGACACTCCCCAACTTAATGCCTCTCCCTTCCCCTGTTTCCCTCAAGACTGCCCCGAACCTGATATTCTCTTGGACTCCTCCACTCCCCTTCCCCTTTCCCTTCCTGCTCTGGGGATGGAGTTTAGAATTGGAGGTACAAAAAGGTGTTACACGTTGAGATAAGAGCAATTAATTTACAGGAAACAGCAATGAGATAAAAAAATGGACAGTAACAACCACGATATTAATAACAAAATATATAAGTCAACAATTTACACATAAACCCATGACAAATGCCAAACAGCTCTTTCCCATCACACTATGCTTTCTCCTGACCAGAAAAGGAATGCCTTTCCTCCAGGAAGACAAAGTCCCTTTTCCCCACCACTGGCAACGGCATAGGATGGTATAGAAAAACATTACAGTCCTGGCTGTGCCCACATGTCACAGCGTACTGCAGCCTAGGACAAATTGTAGAGGCAATTTAGGATTCCTGGGCTCAAGTGATCTGTGGGTTCAGCCTCCCAGTCAGCTGAGACTGAAGGTGAGCATCATCATGCCCAGCTACTGTAAAAAAATTAACTCTGTCCTGGCCGGAACTAAGACACCAACAAAACAAGCTCCCCCAGTGGCAGGAAGCACTTATGCTAGAGAAACAAGAGCAGGGCACACAGACAGGAGAAGAGAAAGCACCTTGAGGTACTGGGACAAAAAAGATGCATAATAAAGCTTTCTGTATATTGTAAAATCAAAGTGTAAGAAAGCATCCATGTCACTGACTGTTTGGAGTCAAGACAAAACTTAACTTACACTATGGAGTTTTCATGAGGTGTCCACATTTCTGTTCCACTAGGAAGGGTGAATCTGCATTATTAATCCTGAAATTATAGCTCAAACATTTTTCTTGTCACTCTCTTAAGACCTGAAGCACTAATTTTCCACATCAAAAATTTAATAGGTGATGCATTACTGGAAAAGATGAAAGAATAACTTGCATTAAAGGAAACAATATTTTAATAAGCTTTTAATGTTAATTAGTCAAGAGCACTTTAAAGCTGTCATATAAGATCTGTATCTGCTTACTCTTTGAGTAATCGGGGTTTGTTGTTCATTGTTGTTGTTGTTGTTAAAGAAACAGAAAAAATACCTACAATTTTCTTATTGCAAGTAGAAAACTTTAGCATGCATACATGAGACACTCCCAACTTTCAACTTCCAAATTTCCTTCATGTGCCTACTTTTAATCAAATAAACCAATTGTAATCAGAATAATAACACACCTTAGAATTACTGTGGGTCATAATCACAAATTGTTCTTGTTATTTGAGGCCTTTATACTATTGTAATAAACCAAAAATAGTGGTGTTTTCCCATGTTGGCTAAGAAACCTTGATCAGGGTGGAAAGGATAGGTCAAAAATTATGACTTCTGGGTGCTTTCCTTAATTTTCAATCCATACACATAATTTCATGACTTAGCAGCCACATGCCATACACTTAAAATCAGTACAACCTTAGTATTGTTCAGAAGGGATTTGACCTACAAGTGTAATAGAGAGTTGTCATAGGCCTCATAATATTATCTAGAAATACTGAACTATAAAATGTGGAACTTTACTGTACATGTTCAAAGAAAAATTCAAAAACCAATGTAAGAAAAAATCAAATAAAATTGCTTTTAGGTTATAACATTTTTCACAGAAGAATGAAAACAAAACAAAAACATACAGCCAAATACTCTTGTGAATTGTCTTCTGCAGAAAATAGATGGTAAGGGGTCCCCATCATAGGAAAAGTTGGCTGGATCTTTTTTAAAGGTGTGAAAAGAGAATGACAAGGGCTTGCTTTTATTTTTTTTTAGTTCTATCTGTATCACCCAAGTTTTGCAACCTCCCTCCATGCCCCTGAGAGTGAATGTTGTTTAAATTAATCCATTTAAAAGGTAGGTTGAACCATTTTCACATTGACTTATCTAAAGCCATTTTTCCTGTTTTATTAGTCACATTAGCATTCTATTGCCCTTTAAATGTCACAAGTTCAAGACCATAGCTCTATATATCCTGGAAATATTCCTGTTTCATGTAATAAAACAGAAAGCTACAATTTCTTGGGACAGATAAGGTGACAAAAAAAAAAAAAAAAGAGAGAAACAAACAGGGCGTAATAGCACAGAGTAAAATAACAAGACAAGATTGTCTGCAAGTGAAGGAAGAGCCAGAGAGCTACTGAGAGCTCAGATTTAGAAACACTTGTTTGTATTGTCTCTATCAAAACATGTGAAACAGCTGATAAACCCACCACTTGCTGTAACTCACAGAAAGGAAGAAAAATGGCACTGCACTCACCTCCTGACATATTCCTTAATCTTTTAGGGACCTCTGAAAAGCCACATCAGACGTTGGAAGCACTCTCATTTATTAGTGGTGTTTTATTTGAAAGCAGAAACCTGCAAAATTCCCTAGCTATATGGTATCTAACCTAAAACATTTCCAGGTTTATCAAGGGCAACATGAAAAGCCCAGACTGATTGGAAGGAGTTATCGGAAATCAAATGAATTTTGAAGTCTGCAGGATCTGACCTACCATCTTCTGTCAAAAGCATGTTAGTGTTTCGAACAGGTTAGTGCTTAAAAATATCACCTGAGTCACCAAGTCCAGTTACCCACAGAGGAAAGCAAAGTACAACACTTTTTTCCAGAACTGCCATAAAAACATCTTCCCTACATGTTACCATAGCCCACACTACACTACCCACTACCTCCTGACAAATACAAGGCTCATTACATTGTGGCTTTTAAATGTCTACTGCAATGTGCCACAAGAAAACATAACTCTGTTTTTGTAGCCAAGTATCACAGGTCCCCACAATTAAAAATAATTTGCTAGATAAATTAGCTTAAGAGGAAAGTGTGCCACATGGTACAAAGGAGGGCAAACTCTTTCTCTTCTCTGCCTTCCTTCCACTCCAGAAATCTTTGCCAAGCTCATTAAGGAAAAAACCACACACACCCACAAGGATGCACATAATATGAGGACTTACATATCTGCATAGCCACTCAGCAGGTATATTTTTAAGCTTTGTGCATATCATGTTTTAACCCCAGCTGTCAATTAAGCAGCATGCAGCCACTCACTCACTGCTCCATCCTGCTGGTGGGGGAGAGAATCAAAAGAGTGAAGTGGGAAAATTTATGGACTGAGATAAAGACAGTTTAGTAGGTAAAGCTAAAGCTTTATGCATGCAAGCAAGGCAAAACAAGGAATTAATTCACCACTTTCCATGGGTAGGCAGGTATTTATCCACCCCCATGAGAGCAGGGCTCCATCACAAGTAGCAGTTACTTGGGAAGACAAATGCTGTGATTCCAACATGTACCCTTTTCCTGCTTCTTTCCCAGGTTTATCTGCAGAGCATAATGTCATATAGTATGGGATATCCCTATGGTCAGTAGAGGTCAGCTGTCCCAGAGGTGTCCCCTCACAACTCCTTGTGCACCTCCAGCCTGCTCACTGGTTGGGAGGGATGAGGAGAAGAAAAGGCCTTATCTTTGTGTAAACCCCACTCAGCAATAACAAAAACATCCCTATGTTGTCAGCACTGTTTCCAGCACAAATTCAAACCATACCACCATACCAACACTCTGAAGAAAATTATCTCTACCCCAGCCAAACCCAGCACAGTACACTACAACCATGTCATGGCACCTGCATCAACACTTGGAAGCTTTAGTGTTCTGCATGGTCCATTATGCAGGATGTCACAGGGTGCAGTGGTTCCCTGGTGGCTGGAGATCCCCATTAGGGTCTGTCAGGGCAGGGCCCAGTCCTGTGATGCAGCCCCTCACCAAGCAGAGAGAGGTTTACTGGTCTCATCAGGACCCCTGAGAGCCAGAACCTCAAAGGCAGCACCGGTGCCTCCTCTGTATTGCCCAAACAGGGCTGTACACAGGGACTTTCTGCTGTGGAAACTTCCTCTGGCAGCTCTGCAAAAAGCAGCAGGCAAAGGGGAAGAAGGAATGAGAACTGCCACATAACAGGTGCTCGGAAATCCTACACCTGTGGATGTAGCTGCCTGCTGCAGCACAACCTATGTAGTATCTGCCATCAGGTTCAGAGGCAAACAAGTCACTGACAGTCTGAAGATCCTGCTATGGCTCTGGCAGCACAGGAAAACCAGCAAAGTAAAGGGCAGTACCTCCTCTTCCCAGCAATAACAGTATCTGCTCAAATGAAGGTAGGAGTTTGTAGTACTTGCTTAGTATTCCTTCCTGGTCTTCCAGCTGGCAGGTTGTCACCACACTCCTGAGGGCCCCAGAAGGGCCCCAGCAGGCAGTGCTACGGATCCAGTTGTGTGGCACTGCCCAGATGCTATGAGATGTCACACTTCAAGGATTTTTATGCACAGCGAAGTTCTACATATGGCAACAGACAAAGGAGGAACTCATCTGTCAGTGCTGCTGAAGGCCATCAACACCTGCTGCCCATGTAGAAGAGACCTTGGTGCACAGTACATAAGAGGAGAGATGCTTGACAGCTGCATAAGAACGCTGAGGCACAGAGATCTTTGCCTGACAAAGCCAACTTAGCTGTCCCCAGGAGGATGAGTAAGAAAGTCACTAAGAAAAAGGGTTTTGTCTAACCCAGCAGGTGTTCAAACCACCATGCCTAAATTCGGCCCTTGCAACTACAGCCTCAATATTGTACCTAAGCAGCCAAGTGAGCAAACAACCTGTAAGCTATTGAATATCATCTTGTCACACTAAACGATGGAGTAGCTCAAGGCTGAGAAACATGACTGCCAGTTACGTCTTCTGGTTTAGACTATCCTAATTCATTCTTGATTTATACATAGCACAGAGCACCCTAATGAATCCAGCACAACTCTGAACAAAGACCTGAGCTTAGCTCTTTTGCATATGCCTTTTCTCTGTGAATGTTTCAACTCCAACTCAGCAAAAAATATGATGCAAATGTCTTCTAGGAAATATATAAATATTCTCATGCCCGGTTCCCATTGAAACATTCATTCTCTTTCCTTGAAGCTGAGCTTGTTCTTCCCTTGAAGTCTAAGAACTGAAATTAGAGTACTGAAAATGTGCTTCAAGGAACAGTTAAATCTACCTGCCAGATATAGTACTGGTTAAAGTTGGTTGTGCTTCAGGATCAGACCACCCTCACATTTCATCCTCTGTGATAGACACAGAATGATTTCTTTGAGAAAGAAACTCCTTATTTTGAGCTAACCCACAAATCCCACATCTTTCATAGAATCATAGAATTAAGTTGGAAAAGACCTCTAAAATTATCAAGTCCAACTGTAAAATCAGCACTGCCAAGTCTACTACTAACCCATGTCCCTAAATGCCACACCTACGCACTTTTAAATCCCTCCAGAGATGGTGACTCCAACACCTCCCTGAGTAGCTTACAATAATGCTGGACAAGTCTTTTGGTGATGAAACTGGGCCTGATCCCCTGGTTGTTCTGCACATGCTCCATGATGGCACTCAAGAGATCTGCTCCATGACCTTCCTTCGCACCGTGGTCAAGCTGACTGGCCTGTAGTTCACCAAATCCTTCTTCTGGCCCTCCTTGCAGATGGACATCACATTTGCTAACTTCCAGTCAACTGGGACTTCCCTGATTAGTATAGACTGCTGGTAAATGACTGAAAATGGCTCATTACATCCTAGAGTGTCTTCCTGCAAGCTGTTTTGACATTTCTTCTCTCCCTTTTGTTTCTAAATCCAGGGAGATGAATATAGGCAGAACTACATTAAAGTATTTTTCCAAGCTAGAGAAATTATGCATCATTTATGCTGCATAACGTGCTATGCAATGTCCACCGCCAAGTTCCAGAAAGACATTGTTTAACCTACCCATTTATGAATTCTAGTGAGTATAAGATTAAACATTTCTGACAAAAACTTTTATCTTCCTCATTTACAGTAGACATGTTTTGGAGGGTTTTTTTAAGATAAAAAAAAGCTATTTTAAATCCTCCAATGCTGAAGTAGTCTAGGAGATAAAACAACAAAGGATACACTTGCTGCTTCTGTATTTTCAAAAAGTTGTGTTTGAATAACACTAAGATTACTCATGATGATTTAGTTCAGTCATGCTTTCCTGAATTTTTTATTTTGTTCATCTGTCTTTATGAAGAAAAAGGTCCAAACTGTGGAAGTTTCTGATATTTGTATTCTACTGCAGTAATGCAGAAATGGTCCTACCAGCTCAGGGTAGACATTCGTCTGGTCCACACATCTAGGAAAGAAGATAAAATCAGAGAAAGCGTAGTTAGGTGTTCCCTAAAGCATTGTGTCTTCTTTAAGCAATTAGGAAAGAGGGAAGAAAGAAGGAATACCCTTAAAGGAGATAAATTTTTTCTGCTCTCAAGCAGTGTAAAAACATGATTAAAGGTATAAACAGTGTGGTTATTGCGTCTGTGTGTCTTCTTTAATAAATTTTGATCTACATTTTCTGTTCTACCTAATGTAGACTTACATCACTTCCTGTCCTTTTCCAGCAAGGAAATTATAGTCACTTTTAATCCTCTTTGTTCAATACCTGTTCTGAGCTCTTCCCAAGAAATGAGGACTTTTGCAGAGACCTCTAGGTTTCTGTGTCAATATCTTTCCTCCTTCAGAATTAGTCTGCTCATCTGCTTCTTTCTATGGGCCAGATCAAACTTTAGAATAATTTAAGAGTTCATATATGTGCCTAAATGCATCTCTTCCTCCTCTGTTCTTCTCCATTTCTCCACCCAACACTACTCCATATGCAAGGAGATGCTTGGAAAGCGGACTAAATTAGGGTAAAAGTTTGCTCTGATCCTTACCTCTCTCATTCAGCAAGCAAAGAAAGAAAGAAAAGCTGGTGCTCTAAACATAGTCTCTGACTACGTATCAGAGGCAAAGAGTACCAAAGAGTAACAAAAACATTGTAATTCAACATGAACCCAAGGAGTGAGTGAATTATGCTGTCTAGACTTATGCAATTGAAAGTCATCATCAAAATAAAAGCTCCCATAAAACCTTCATTATTTCTCACTCATAAAATTTAAAAATCAAGTCAGGAAATTCATTTTCTTCTTTCTTTGTGATATATTCTATTCAGAAGTGTAACAAAAGAAAACGCTGTTACTGGAAACATTAGAAGATCTCAATGTCTCTATATCCACACCAGATTCTGCAGCAGTGGCATCACCCTTGCCTTTTGAAAAACAGGAGCATAATCCCTGAATCGTACATGCTCTTTGACCTTTTTGGCTCCCAGGGAATCTGAAGGTGTTTAGATGCTTCCAGCCCATGATAGGGCACAAAGCTGGGATACAGCATTAGAAGCAGTAACCCATCACCCTTTCACAGCACAGCTGGAGCAGGCTGCTGTGAGGAGAAGGCAGCAATTTAATTGCCTATCCTTTACTCTACAAGGACCATATTTAATCTTCCAAAAAGTAAGACAGAAGAGCCTATATGTGACCCCAACATTTTCCAGCTGGCCATGGTGCTGAATAGAAATGTCAAAGTAAAATCTACTTTTCCTGTAGCTGAGCAATAAAGACACTTATGCATCACATCCCAGAGCTGAATACATGATTTTCCTGGAATGGGATATTTTGCTGATCTGAATCTCTTCTCTGGAATCAGTAACATTTCTGCTAATAAGAGGCAGACCCAGATTGAGTCTTGTGTCACCATTGGGGTAGATTGGGAGATAAGAAAAAAGGCAGGGGAAAAAATTATCAGCTATGAAAAACCAAGCCCTAATCTGATTCTTCTGTGCTTATGAAAAGACCAAGTGAAAGCTGACACACCCAGTAAGAAGGCAAGCACTGTCATCACTGACCTTAGTGGGTAATTTGTGCGTGCCTGTTGCAACATGGCCCTCTATACTGCTCCTTGGCAGGAGACTGTTCAACATCATCTGGCAGCTTTAGTGGAACTTTAGCAGCTGCAGGGGAGAACTTGGTGGGGAAAGAGGGGGAATTTCCCTCCCTCCCTCCCTCCCTAGCTCAGAAACTAGGAGGTGTAGCCTCCGAAGCTGGCTCTAATGTCTAAATATAACTAGATCCTGTGTAGACTCCTGTCCTCAAATGGGTGTAATGTCAGCTGTGATCAGGGGCTTATTATACCAAACATATTGAGACAGCCTGCAAAACAGGGTTACTTCCTTGATTGACACACACGAGGAGACTGCTTGTTCTTTGATAACAATGGCCTGCAACTTGGAGCTGCAAGTTCTGGCTCAGGGGGAGTCAGGGCCATATCTCCTCATTTGCACGTTGCAAAGCAACTAGGAAGATGGGCAATTAAGACCTTCCTGACTTTTGCTACCCCCTGAAGAGCAAGTCCTAAGCAAGAGTTCCTACAACACTGGGTGACCACCATGCAAACAAAGCTACAGAGTTTGCAATCAGTGATTCTTCCCTGACGTGATGACTTTGGGGGAAGGGTCTATCATCCAAATCATGAGTGACACAAATCCTTCCTGCAACAGCCAAACCATGATTGTTTGCCATGGCTGAAGGCATAAAAACAACAAAGCTTACATCCATTGTACCATGAGCATAGAATAATGAAAAAATGTGTCAAGAGGATCATATATGTTTGCTGTTCCTGCAGTTTACAAGCTCTCCATAATACTGCCATATATTGCCTCTTTGCAGGGACCACTTGCTGAGTTTGTCAAAGCTCAGACAATGTTTCATATCAGAAGCCTTGGGCGTGTGTGAAAATTCCTTTAAAGCCTTGTATGAAAGAATATAAAAAATGGGAAAAAAGCAAGCTTACCTTTGAAAACTGTTTTCTGACTTTGTAGGAAAATATTTTCTCACAGGCTTTTCTAAACACAATACTGAAGAAGAGTCATGCCATGAGTATCTGTGAAGCAGAGTATGACAGATTGGGAAAAAATGTATAGAAATATTTTTGTATAGAAATTGTTAGTTTTCATTGCTGGTATGCAAAATGTAAAGGTAATAAAGAAGGATAGAGGAGAATTTCACATAAAATAATTTCTTCTTTAGTATTTGGTATCTCTAATTAAAATATTACAGCATCAGAGAGATGTATAAGACTAATAGCAAGAGAAAATTGTCTTCATTTTCCTAACAACACCAGACTGCTTGAAATATAGAGGTTGGTTATAACTGACTTTTAGTATGGTAAAATAAACCCCAAACATTTTTAAAATCTACATTTCATAAAGTCAGAACAAATCAAAATGAGCTCGTGCTGTCTTCCATCAGCTTTTCCCAACCCAATACTTCTCTGTCCTCTCTTTTTTCATTTATATGTTTCTTATTTTTCCCATAAGAAATCTAAATTGATAGATTAAAATAGCCCATCTATTTGATTTCCCTAAACGTAATTGAAGTTTCAAAGAGTCAAACTAAGGATATAAACACATCTCAAACTCATTACCACCCTTTTTTGAATATTAAACCCATATATTTAAAGTCCTTCATGTGACTAAGTTGTGAATCCAAAATCTTGTTATACATGGCCCAACACATCAAGTAGCAGAAGGAAACTGAGTGATAGTTTCTGCATAAGAGTTCCAGAAGTCTCACTGTACAACACAGTTGTTAATCTTAAAATTCTTTAAAATGCATTGCAGTGATGAAGACAGAAGCTACTGGTCCTTGTTATACTGTATTACTCATTCAACTCATATAAAAATACACTTTCACAAATACTGGTGTGAAGTTCATTCAGAGGAATATTTTTGCTTGTAGTCACACAAGCATGTCTCTCTTTCCACCCCTTCTATTTTAGGCCTTGATCTTCTCAGAAACTTCAGAGCAAACAGAAATATGACCAGCTCCACCTACAAATATACCCCAGAATTTAAATATCAATAGATCCCTCTCCTGAACCTAGTTAACAAGAAGTACATGTAAATGCACTAAATTCAGTGGAAGGTTATTTTAAAGTGAGACCTGCCCCTACAAGTACTAGGGCAGAATTGTAAACTAGTTGAAAAACAGAGTTACCAAGGTGTTTCTTCTCATGTGATATCAAGTTAGATTATGCTACCAAACCCTTCAGAGAAAACTATGTTACACCTCATGTAAAAGCTATAGTAATTTACTATTTCACAGAAAAAAAGAAAAATGCTCATAAAACAGCTCTGCAGCGTAAGTTCAGGGCAATAAGGTTTTGAATAAAGGATGATATCTAGGACTAAATAACATCCAGCAACTAAAAAGGTGCAGATTTTCCAGACACATGGAAGACTAGAACACACAGCTATTGCACTGCTATAAATAAAACAGTTAAAACAGAGCCTTCAAAGGCAGTCCTCTCCACGAACAATTGTCTCACTGGAAGAGATGAGATTAGAAATGCAAACAAAAAATATAACTCCTCTGACACAAACTCATATAATCTGAATAATACAGTTGTCCAAGAGTCTGTCTAAATCAGAGCCAAATCACAAGCTGGGGAGACATCCAGAAAAACAATAGAAATTGTATTTTGAACTACAAGCATGCCATTTGTTGCCAATGTGACACACCAGCTTTTAATTTGTATTGATTACAGCATTGTTCATGATACATGTGTGATGGAGAACATTTTATTCTCTAAGCTACAAACTGGACATGAAATATTTTATCCTGATTTCTCCAAGACAAAAGTCAGCACTTTCTGCTGGGTCAGTCTTTTACACTGAAAATTCTGCTACCTTGAGTTCTTGGAAAAACAGAAAGGATGAGGGAAAAAAAAATCAGACACACAATGACAACAACTAACAAAATCCCTCAAATCTGGCCAGTACTACAGTTTCACGAAGTACAGTCACTAAAGAGGCTTTTTATAGATTGAGCGTTAACTTAAATGTGACCTCAAATTCTGATTACCTGAAGGTAAGCTTAATATCATATCACACTAAAATGCACTCAAATTCTACATTAAATCCTCTTATTTTGATTAGATTGTAATTCTGCAGAAAGTCCTTAAACAGAAAAAAGGAAAAATAAAAATCTGTGTGTGAATGGTGTTAAAAAGTAAATGTTCCAAGGGCAGAATAAAAGTCTGTTCTAAAAACAAGTAAATAACCACACTTTAACATAAATAGCATCACTCAAGCAGCCCTAGACATAGAGAACATTTCAACTTTTCAGGAAAGATGCTTTATATTGTGAAATTTTGCCCATTGTTCAAAAAAGATGACAACACACAAAGATGGTGCCTGAGAGATAATTTTGCAAAGATGTCTGGCGTTAGTGATTTGGATCACCAGCTGACCCTCATTAGCGTCCCTCTCTTCACTTCTCCAAATTCTGATAAACTGCTCTGCATGTTTCAGAAATTGTAGGAAGCCTTTAGGTCCTCAGGGATAATGCTTTATCCACCCGCAGCTGATTTAAGATTCATTTATAGACACATATTTTAATACAGCTATCTTCACCAGAAGAGAAAGCACAACTTTTTGAGATAGTTAATGAGATTAAGGAGTGGTAAAGCTGAAAAAGGTTACTTTTCCTGACCTTTCCTCCGAGTCTAAGTGTCAATGGATTCACAAACCATGGCAGGTTGGATATAAACACTTAATCCCAGAGTCCTCTCTAATTACAAGGGGAAACATTTTCCCAGACTAACTGAAGAGTTTGGTAATGGTACAAAGAGCAATGGAAAAGGAAGAAAACGAAAAAGAAAGAAAAAAAAGGATAGTAAAAGGAAATCATGTAATAGATTGGTAACTCAAATAAATAAGTGATAAGAAGATATATGGTTCATCAAACCATAGGTTTATAGCTATAAAAGATGTGGAGAAGGGGCAATGATGGAGGGAAAAAAGAATTGTACAAAAAAGGAAGGGGGATGATACTTTAAAAAGAAAACCAAGCTAGAAATATAGAATAGTGAATTTCCATAAGGACATACTAGATGCAAATCTGGCTTCCCCAAGGTTGTATATAAGAACAGGTAAGGATAACTGAGCTGGTAATTTTGTACATGATGCTGAACTAAGGTTCAGCATTATGTACAAAATGACATTAATCCCCTTGCTGAATCAAAGGTTATCCAACCAAACACAGATGCAGCAATATTTTTGTGAAATTATGGATCCGGAGCATTAGATGCATACTTTAGGAAGAAAAGAAACCAAACAACCAAAAAAAACCAAAACCGAAAACAAAAACAACAAAAAGAAAACAAACCATCAAAACCAACCAACTAAACAAAAAAAACTCACAACCCCATGAGCTGTCTCCTTTTATGGTTCTATCTTTTTATTCCTGTAGTCAATCCAGCTAGGATGGAGTTTACATTCCTCATAGCAGCCCATGTAATGTTGTATTTCCACTGGTGACTAGAAGAGTGTGGATAATGCTCCAGTGCTTTGGGTACTGCTGCACAGCTCCTGCACAGCATTCAAGGCCATCTCTCCAACCCCATACATGCCTGCAAAGGCTTCTCCCAAGCCAACAGGTTGGGAGAGGACACAGCTGGGATCTCTGAACCCCAGATTACCCCACCATGGTCTTTTCTGCCGTCTTGTATGCCTAGCACATAAACCTGAGGCAGAAGGAGGTGGTGGGGTGTTTTGTCTTCCCAAGTGATCACTACATGTGACGAAGCCCTGCTTCCCTGGAGATGGCTAAATATCTGCCCGTGGTGAGTGACTAGGATTTTTGAGCCAAGCAGCTCTATGGAATTTAAAGCAACAATGTTTCTAGCTCACATTCACTGTTTATGCTATTCAATCTGTAATGAAACATCAACATGAATTCACTCAGTAGAATAAAAAAGCCTTGTACACAAGTCAAAGACCTTTCTAGAAAGGTGAACTACAAATGAATTTAAAACTAATTATTTTTTGCAGCAGAGCATACAATAAGGTACTCAAAGTTTGAGTGGAACAGAAAACTCATTAATTACTATTTTTATTGCACATTTTCTCAATGTACAGACCAGCTCTGTAAAGGTGGATCCAGTTTGGTAGCAACTAACATCTGTGGTCACACCATGCTTTCTAAATCTTTCTTAGTAACAGCAAGGACCTGCTGGTTCTCAATATGGACCAGAACATCTTCGAACCTTCTGTGTACACACAGAATCAGTTCTCCTAGAACTAGAGACAAGGAAATGATATAGAAACCTAAAGGCAAGGTATTGAAATTCCTGGTTTGGGGACAACAAGGGATTTTCAGAGCAAAAGCAGGAACTTGCAATCAATATTTGCTTTCTGCTAGTATGTCATTTCAGAAGACCAAGCCAAGTAAATGAATGAATAAGATTGTTCCCTTTGAGCAAACCAGTAGGGAATTGGGATGTCTGAACTTGTGATCACCTTCTAAAGTTCAGGTACCGAGTTCAGATCTGGATGAATCTTTTTCTTCAATTAGGCATCTAGAAGT
The DNA here is from genome assembly GCA_013397295.1 of Polioptila caerulea. Taxonomy (NCBI): domain Eukaryota; kingdom Metazoa; phylum Chordata; class Aves; order Passeriformes; family Certhiidae; genus Polioptila; species Polioptila caerulea. Next base: position 831,213 of record VYXF01005657.1, read on the forward strand.
CTCCAGAACAAATCAAACCAAAATAGCAGTATCTTTTTAAGCCAGAGGTGCTGGAAGAAAAAAGAGAGGACACTGCCATGGCTCACCATTTTTCTAACAGTTTTCCCAGATGTTTTAGATGAAAAGACCACAATCAATCTTCAAAATTTTTCTAAGATAAAGGCAAGTTAAGTGGTCAAATAAGTAAAGTGAGATGAGGCCAACACTCACCAAGTTACCACTTTTTCTCCAGTGTGCTGCAGGATTTTTTTTCATTGAAATTACAGAAGAAATCCTGAACCATAAATATCTAGGCATTCGCAGACACCCAGGCCTGCTCCACAGCTTACTTCTTCTGAAAAATTAGGTCCAGCTTCTTGCAGCAGAGGGAAAAGCCCTCAGGATTTCTGGGCCTTGGTTTTTATGTAGACTGTGAAGAAGCAGCTCAGTATTGAGAAATTGCCTAGTGATTTAAAAAATAATGATGAGTTGGGAATCAGCTTTAAAGCGTTTAACAGAATTAACTGGCAAGAAAGCAAACCTTGGGCATGTCTTATCTCACCAAGTGTGCCATCTGTGCAGCAGACTGATGAGAACAGAGCATGGCCCAGGTCCACATGGCAGGAGCACAGAGAGAGCCCTGTCTGCGGCTGAGCAGCACAGGGCTGCCCTCTGCACCTCAGCTGCAGCCACCACAGGCTTTCCCTCTAAGGCTACACCTGCATGCAAGAGAAAAGGTCAGAACCCTGCAGGTTGAGGCAGGAGGAACAGAGGTTTTCTTCCCAGGGACACACTGCCAAAGTCCCAAGTTGGAGGCCAATATAATTTATTTCCATGCAGCTGAGCCACCTGCAGCAGCAAGGCAATCCTCAATCTTTTGTTTCATCCTTTTTAAAGCCTTTTGATATCTCTTGAATGCAGTGAGAAGCATGGTCTTTAATCACAATGCTTTAAAATTTATTTCTACTGAATTCCAAAGCAAAACATGAAGTGAATTTGTTGCAATCTCCCTCAATAAAAGGTTCAAGACAGCACTGATTGCTATTCAGTTGCATGAGTCTGCTACTGACCAGTAAAAGGAAAAGCCTTCACTGGAGAGGTGAAATGACTAAACTCTCACAGGTAAGGCTGTAAAACTTTAAAATTCTTGCAATTATGGATAATAGTATATGTTGACGGGCAAGATACTGCATAGATTTAGTTAGCTTTCTGGGTTTTGTCTAAGTTTGAGTTTTGTTAGAGTTTGATATATTTATATTCAAAAGCCTTATTTTGTTGACAAGATCTTTGCAAGATGGTTACTAGTTAAATAATGTGAATTATCAACTATCTTCTTAATCCAATTTCAAATGTTTAACATGACTTGGAGAAAAAGGCAAAAACAAGCAAAACTGTGAGAAGATAACTACAATAACCTGCTAGAATCAGTCTTTTCAGAGGTTACTTGGCCCCAAGAAAACTAATTTGATGGGATACATACAAACCTTTTTCAAAATTAAGACCAAAACAACCATTTTAGAGACAACTTCAAAAAATTCAGGTAAACATCAGAAAAGCAAACAACAGAAATGTTCTTCATTAAAAAATTGTGAGTATGCAGTAATTACAGTGGGTTCAGCAGTCATTTTTCTAACACAAATGTGATAGAGCACATGTTGATGGTCCTTGAAATAGCCTACCACACTTATATTTCATTCTAAATTAACCTTGAGATCAAGGCTTCCCACAGAGCAGTACCAAAGTTATTCTGAATGATAGTTTGGGGAGGGAGGGCACTAAATCCCATGGAGATGGTAAAGTGTGTGCCCTGAGAGCTTATACTCAAACTCTGACTGATGGAGGAACAAGGAAATAGAAATTAAGCCTGGAAGCTTAAGCCCCCCTGAGATGGGGCCTTCTAGGGAAAAAGGAAAGGCTTTACAGGGTACAACAGCTGACTGGCTAAAGCAAGATTACTGGTCCTGAACAGGAGCAGCAATGCAGAGAACAGTGCGGAAAAGTGACTTCCATGCAGCTGAGCTATCTGCACATCAAAATGAGTTGGATCCTCAGAGAAAATGTCCTTTCTGTCCCCATTAAAGAAGCCAAGAGGTCGGGCCAAGGCCAAGTACCCACCACAACACAAAGCAGTGGAAGACCCTCGTGTATCTGGCACTGCTACAAGGAAAGAAGACATGAGGTGTCCTTGAGCACTCAGACAAGTTCAGGCAGGAGCTAGGCTGCGAAGCCAAGGGTCAGAAGCCAAGTCTAGTACCACACCAACACTAGAGCAATACAAAAACATGAGAAGGTAGGCACAAAAAGCGTCCAAAAAATAGAAAATGGGGTAAGTTTGGACAGGTTCCTTTTTGCTCATAAAGGTATTATCAGGGTCTCTTTCTGAAAGAAGGAAATCTTGAAACAGGACATATTCAAGTGGCTCCAGTTGTGTCACTTTGGAATGTGTCCTGTGCTAACTAAAGCTTAGCCAGACCAGGCTCTTGAAGTTCATATCTCATCATACCATGTTCATTTCTACTTCTACTTGTAGCCAGAATGAGGCTGTGAAGGGAGCCATGACAGAGGAAAGCAAAGCAGCAAGCACAATTACCTTCCACTGCTCCACAGTCAAAAAGTGAGGCACTTGATAGGATCAGAGAGTCCTGTCACAGCTGCTCCATCTGTACAACCTTTGTTCCAGGCACTTATTACTTATTACAGCGTAGAGGTGTAAATTCCTTAGCAGCTTCTAAAAAATCGTAAAAGAAAAATAATCACTATCTAGAGGATTAACCTAATAGCAAAAAAATGTAGACTAAGAGGAAGCATATAGAAACAGGTGTGTTGTGTTAATCACAAGCAGTTTGATAGCAATGAAGTCCCAGAAAGGGGCAATAAGGGAACAAACAAAGAATTCATAACATGAAGTTGTACGATGTCTGCTTTGATAAAAACTCCCTCATAGCACATAATGGCCTCTTAGGAAGCAGTGAACATTACTGTATATTTTGGAAATAGGACTGACACGTTTTCATAGAGCTCAAGAATCCATTTACTGTGTGAGTCCACTGCAACACTGAGCACAGTGCTGGGCCGACCTGCAACATTGTTAATACCAGACAAATTAACACAAAGCCATAAAATCAGTTCAGTGGAGCCAGTCTGAATGATCACATTAAAACGTTCAATTCATGCAAATCTGCAGCTTGTGCCTCAACACCATACTTTGCCTTTTAGAATCACTTTAGTAGCACCTCCACACAACTGACTGTTGCTATGTATAGGGGCAACATTCACTAGGAGGTCTCAGGGATCTATTTGTACATTGTTTTGCAGCTTCATGAGCCTGTGTGTGTCAAGAATTAATAAACAGCATGAAAGCAGGAGGAGGGAAGCCACACTGAAAGAGGTCTGTGAACCAGTAGTGAAATGGTGATTTACAGGTTATTTCCAAAGCCATTGGCCCAACTTGCTAGTCCTGCTCTATCCAGTACTGTTAGGTTAAATTTTATAGGGATAAATGTCACCACATAATTTTTGAATAATCCCAACCCTACAGCAACATTAGTGAAATTTTTAATTATCGCGAAATGTTTCAGTATATATTTAGCTTTTATTATGGATATGAGTGTTATGTCAGATAACAGTTCTGTCAAATGGAGTAGAAAAACTGGCCTATATGTTAAAAAAAACAAAAACAAAAACAAAAACAAAAAACAAAACATACCTGATACTTGCATTTTTCTCTGGATACCAAGCAGCACTCTTCACTCCTAGAGTTCAATGTCCTAGGAACAGGTTATTTGCTCTCATTTCTGTTCCCTTCCTTTTCTTTCAGCAAACTGTGCTTTGAAGAAAAGCTTGAATGCATTTGTAATCCTCCATGTGTAAAGTCTTGGATAAAAATTTTCTGACAACAGCTTCACAATATGGTGTGCCAGTCCATTTGTATTCCTATTGTTCAGATTTGTCTGCACCAGCTGGAACTTGCCATGTTAACATTTTTACTCAAGATCTTTTTCCACTCTGCTATGACAAGCCATCAGTAGAAGCTCTGTCTATGGTAGCTCTGACACCAAAACTATACAAAACCCACCATTGCCAAACTGCAAAAAGAATCACAAGGAGAAAACAAACAAACGAAAAACCAAAGATGAAAACATTAGCAGTCTGAGGTAACATGGAGTAATGAATAATTAAAAACACCATCCCCTCAGTTCTCCTTGAAGAGAATTCTTATGCAGAATAAATATTAGTCATTCCATTACATAGGGTGGAAGAATGAGACTGTATGTGAGAAGAAGCAGAAGAAAACAGACAAGAAACAGCAGTGGGTATGAGAAATAAAGCAGATAAAATACTAGTAAGTTTTAAACATTTTAATTCTAAGGCAGGAAGTGGAATCACTCTAAAATATAGCATTTATCCTCCTACAATTACCTCTGGAAACAACATAGTTTAGATATGGACATAGTTTATGTCTATTTTATCTGGACACAAAAGCTAGAGACAGAAGTTCCTAGAAGAGAGAAGAAAATGCTTTTTCATTTTGGCCTTGCATAGGGTTGAAAATCCCATCCAATCTGTGCACATAACAGCACACAATTTTTTACCTGCCTGGGTATGACATTTCTGATGCCAACAATGAAAACTGATCTGAGCTGTTAAACAGCTGCAGATCTCTGTAGACTTGCACCCACTTCAACAGTGATTGTGTTGTTGCCATGTCTCCTCTGATGGATGATGGCAGGCTGGCCACTGCAGTGTGGAATGCAGGAGGGAAGGAGCAGATCAATGCGTTTGCTCGAAGTTGTTTTTTTGCCAGCTGTACCCATTGTCTGAATAGGTTTTGCAAGTTATTAAATCCAGACTAATTTCAACAAAGTAAGATTGTGTCAGGACACATTAAAAAATGTATAAATTTCTAGGAGATACTAACTACTGACCCACAAATAAATCTAATTTTCATGAAAAAAAACTTTATATCTCAACTTCTGATTATCGTATTGCAGAAAAAAATAAGCGCCAAGCTAGTAAAAAATTTATCCATTATAAAAAGAAAGAAAGAAGAAAGAAAGAAGATAGAAAAATAATATTGGTCATTCAGATAGTATTTTAAAATCAATTCTCTGATTGCCAAGCTATTAAAAGAAAGTGACATCTTTCTGCTTAGTAACTTAATAGCAGTCACTTTTCAGCAGGTGTCATTATTTTCCAAAACTTTGCTGGGCTTTTTTAAGGTTTGAATTGCACAATCTGTGAAGCTGTTATGCAAGAAGTGAAATTACCCAAGTACATTTAGCTCTATATATTCACTTTTTGTACTGAAGGGTATTCAGTGCTTGCCATTGTCAATTCGAGCCTTACAAAGAATGAATGATGGCACCAGAAGTTCACACATCATACCCAGAAATGAAATCTATGTTGACTGTCAATAAAAACCCAAAAAAGTCTGAGGGAAACTTAACAGAGAAAGAGAAAAAGCATGGCAAAGGAGAACTTCTACCTAGTGTCCTCCCTGCATGAGGGGTCTGGAAGGGTCCAGTAAGAAACAATGAATCCAGCAGAAAGTACCAAAAAAAAAGTAACTACATGCCATGTAGCAGAGCAGTTGTCCATGAATTCAGGGAAAAAGTGAGTTTACAACAGAGATGTAATTTATCCTGGCAGAATGTGTACATTTGATGGCATTTTTCTAAAGTGTCTGATTGTCATTAAAAAACGCCACTCAGCTGAATCATATGATAAATACATGATATTTTTTAAATTACATATTAAATTCAGATGGAAAAAACCTATTTCCCCATGTTTGAAATAATTTAGACTTGATTTTCTGGACAAGAAATCCCACTGCCTGTCTATTTCTTTAGTGACTACAAAGCATCCTGAAAGTTTCTCTTAAATAGTTTAAATTATTGTAATTTTAAAACCAAAACCAAACCAAATATTTTAAAAACCCAAACAAACCAAAACATATTCTTATTTTTCTCGCCAGATTCAAAGTAGAAATGTCTTGAAATAAACCATATGATGGAGATTTCAGCTCAGCACATTTAACTGAGGTAGTCACTTCATTTTTTAGGGCTGGGCAATTATGAAGGAGGAAATCAAGATAGATTGTGATAAAACTAAAGCTGGTTATCCTGATGAAAGTTCTGAGGGAATCCCATCCATAAGCAACCGTCGCCCTGATTTTTCAAGCTTTCCTGATGCACTTTCTAACTTAATGTTTTCATAGTTCTTAGTTCTTTCTCACACACAGGTGTTATAATTAGAAGCATGTTTATGTTAAAACAAGGCTGTTGACATTTTTTCTTTTGGTGTGAAAAAACAACTGATGGGCAGTTGTCTTGACCAATGGGATGGGACAGGTGTCCAACTTCTCCTCCAATCCCTGGTCTGTGTAGAAATACTATAAACTTGGAGTCAGATGTTTTAATAAATAGTTTTATAGCCTTCTCACGAGAATGTGCGTCCGTGTGTGTCCTTGCGTGTTCCACAGCGACAAGCAACTGTTACCCTTGATCTTTTCTCAGTAGAGTCACTATTCAGTAAACAAAGACGTTTTTATACACATTCCTTCTTGAATCGAAACATTGAAAACTCCGAATTTGTAGAAGCAGTGTTGTGAATTGTATTTGTAAGGAGTAGACAGAATTCAGAAAAAATATTTACTTTGTGCTGTGGGCAGTCAGATTTTGACAGTGGGTTTTTTTTTTACCAAAGTTTATAAATATTGGCCTAATTTGTTCCTTTCATAAGTCATCTTATTTGGCAGAACAGAATCAGTGGATGACGATAAGAGTAAAAATGAACTTATTTTTGCATGATTTCTCAATTGCCTTATATGAAGAGGAAACATAAGGGCAGACTGAAGAAACAAAAGAAAATAAAAGCTACCACACAAACCAGAAGCAAGTGGGTTGTTTCTCAAGAACTTAATAAATACTATCAGACCTGAAAGATGATGCTATTTCCATTAGATCATGTTGCTGACACCTTTCAGAGGGGGAATAGTTGGACCTATTGGATTGCAGGTCTTCTGCTTTGTCCAAATAGAGCCTTAATGTTGTGTAAAGTTAGGAACTTACTGTTAAATCACAACTTCTCACTTGTGTTCCATTTGTGTGAAATGAAACAATAGTACAAACCAAACCTATAGCAAACTAGAATATGAACTACAAAAGTATTACAAGACACATTAATTGGCATTGTAGCAATACAGTTGGCCCTTACCCAAAAGGACAAATTACATACCCTTTTAAATCTTAGTAGGGGACCCTCTGGGTAAAATATCACTGAATCAATTACATTGGAAAACACCTCTGAGATCATCAGGTCCAATCTCTGACCTAAGACCATCTCAACTAGACAAGGGCACTAAGTGCCACATCCAGTCTCCCCTTAAACGCCATCAGGACTGTGACTGCACCACTTCCCTTGACAGTCCACTCCTGCGCCTAATCACTGTGTCTGTGAAGAAATTATTCTTAATGTCCAGCCTAAACCTCTCCTGGTGCAGCTTAAGAGTACATCCTCTTGTTCTGTCCTGTCACTGATTGCCTGGAAGCAGAGGCTGACACTCAGCTCTTCGCAGCCTCCTTCCAGGTAGTTATAGAGGTCTGTGTAAGGAGCTCAAAGAACTTTCCAATACCGTGCATAATGCTATGTCTACTCAGGGAATTCATGGCCAAATTTCTAAAATCTGATATCTTTGTTAACAGAAAACCAGATTGTTCTCTCTACTACTGTCCTATCCTGAAGGAACCAGAAATACCTAAAATCCATCAATGGAAGGTTTGCTCAGCGCAGTTCCCAAAGTAGTGTACAGTATGCGTTGGAGTTGGGAAGGCTTTCCACATAGACTGAGCATTCATAGAGAAAGTTGGACATTTAATCTAATCTATTGCAAGGCTGTTCAGGGAAATCATGTGATCCCAGTAGGCCTTCCCTACTGTTTTCTCTTTGCACTTGGATCTCAAAGAGGAAAAGTATTCTTTCACTGTTGGTTGTCTTTACTTTTACCTTCAATTAAAGACCATGAAAGTAACAGTCAAAGCATTATTCTCCATGTAAAGATGTTTGGATACATTGAATGTAGTAAACTAAGGATTATTTCCTAGCTCTGGAAAAGAGAGCAACAAAGGCCGCAAGGGTCAATAAAACTCCAGACCCAGCTCTAATTTCACTTGCTCTGCTCTTAAAAAGGTATAACCCTCTCACAATTTACTTCACTGTTAAATTAAAAAATACTGACTGCAGAAAAAAGTTATAGACTGTAAGCAAAAGTAGCCATTGTAAGGGAAGTTAAATTGTCAAGAAAGTATTTTTGATGTAATTTAAAATGACTAAGAAAGTCAGAGCTCTGCTGAAGTTAACTAGCCAGTCAGATAATTAATAGCTCAGAAAACCCTAAGAAATGTGTTTAGCCAAGAATGGGGTAAAAGGTTTATGTGATACTTGTGGCTAAACAGAATACAGATAAGCTTTACGGTTTCTTTGCCAGTAAAAAAGTGGCAAAGACTCCATTTCAAAAGATGCAGATAGCTTCATACACTCTTTTCTGCTGATACGCTTTCAAAAGACCTCATAGAATAATTCCACTGCTTAATCCATTGCAAAAGGACAATGACAATTTGTACAAAGAGTTATCCTGGAAAAGTTTCACGGGCTTAGGAGAAATAGCTTAGGAGACAGGCATTTCTATTGGTATGTGAAGACTACTGCAATATTTTTTACCTGCTAGGCTTATGGAGTGCAGGAAAATACACTGGCTTTCAAAGCTTTTGTGTTCCAAAGCAAAACCAGCATAATTTCAGCTCAGGTAGGATCTCTGGTTTTAAAAGGCTTATTACTTCACTGTTTTTGAGTCATGTTATTATGAGATGTCTTTCCACATATAGAATTTCCAAAGCATTCATCAAGTGCACAGTAACTGTCAGCTTTAGAATCTGAGTGAATTAGTTATTCACCAGTTCAGAAGGCTTTTCCAATCAAAACCCTTTGTCCATCTCTTCCTATAATGTGTATAATGGGCTACTTTTCCTTCCAGCACATGCTACTCTCACTTCCTCCTAACCCTTGGCAGAGCTGCTTGTAATGCTAGCATGGAGAGCTCTGAAGATTAAGACATCTGGGAAAACCTGAAAAGCAGGGAGAGGTGGAAATATTTAACAACAGCAGCTGCATCCCATTCAGCTGGCTTGTCAAAGTACATCCTGATTGGAATAAATTACATCTCAGCCTCTGAACACTGGAGAGGAAACACGGTGTTTACAGCATAACACCTAGCTGGATCAATTCCAAGCTGTGACATATGTCACACAAAGTTGCCATGATGGAGTTAACTACAGATTTCTCTTCAAAAGTGAAATCAGTGCATTAGCATTAAAATATTGATCTTCATTTTGAATGACAACATCATCATGTTAGCATATAATCAACATAACCTTGTAGAGAAATGAAAGATTGATTGTGTTAATAGATGAGGATACATCTTGAAGAAACATGTTAATACTTTAAAACTGAATAAAGTCTACAGAAAATTACCAAATTTTCCAGATAAGATACAAGATACATTTTCCTCAGCTTCTATAAAATGGTCACTCTGGAGGAGACTGGCATTTGGAAAACAAACAAAAAGTTAAAATATAGGTCCTGCTGTGGGTAGTAAGAGTAGTTCAAAGCCAAATTCTGGAAATCCAGCTGCAAGCTTTCATTGTAAGTTTCTCTTCCTCTGTCCCCAAAGTGACAACTGAATTTTGTTGATTGCCAAGCAAAGATTGAAAATAGACTAGAAGATAAAGCCAAAGGCTGCCATGTTACATAATCATTTATAGCTCATGAATACTTCTTGCACCTTGGTTAGCCATGTGTTGGCCTCTGTTGATCAGAAAAAAGTAGGGGCCTCCTGAATATACAAAACAAAGCTACACCACGTGAACAGAAGTTTCCTGAGAACCTGAGACAAATGGGTCCTGAGACAAACAGGTCCTAGACATCTCAAACTCTTGTTTTTTCCGACTATATCAGTGTATCAGTCGCAACAAACTTAGCAATGGACAAGGAAAACAATTTCTGCACAAGTTGTCTCTGCTTGCACACAGAACTCAATTATCATAAGCAAAAACTTCAAATAAATAAGTCATGTTACAGCATTAAAAACATGCATTCGTTTTTTGTTTGCTACAATAAGGATTTGACACTTCATACTTCAGATATTTTACAGTCACACTGAACAGCTACATCTCAGCTCCAATAGAAAAATATAATTGCTATCAATAGAGAATTTAAAAGTTGGAAAGGAGAGAGAAGAATGTCGGAGTCTTCATTTCACTAGATTTATAGCTCAACAGTGCTAGGATTTTAACATTAGCCAAAAATGATGTAACAAAACAGGTCCTGACCCTGAGTTATGGGAACTTCAACAAATATGAGCTAATACTGAAAAATCATATTCCTTCTTCCCTAGTCCCTCATGAGACATTTATCTAGCAATTTTAGAGCCCAAATCAAACTTGCCAAAGCATGCATACAAAAGTGCAAACTATTTGCACAAAGAGAACTTCAAGGAGTTTTGTAAAGTTAATTATCACTTAGAGTTCTGATTGTAGAATTATAGTACTAATGGATATTTGTGTCAGGGTGCACACAGTCCAACTTCCTCAGTTTTGAAGGACAGCTCATGGCTGAGGATTGCTCTCTTTCAGCACAGACCAGCTGGCCAATTTCCTCCATACCCTCCCAAAAGGTAGTTAACATTATGCAATGCTGAGTGGTTTTGAGCTTACTCAGTGTTAGGGAGGCAGCTGCTGCAAAGCAGGGATAGTTTTGTCACCAGTATTTTGACTCTCTAGCTCAGTTATGGCAAAGAACTCTTCCTCTGCTTACCACATCAAATGTCAGGCTATGGCAGCTCCCATTCTTTCTCCCCCTCTACCAGTCTCACTCAGACCAGCTTAATGGTCAACCTCCCATCCTCCTTCTGGATCCCAAGCATTATGAAGAGTGAAAATAGATCCCTTGACCTAACCCCTTGGCTTCATCTTCTTCATTGGGCTTCTTGCTTCATTTCCAGATAGGCAACCAAATAAATGTGTTGAGCTGTCTGCATTTAAGCAGAAAATGACACTGATTGTCACTAAATATAGTGAGTGCTGTATGTGTGTTTCATTGGAACCTCAAGCTCATATTAGCCTGTCAGAATTTGACTGTATCCTGATGCTAACCTGTCAAGTGACTCAATTAGCTCAAGAGAAAAAGAAAAGGGTTGTCAAAGCCATCAAGGCTTTCCACTTGTTCAAGTCCCATCCCTTTGCTCACTGCCTTTATTAAATCTAAATACATTTTATATTTGCAGATGGGTAGATGCTGTCTCTTCATTCTCTTTTCACCACCACTTTCTAACTGAAAAACTCATCAAATCTATGGAGAGGAATATGAAGTAATTTCTTACAGGTCCCTAAAACCTGTTTTTCTTCTGATGAAAGGAAATACTTACCTGTAGATAAAGCCTTATCAATAGCTCAACTTTGCTTTTCTTGCAGAGCACTAAAAGGCATTAAAATAATATTGGATTTAGACATGAAATGAAAGAGCAGAGATTTCAATCAGAAGTGCTGTCTCTTTATAATTCTTTCTTTCCCCACAAGTGCATAAAGAAGTACAGCATTTCTTGTCACAGATGTCTTAGAAACTAGCAGAAAAGAAGTTAAATCAAGCTCAGAATTGCTCTCTGCTGCCTCAAGGGCATAGCCATGCCTGATGCAAACTGCAAAGTCACTAATCCCAAGCATGTCCAAAACTGACTCAGAGGCTGGCAACTCTGAGCTGCAGTTGGATCTACAAAGCAGCCAGCCTGTTCAGACACTCCTTTGCAATTGTACTTTGCATCTTTTCCCAAGCACCCTCTCTCATCTCCTTCCCAGCTCTTGGCCCTGACTCCACAACACCTCTTTGTAATGTCAAAAATCCTGTAATGATACCGGCTCATCAGCAATGAGGGATAACAAAAAGAAATATAATAATGATATATCCTCTTAATCAGTATGGTAGTCGTCTTCCTCCTCTGAAAATATTCTGATTTGTATAATTATTTAGGAAAAAGCATAATTAAAAACAACATCAGGTCTTATTTTAGTAAGGACAAGACTATGAGAATGTGTCATCTAGATGGATCTATATCTCTTCTTTGCACTGCTTGTCTTATAACCAACATTTCTGCATTCTAACAGAAAATAATTGCTCAGCTTAAAGGCTTCTCCTTTGGTTTTACTCCTGGAAAGTCTAATAGGCTGTCAAGTGTATCACAGCTTTTGGGAACTAAAATTCAGAGGGCATTAGAACATTGTTCCAGTGCACAGCTGCAAACATCAGTCAAGCCAAAATATCTTAACTGCTTCTGCAGTTATGCATGAAAATGCAGATCTGAGGGATGCAATTTTTCTAAATCAAATTCCTTCCAAACCCTCTTCTGTATAATTTGTTGGTGATACACAATACACAATATTTGTAAAGAAAGCATTCCTAAAGATTATTTTTCATGAACCTTACTTCTGAGGTACCTTGGAGTCCTCAAGTCTGTAGCCTTAAGTAGCCAGGTTTATTCTGCTGTGTGGTTTGTTGAAGCTTCAACCAATGGCTGTTAAATGAAAAAATTCAGTAGCACTGAGCAAGAGAAAAAAGAGCATAATCAGTGCACTAATATTTAAATATTAATTAAACAGGGACTGGAACATGAAAACATTTAAAATAAATGTTCTTGTGGTATTATTAAATGTTAAATTTTATGCATACTAAATCATTTTGTAGCCTGTTAAAACAGCTTCTTTCTGTGGCCTAGGAGATGCATAATTAATATATTTTTTCTAGCCATCCATGTTTAATTATTAAAAAGTTTGACTAACATTTGGATGGCACAAGCATAAAAATCTTTTGAAAAACCTAACCTTTTTGGGAAGAATAGAACTGAAATAAGTAATTTTTATTAGAGTTTTTAAAATAAAAACTTATTTTAAAATAGTTCATATTGGTCTTTTTAGGTCTTTCTGAAATCTAGGGTAAGAAGCAGATTTTAATTTCTGTTCTCTAGTTTCTTTTTGAATATATATAGCTCAAGTATTGTCTTGTATTGACAAACTAGGTGCAAGGAAGAGCTAGTTAAGTATGAGAAACTAACTTACAAATTAACTGGAATTTTTATTGTTAGGTTGTCTTTGTATATACCAGCCAAAAGTGAGACTTTTGATAACAGTAAAACTTAACTACAGATTTCAGCTTACAAACCTATATCCTGTTTATTTGATCAATATATCCCATATAAAATAAATCAAACAAATTTATCAAGAAAACAGAAAAAGGTCACACAAGCTTGCTTTGCCAGAAAGAGAACCCAGAAGAATGCTGCCAGTTTTGACCGGAGTTATGGAAGGAAATGCTTGTAGGACTGGTCCTGAATACATATGTGGGAGACACTACAGTTTACATCATACAGCAAAGAAATGCCTTCCATAATTATTGAAGCTTGGCATGCACCTATTCCAGGCACCTATGTACTCGTATATTTAATTTTATGATATCACAGGTACATCATTGCCTTTTCTGGTTCCTATATACTGAAAAAAAAAAAAAAAATCAAGCAAAACTTAATTGCTAGATACATAACAACAAGGGAGAGGATGCATGTTCCCCAATAACTGTGGCACAAATTTCTGATTTTCGCAAGGCAAGCCCACTGGTTGCACACAAAAGCCCATAAAATAGGCAGAAATTCAGAGCAACAGCCTCCGAGCTTTAGGGTTTGAATGCGAGCAAAGTGGCACAAAGGCAAGGGTCTCAAAACAAGGAGAAATGAGCCCTCAGAACCACAGGTGATGCCAGCCAGCATGATGGTGGCCCAATGCATGGCAGCCCAGTTCCTGTCAAGTCTCTGGTAGGTATTATGGAAGTTTTAAGGAAAATTATAATCAGGCACTTGGAAGAGAGCAATAAAGTCACTTCAAGGTGGAGGAGGAGTACTGGAACTGCTCACAAGTGCTTGTGTTAACAGGAGACAGAATAAAGGTACTCGCACAAGAACTTAAAAAGAATTAGGATGCGAGCGTCTGGCACTGCTCGTTTCCAGATGTTTACTGGAGATGGGAGCTGAGCTCTGGGTGCATGGAGAAAGGGCAGTTAGGTCCTAAGAGTAAAGCTATGGCTTATCTTTGATGTCACAGAGAGAAGAGCAAAGTGGTGACAAAGGATGTGCAATACAGAGGATGATTGCAGGAGGAATACATAGTCGTGTCCTAAATGGAAGGGGAAAACACTGGGTTTTTGGAAAGAATTTGATATGGAAAAGGGAGAGAAACTCAGGGGTAAATATAAGGTTTTATACTTTGCAAAGAAGACTCAAGTTAAATGCCTTTAAACACAAGAGTACAGATTTTAGCATGAAAAGAGACAGAGAAACAAAATGCAGCTTTGCAGCAGCTTTCTTATCACAGGCTAAAAGTTGATTCTTCTTTTTCTTTGTTTTTCAAAGTATCACCAACATTTCACAAGAGTCCAGTAAGAACCAGCCCAAGCTTGAATAAATGCAGCAGGAGCACTGCTGCTTTCCAATATACTTTTCTGGAGCATCCCTCCCACACCCTCTGAGGGAATAAAACAAGCTGATAGCTAAATAATGCAATCAACAGCAATTCATTGCCTTGAAGTTTAGTAAATAGGCAGAAAATATGGACTATGGGTAACGTACTTCAGAAAAAAAACATTATTCTACAGAAGCAGACTGGGATTTCCTCTGTTAATGAAAATTTTAAATAGCTAGAACTCAATGAACATACAGTTCAATGCTGTTCTTTGGGGGATATGTCATAAGAGGTATGGCGTTCAAAAACATTAATGGATGCTGGTTGAAGCATATAGATCTTGTTAAACAATTTTTTGAGTAAATGTGAAATTGCTAGCCCAGGAACTTTAACTCCCATCAAAAAACAAAATCAAGTACCCCATTAAATAAATGCATGCAATTTGTTCCACTAAAAGCAGTGTCTGTTCTTAGTGAGTAAAAGTTCCCACTGCCTTTGCTTTCCTGAAAAAAACACTGATGACAACTCATAATAGGAATGATTTCTTCTTTTTCTGAGCCAAAACTGTTTTCTTGCCTACCTGGCAGTGTGGTCTTAGTAGATCATAGCTTTGGTGCCCTCCTGCCCACCATATCCACCAAAAGTGTCTACAAAAGTATCAGGAAGCCTTGAAGATTATTCCCTGGGTTGTATGATTCCAGGACAAAATTCACTTACCATCTCAGAAGGTTACATAGACAGGAAGAGAACTGAAAATACAAATACAGATAAACAAAACAAACAAAACAAAAACCAAAACAAACAAAAAGCCCAAACAAACAAAAACCAAGACAAATAAA
Source organism: Polioptila caerulea (assembly GCA_013397295.1). Classification (NCBI taxonomy): domain Eukaryota; kingdom Metazoa; phylum Chordata; class Aves; order Passeriformes; family Certhiidae; genus Polioptila; species Polioptila caerulea. The sequence goes on from VYXF01005657.1 coordinate 846,583, forward strand.
CAAAAAATGTTCACGTTTCTAACAAGTACCCATATTCTTTAGATGCAGAAGCAAGTAGTCAGCAAGTAAAACATGAAAACAGAGGAGTACACTGCTATATTGTGAAAGAGGAAAAAATGAAATAAACAATCAAACTGGGGGGGGTGGAAATAAAATACTGATTCAAAGGCCTGCACAGTAGAATTTCCCAGCATAAAGTCAGAATCTGATATGCCTGTTCACCAGTGATCTTCTTAAATTCTTTAGTTATGCCCACAAAAGAAAGAAAACAGAAGAAATCTGAAGTAAACCTGTAGGGGTTTCGTTGAGGTTTTTGCATTTATTCTTCATGAGCACTTACCAGTGGATAAAACTCAGACTCTACTCACAAGAGAATAAACTCAGCATTTAAAATTAAACTGTTACCTTTAGAAATGCAGAGCTCAGCTCTGATGGGCTGAAGTTCTTTCTTTCTGAAAGATATCACAAGCTAGCTACTGTAAAGTCAGAAGTATAAAAGAGAAGAAGATGAAATCATAGATGTGAATGTTCCAGTGCAAGAGCAAGATTTCAGACTTGTTGAGGGTGAAATAAAGGCTTCATACCTCAGATCAATGTGAGTACATCCAGAGAATTGATACAATTCACTACAAATGGTATTTCTCAAATACGCAATTTCATTCTGAGCTTTGTCTTGGAAAGTTGGTCTTCATAACCTGTTGACAACACTGCAAAGTGGAATGTAGACACTTTCGCCATGTGGATAGTTGAGGTAACAAACTCAGAATTCTTGTTTCATAGAAATGAAGATGTTTCGTCACAACTCAAAGTAAAATAAGTCACACTTTTCCCTATACTCATACACTTCATGACATGAGAGGAGTAATACACTACAGACTTTAGCTATCGGTGACTCAAGTTGGTTTAGAACAAAAGCTTAAATATTTTTCTCATCAGTTTATAAGGCTTGAAACATTCTCTTCTCAGTCAACACCTGCTTCCATTGTTGTGCAATATTTTGACAGAACAATTTGATTTCTTCATTACAAAGAGGTGAAAACATGAAAAGGAAAATATTCTATTACTTTCTGTGGAGTAGACTCCTTGATTATTCAAGCTAGTATTTTAATATCTGTATAATGACTCCTGAATTTTAGCTTTAAATAATTCTTAGACTGTGATTATACCCCAAATATAAAATTACTGAAATAGCACCAACGAGTCAAACTTCTGAGGGTAAAACCAAAAAAAATGTCGGACTTCACAGAGTAGCCCAGACCAAATCCATATTCTCAAACAGGTTCAATATTATTTCACATTGAGTCCAACATACTTTTCAAATACCCTGACTATTCCTATCAACAGGCATCCCGAGTGAGTATTAAGTCTTTGCTCAGATTTTATATAGCAGTCCTTACCATCACAGTCCTTACCTTTAATTCATCTTCTCTGGCCGTTACAAAACCACTTGTAGGTTGTTTTCATACTTTCTGTCAGGGTCTCCAGCCATTGTTATTTTGATCTTTTGGTGTTTAAAAATGCTTTCAACTATACCCATGACTGGTGAAGTATGTACACACAATAGTAACAAGCAGATAAGCTTCCTGTATCTTCTCCCTTTCCAAGGGAAGTCTGTGCCAAGCACAATACTTTTCCTCTGAGAATTTTGTGTTCTCCTCCTCAAGTGACTTCTCTTATCTCTCTTCCTCCCTCATCTTCCTATAAATGGGATTTATTGCAACAAGTATGAAAACTGCTTTTGGGGACTTTAATAGCAGATTATACCACCTGTGACATAAAAGCATTTGAAAACATTACTGCTACTTGGATTAGTCTTTCCCTTCATTTTCAGCAAATCTAATCATCCACTCCAGGTTTTAGAACATTAATGTCTCTTACTTGCATTTTTGATATTAAAAAAATCCCCATCAAGTTTAAAGATGACTGCAGGAAAGAACTGAAAAAAAAATATTTTAATTGTGCTCAGTCCCAGGTCAATATTAAAAACTTCTAGGGCAGGGGTAGCAAGAGAGAACAGGAAAAATGGCCATGGCTGTACCTTCCCCCAGCAGCCTGGAGTGTAACAGTCCAAATATTATTTAGCAATTTCTATCACTGCCTGTGGAGCTTCATTTCTTTTATATGTTTTTCCCCCTGTAATACCTTTAAACTAGGAACCAAATAAACATCACAGAGTATTGCCACTCAGAAGCTGGGCCCATTCTACTACATGCTAATTTCAAGGATGTGAAAAGGCAGAAGCTATTTGCCCTTAAGGTGCTAAAGCGTGCATGCGTACACAAGAGATTCCCACTACAATCCTGACATTTTTCTTTATGCTAGACATGGTGAGAATACCACATGAAAATTCCCAAGTTTTTTAAATGGAATTCATATTGTCTGTTTTCATATACAGGAGAGAATATATATTTTACTGGGGGGGTGATAAGGGGGAGGGGAGAGTATAAAATTCATCAGGAATCTGAAATTTCCAGTCTGCCCCAAAACCAAAACAGTTGAGGCAGATGTTGCCTGCTGGGAGTTTTAATTAAGTGCCTTAAGGGTATCCTCAGCAGACACCCATGCTCCTGGGCCAGACTCAGTCCCCAGCATACCCTGTCATTTCCACGTTTAACAAGTATTCAACCTTCATCACTTGTGAGCTCCCATTCCTGTTGGGAATGTTCATACTGAAGAAAAAGTGAAGAGGAAACAGATACATCATTGCCTGTTTACCAAATAACCAGCTGACAGCATGAATTTTGAGGGGAAAGTCTGAAGTTATCACCTGAGAGCAGATACTTTTCACATACCAACATGTGAGTCGAAACCAATTCTTCAAGAAAAATAATTTAGTTAGGTCTAACAAACATAAAATAAAATTTGTTTCTCTTAGAGACCATCCCTGGATTTTGTAACAACCTTGGTGGGCTGGGGGCAGTAATAGAAGGAAATAATTTTGCTGGTTTTCAGATCTTGGGGAAGAAAAGAAAAAACAAGATTAGCCTGGTGCAGTTTATAAGCACAATTCTTGGACAACAGAAAAGACCTGCATAAAACATCAGCATTGGTTTTGAGTGTATAGTGGTCCTCTTCAGATGGGTAAAGATTACTCTCAAGGGGGATAATAATATCAATCAAAATATCTGAACCTGTATTATCTCTCAGGATTATTACATTACCACTTGTCTTTCCCCCATCACTTCGTGGCATCACTGTACAATTTAGTAACAAGTAGTAGAGATGTTTGTTGCAATAAATACGTTGGAGGTCTATTTTCAAAGGTGACAGAAACAGAATTTTGCCTAGTTTCATATGCCACTCAAATTACTTCATCTGACTCTAGATATAACAGCAGGTTTTGTTCAGCCATCCATACAATGAAAAAAATGACAATTAGTTGGAACACATAAATGTTACCAGAAGGGAAAAAAAAAAAGAAAAATCATCCTAGTTGCAGGCTTCTGTTCTTGGGGAAGTTAGAAGTTCAAGAGAGCAATTAATTTGCTCCAAACTTTTTTATACAAATGCTAATTCCATTTATCTGACCATATATTTCAGCTGCAGATTTATTGTCTTTTTTATTTTTCTTTTTTTTTTCCCATCCCCTGTGGCCAGTAGTTTCCACCAGGCTGCTCTTTCAATTCCTTTGTTTCACAAAGTCTGTCTGTGAGACTGCAGGTAAAAATTCTGTTTGGGGAATGCATTTTTATTATTTCCTGATAAATATTTTATGTGTTTTATTCCATATCCAGCAGTACTCTGGTCACAGGGGTTAATAACAAAAGTCCACAATTATGGATGGTGACTGGTTGCTTAGGCTTTACAGCCTTACAAGCTCTCCCTGTGGTTGCTCCAGGATGATATAAATATGCTCTAAATGTCCTTAGCTTCAAATGCACTTTGACTTTGCAGCAAAGAGCAACAATTGTTAAGATAACCGTGGGGGTGTATTTCAAAATGCTTAAGGGGCCTTTCAAGTTCACACAAAATCACGGTGAATCACAACACACACACACACTGAGAAATTAATAATTATATATATTTAATGATGAGAATATATTGTGCAATAGCCATTCACCTATGTGCATGCACACACTTCAGACAAATATACACAAACTCCTGGAAGTGCTAATCAACCTAATTTGCAGGCACAATAGCAAATATTCACAACTAAAAATCAGAATATAATTGTAACAGAAAATCCTTTTTCTTACAGCACAGAGAGTCATGCCCTCGTTAACTCAGTTAAAGCAGTTCCAGTAGTAATACCAATGTTTGCCACTTGCATGTTCCTCAGTTTGGGGACTTCCTTTTTCCAAGGTGAAGGAGTATAAAATAGCAATGTTAAAGCCTTCAAATAAACAGATCAGAAGAAAACCACCTGAACGTGAGGAAAAGCTCATTACTGGCTGAGGTGAGAAATTTAGAGGCCAGAAGTAAGTTCTCTCCTCTGCCTGGATAGAGCTGTATCACGCACAGGAGGACATCCTAGGCATGGCAGCAGTCTTTCCTGTGCACGCTGATCCTCTTGGATGAGACACTGAAATGTTTGCCAGGTGTTGGAGAGACAAGTAAATAACTGATCACTGGGACGCTCACCTGAGATTTGGGACACTTGGGTTCTGGTCTTCTCATACAAAAATATTTCAGCATTTTATACCCAAAGTGGAATACTTAAAAAACAAAATGACAAAAAACCACACCTCAAAACCCCCAAACAAATAACAAAAACCCCCAACAAATCTTCCAACCAAACAAACTGACAAGCCAACAAAAAAAAAAAAATACACCATGAAAGGAAGTGATCCAGAATATGCTATAATCCAGAGCATTAACTCGCAGGAGAAAAAAAGGGTTCAGATAGATGTCTTTACTACCTTCACCTAAGAAATTATCTGGAATTCAAAAATAAAGTATCCTAGTGGTTAGAATGCCTATGTTTCCTCTCCTCAACTAAGCAATAATAACAAAAGGCAACACTTATCAAGACTGACTCAGAAGAAATGTAAAGTTGTGACAGGAATGAATGCAGTCTACTAAATAGCTGGGTTATACTGATATACTTGGTTTTATAATACGTAGGCATAGATACAGATGGCAGAATTATCCTTGTGCACATTTGCATGCTACAGAAATCCAGTCTTAGCTTAAACCTTACAAAAAGCATGCATAAAGCAACATCTGCAGTCTCAATCCAGTTGCAGTGTTAGCAGTAGTATACATAGAAAGGTATTTTTCTGTCCTCTCAAATCAAGCTTTAATTTCAAAATGTGAGGTAAACACAACATAGTCAACTTTTTGACACAGCAAAATAGCTGTTCACTTTTCACAGAAGCAGCCAGGAATGCCTTAATTTTATACACACAAGCAGAAAAGAATTCATCAGCAGCCACCTTTCTCGCTGAAGAGATCTTCTGAGCATTTCTGCAGATGAGAGACTCAAATCACATATTTACAAGTCCTAGACAACTACCCAAACCATACTAGAATGTTTTCTAAAAAAATTATTCTTCTTAAAAGTCCAGTTCTACTCAACATTATGCATAACTTTACCTTGAAACACTTCTTTAAAATGCATTACCTGCTCCACTGTAAACAGCTCAGAGTAGAACTGTGAGGCAGCCTTGGGAGGCTCTGGACTGTGGCATCTCACAGGACGTCACTCAGCTGCCCAGAGGGAACTGGGGCAGCTCAGCTGCTGCTGAAAGTCAGAAGATTCAGACAGCTCATGGCAGACAAGGAAACACCAAGGAACTTGATAAGATAGATCAGACGTGGCAGGCACAGGCAGAAATCCTAAAAAAGGCTACCCTCCAGGAATGCTACAACAAACCATGAGCAATGCACTGTGGGCACTTAGATTTCCCTTCTTCATAGCCAAAGGAAGGTAGATGTTGCTGTCTTTTAAAACAAAATAAGATACACTGGGAAGATCTCTTATTGAAACCCATATCCTTGCAGAACTCCAGTATAGAGTTATAATTCAGCCCAAGTGGGTTTAAATCACTGCCCATCACACTGGGTACAACACAGGTATCTATAAAATACACAGCCCCACCTCCCCTTAGCATCTTGGAAAGATCCACAGTACTTAGCCCCAAAGAGAAAAAACAGATTTGCCTGCTTTTTTGGAAGCAGCTTCTGACATCCCTAACAAAGTTTTCTAGTTTATTGTTCTGGTTACCCTATTTTCTATCTCCCTTCATCCTGTAATGCAGACTGAAGCACACCATGCCTTATCTGCACATTTTCCTTTCCTAACCTATTTCTTTCCATCCCCATTACCTTTATAGCATCTTTAATTAAAATCTTAGAGATTCTTTGACACATGAATAATCACAGAATCACTCAGGTTGGAAAAGACCTTTAAGGTCATTGAGTCCAACTCCTAGCTTAACAATGTCAAGTCCAACACTAACATGTGTAACTAACATGTGTCCCTGAGGACCACATTTAGATGCCTTTTAAGTACCTCTAGGGATGCTGATTCAACCACTTTTTTGGGCAACCCATCCCAACACTTAACAACAATTTCGGTGAAGAAATTTTTCCTAATATCCAATCTAAATCTCAGTACAACTTGAGCCTGTTTCCTCTTGTCCCATCTCTTGTACAGTGAGAAAAGTAGATTATACATTTTTTTTTATCCTTACTTAAATAATAATCTGTTTCTCCACTTCTACATTTAAGAAAAATAAGAAACACAGGCTTATGTATGAATACTGTTTTTAAAGCCGTAGAGCATGCATATATTCAAGCCCACCTCTTCCAAAAACCAGCTTTCTGCTTTGAACTTACATTGCATCACCAAGCTATAGATGTTCTCATTAGCAAACCTTGTTCTTGGCAACTGCACCTTTGCTCGTTTTCTTTCTGTGGCATTAGCACACCTGCTGAACAAAGTTCTTCCCAAGCTTGGTCCTGTCTGGTAACCAGATCTGCCACATTATTAAAACCTTAAATAAATGTTATGCAGGCCTAATACTAGAAAAACACTGATATTAAACATGGAAGTCTTCCTCTGCATTACCATCTTCCCCGTGTGCTGGTGCCCTTTTATCTTACACAGCTGCACCTTCTCTGAAGGGAACTTGTGTGAGAGAGCCAGCAAAAGGCCATCTAAGAGGCACAGGCAGCCCCAGCAGGCTGTAGGCAGTAGAACACCTGTGTGATCCCTGAAACAGGGAGGAGAAGCAGAGCAAACAGGTCTCAATGGAGAAAGGCTTGTTTGCAGCTATCAGGAAGGGCTGTAGATGTTTAAACCTCAAATAGTGGGAGGGCAAGCTGGGAAGGAGACAACTCGGAGACCCCAAAAGTTCCATTACACTGTGATTTTTGCCCATAGCTTCACAAAAGCTGTGTTACCTGTTTTAATACACTCAGTCTTTCACAAAATATCACTAGCTGCCCTCCCCCACCCAGCACTCAGGCATCACACCAATCCTTTTAATACCCACCTATAGGTCCTGAAATGTCCAGCTGCTCTCAGCTGTTATCTTGACGTCAGGATGGTCCGAACCGGCTCTATTCTGCAAGTTCCTAAAGAACACATAGGAGTAATTCACAGGGCTGCCCAGTATTTCCTACTGAAGACATTGGCCAAAACACAGGGCCTAAAAAACTTCTGCTTTATGAAAACAAGCAAAGAGATAAGGATGATGGAGATTTTGGATACTAGAATCTGCTCCTAATTAGATAATGCAATGTAGGCATTCACAATTGCATCACTTTGTTCATGTCATCAGTTTGTGGTAACTTAGTAACTAGTTTTCTCACTGCATAAACAGGCATTTTTAAATGTTCTGTTCTGAATTCACTCAGGTAACTGACTAATTTCATCATGTTTAGGTTCCTTTTTTTTTTTCATTAGCAGAACTAAATGTTAATTACAATAACTTACTGCTGCTACTACCCGCTTCTTGCACTTCATTTATTGGGAAAGAGTAAAAGAGATTAAAGATACCAACTGTTCTAGGTTAAATAATTTAATTGCTTTGTATAATGACTTAATTAAATAGACAAACAACATAGAAGAAATGCATGCCACACTATGATTGTATGTTATGTCCAGGTTTTGTAGTCAACTGAGGTAAGTATCTCATTCCTGTCAGTTAATAAGGGGGAATTACTCGCTCATTAGAAGAAATATAGTGCTGGAATCTACAATAAAGTAGGTTTCTAGCACAGGACAGATAGACACTGTAAAAATCTGAGTAGTAGAGATCATTTGCTTTAAGGTAGAAGAGGATAGTGAGCTGTTTTTTCTTTCCAGCTGATCTTTATTTACAATCCTGAACGTTACCTAAGATATGAACCAAGCAAACCATGTGAATGCAGAACTGAAAAACTATCCATGACACTGTACAAACATGTCTAAGGGCAAGCATCATCTAAAATTAAAGTGAAAAGAAAACCCCTTCCTGGATAGTTACACAAAAAGTGCAAGTTGGTAATCCTACAGAATGGGACACAGAAGGAGACTTCCTCCAGTTTCAAATGAATTCTGCTGACAAAGGTCTTCCTCATGCCAAAACCCTTTCATGGGGTTCATCCCTTTGGAAGCAGGTGGGGTTTTTTCTCATTTATCTATATTTACCTGTTAAAATACACAATCTGGCAATAAACAGACTTACCTCTGCATAATTTGGCCCATGATACAAAATTTGTGAATGAAATTCTGGTACTGCATGCACAGTGGTGAGCATGTGGCCACTGAACAAGCTCTGCTTTTATTTAAGAGAAAGTATTCACATGAGTATTCAGATGCCTTGGTTATTTTCTTAAAAGATGTTTCACTTAGAGAAAGACACAGTCTTCTTCCCTCCATCAAACTGCATGGCTGAAATCTCATTTAATGGTAATTCCCTAAACCAAAACATTCCCCTTTCAAAGACTGCAAGAAGTCAGCCAGATGTGCTTCTACGAAGACTTTCTAAAAGAGAAAACTGGTTTAGCTAACAGTCAGGAAACTGAAGCACAAGATGAAAAAAGCTGCAGAGGGTGAGAATCTACTTCATCCTCTACATGTTAAAGATTCTAAGAACAGGCTAAACTGGTGCTGGGGCTTGGTTAATTTTCAAGAGCATTCTTCCAGCTCTGTGTTTCTGTGATGCAAGCCTCATCATTTATATTAAAAAATTTTGCAAGTTTCAGCTTGATAGATTAAGGATAGTTTGACATATCAGAATAGAACAGGGTAAAGAAGAAAATAACTGTCTAAGCCTGTGTCATCTTTATCCCTATGAGAAAAATTCTGGCTTTAAAGATCATTCTTTTTTAATATATTTTTTCATTTTTTTAATAGAACTGAAATAAAATATTTACATGGCATTTTTAGTTAATTTTCAGAGTGCAGGAGAAAAATACACATGAGAAGAAAATAAAAATTCTACCACCAAAGAGAAATATCTCTGTTTGTAAAAGTTGCAACAGAATATCTTAAAGCCCAGTTAGAAAGCCTGCTCTCCTGGGAGTTAAGGAGAGAAATATTCTATTTTAAGGGTCCTGTGGAAACTTCTACCAATGCCTTGAATGTTCAGGGCTAGAAAATCTCTCCTGCTAGTCTGCTTCCAGGTCTGGGACAGATTTCTGGTTTCTTGAATGCATCAGAGCAGTGTCTTTTGTCTTTAAATACTCATTTAATATACTGCATTTCAGATTGTTTACTCTTCCATTCTTACCTTAATCAAAAAGCCCTTCTTTAGCTTATACTCTCTAGTTGATGTCACGAATACTTTTGTGCTTTCAAAGTTTAATAAAAGCCTTTTTGGGTTGTTTTTTTGGTTGTGGGTTTGGTTGGTTTTTTATGGAGGGGTGGCAGGGTTTGGGGTTTTTTTGAGAAAAGTGAATAAGTGTTGCGTACTCAATCTTGTAAAATATTTTGTAAATTAAATGTTGGATCCCAACTACTTTTTTGAGGATCAGACTATTCTGTTCTTAATTTACGTCATTAGTCAAAAGATGATTCTTACACACAGATGTCTATTATCATCTTGCAAACTGGCCTATGCAGCTGGACAGATACTGAGATTCCTTTTGGAAATGAAACCAAATAAATTTACTGGACAGTACCAAAAAAACCCCCAAAAAACCTACAGTCATGTTTGACATCCCCTCCCCAAAGGAAGTAAGTGAACTAGACATTTTCCAGTACTTCAAAATCAACCTGAACTCAATCAAAATTGAAGTAAATGTAAAATAAACAATCTACTGACAGAAGCTAAATAGATGAAAGTTAAAAATTTTACTAAAAAAAATACATAAATAAAGTAAATATGAAAAGAAAGCTTCCTACTTCTCTCAGCTCCAGACGTTGACATGGAACCCACTGTTAGACATTCATAGCTCAGGTCCCAGCATCCAGTTTCTTGGCACAATTAGAGGATCTAAAATTTTAAACAAAAGAGTGTTTGATTTGGGATTCTCTACTTTCTGCTTCTCCTCAGCACTTCAGATCTTCTCATGAAAACCTTCTTCCCATCACTTCTTCCTTCAAAGATGTCCTATGATTTCCCACACTCTGGTTGCTCACCTCTGCTTGGGAAACTCTGGTATTCCCTGGGCACGATTAGAAGTGACCACTTGTCCAAATGGCAAGCAGTCAGCTCTGAGTGCCATGGTGCCCCTTCTGAAGCAAAAAGCCTGTCTGGGCAGAATCAAATCCCTATGCAGATCTTCTTTATGTTATTAACCTGTATCCTCCAGACACAGGTAACCTCGTTAATCATGTTTTCTAGTGCACTCTGTTGGGATTAATGTAAACACCATATGATTGGATTTCACTTTCACAGACATAAAAGTAACTACTCACTTCAGGGTAATACCAGCCCTTCCCAGACTGCTCCCTACATTAACACTTGAGGTGCAATCGGACAGATTTTAAATTAAAATTATGGTTATTACAAATAGAATTATTATAGTATATCTACTCATCTGCTTAAATGACCATCCATCTTAGTGCCAAAATCAGAAAGAACCAGTTGACATTCCTAAATCTCAAAGGTTAGAAAGGACGGCTTCCTTCTTGAGAATATCCTTAAAATTTGAGAGTTATCACTACAGTAACATACAAAGTTTTCTTTGGCACCACTTTCTCTCCAGGAAAACTTAGTCCAGCAGTAATGACCCATTTTTTCACAGGGAAGTATATCCTAAAGTGTTATGGAGCAAATGTATAGTAATACACTATATATATATATATATATATATATATATGGTAGTGGTCCTTACGCCTTTATAATTAATATAATTCATAAGGGAGAACTCAGATAACCTTTAAATCCCACCCCCATCCAAAAATTTTAATTACCTAGTGTCACTGTGGGACATGCAAGGACACACATGGACACTTTTTGATGAGAAGGCTATTTATTAAAACATCTGACTCCAAACTTACAGTATTTCCACACAGACCAGGGATTGGAGGAGAAGTTGGACACCTCCCCAACCCATTGGTCAAGACAACTGCCCATCAGTTGTTTCTTCACACCAAGAGAAAGCATGTCAACAACCTCGCCTTAGCAAAAACATGTTCGAATTATAACACCTGTGTGTGAAAAAGAACTAAGAACTATGAAAAACATTAAGTTAAAAAGCACATCAGAATAACTTGAAAAAATCAAAACGACAACCAAGAGCTGAAATGGGAGGAGAAAAATTTTAGTAACGTGAAGCTTTGTATCTCCGCCCACAATTAGATGCATCACGATTAGGTTCAAAGGGGTTACCAACAACACAGGAAGAAAACACAACAGGAAGAAAAAAAACCTCTCCTGATCCCTTGTGCATGCCTTATCAACCAAACATTATAAACATTTCTAAAAAAATTAGCAGAAGGAAAGGATTCTGTGTAAGGAAAAAATAAGCTAGCTGAGGAGTTGCAGAGATAAAGTTATAATATGAATATGAGAAACTGACCCAAAAGCCATTGTTGTCAATGGAAAGCCTTTTTAAAGGGAATAACAAAAAATTATTTGTGCTTTGTGCTATCATCCTGTGTTAGTAGCACACATGAATTTAAGAACCAACCAAAGGTGAGGATAAACATTATATTTAACTATAAATATTGGCCTGAGTATTATTTATTAAAATAAAATGATGGCAAGTTTAGGATGATTCAGAAGGAAAAAAAAGCAGCAACGTAATTCATTAAAAAGGGTCCAAACTAAACTGTGTGGCAGCCTGCTTACTGGTTAGATCTGAGTGAGGGACTGGGAGACAGTGTGAAATCTCTATTCCCAATTGGTGACTTGATCCTGGCCAAGTTATTTAGCTCCTGTTTGTTTATCCATCTGTAACATGGGTGTAAGAAGAATTATTTCCCAGATGGCAGCATGGTGAAACTTAATTGATGTTTGTAAACTTCTGGCAGATTCTCTGATGAAAGGTGAGCACAAAATAATATCACATTCACCTTCTGGGAGCTCCTACATTTATTTCATAAATGCAATAAAGATAAATTGAGGGTAACAAGAATAGAATTATTAAAAATATGCTGTAATAATTAGTGCATTCAAAACATGCATTTGTGTTCCCAGAATACTAATCAGCACTCGTACTTAAGTTTAGATCAGACTTGGGTAATGACTGTTTTATATTGTGAAGTGAATGTACACATTGTCCTTGAAAAGTTCAAATCACTTTCTTTCTTCTGCCCTGACTTCACTGAAATGACCCAAAATGCTTTAAAAAACTTTAAAGTGTATATATATATATTAAATTACCTTAACAGAATACATTCCAGGGCAATCACAAATTGTAGTAGCTCTCCATTTTCCATCTCTAAACTAGACATGGGAGCTGACACCATGGGCCCAAATTCAGAAAACATTTCCCACAGAGTGCTATCTCCAGCAGCAAGCAGCACCATATGTTGTTATAGGACATTCCCATCCTACTTCACAGATTAGCCATTACTGAGGGATTCTGGCTTACTTTCAAGTCTTTTCCTGTTTTCAGCCATAACTGCTATAACTCTGACTGCCCTTGTTACCCATAAAAAATCCTATCCTACTCACATCTTTCTAAAAATGTCATTCTACAGCAAATTTCCACTGACAAATGCCATCTTGGACAGCAACTCATGGAGATAATACTACTGTCTTTCTCTCTTGTTTTTTCATAATGACTTGTCTAAACTCTCTCTTGTAGCATGGATGGCAGAAGATGGCAGATCCAAAGAAAAAGTCATTCACTAGAATTTAGGAGACACCATTCTCATTCTTCTAATAATCCCTGTTCTTGTACTCTTCCTCAGAAGTCAGGATAAAGTGTCAATAGGTCTAAAATAAAATTCTAAAAATATTTTAAGATAAATGTTTTAGGACAAGCTGGATTCATGATCTGAGATGTCTGTCTGTAAGGTAGGGACAGCTCAGTGGTAGATCCCATGGGAGTCCAATGCAAGAGGAACACATCAGTGCTAAGACACCTCAGCTACCACTGCAGAATTCAGGCTCCAGCCCAGACAGGGGATTTTGGCTTGAGCCAAAAAGAAGGTAGAAGAGGCCAACTAAGGATATTTTACTTATAGCAGCTACGAATTTTTAGGGACCTGAATCTAAAACAAGGCATAACCCCAAGGACTCTGTTCCAGGATGTAACTTCTTCAACTTGATGTCTTACAATGTCACTTCCTACAGTGACAACCCCTACATGAAACTTGATCAAACAAAAAAAACACATACACTTAACAAAACAAAAGCAAACCAAACAAAAAACAAGACAAAGAAACCCTCAAAACCAAAAGACCAAAACAACAACAACAAAAAAAAAAAACCAAAGAAAACATAAAACAGAAAAACTCCCAAAAATGAAAACAAACAAAAATCCAAACCAAATTTAAAAACCCAAATTAAAAAAAAAACAAAACCATACCAAACAAAAAAAAAACCACCAAGCAAATAAGAAACAACTTCAGGCAATTTGAAGACCCCTGGGTTGCTGTTTTCTGGTGGGCATTTTATGTGTTTGGAAATGGTGGGTTTGATATTTCTTATTTATCTTACAGCTTTTTGCTTGGTCAGGGTTTTTTTTGGTTTTTTTTAGTAAGACTTGTCCCAGGTTGCCGGCAATAGATGGTGCATTTTGCCTAAACTGCAATGCACAGTCTATGAGTCTCTTGGAATTAATGTTCCTCCAATGAATGCAAATATATCCATTTGATATATTGACATCTCTGGGTTTGTCTTGTTTGCTACAACCTGTGACTATTTCCATGTCCCCTTTCCATTTGATTACTTATTAAATTAAAAAAAAAAAAATCCATTTTCCATGGATTGATTGTATGGAAAAAAGAGGTTACATTACAGGCATTAAACAACATCCCTTCCTGTTGAAAGGGCTACTTCTCTTCTTTAACCTGGTTTTTCCATCTTTCTGCAAATCAAGAAGATGCTTCCACTTGATCTGATCCTGTCGTACGCTTAAAAAACCCACAAAACCTGTAGCCGCAGTAAGATTTCATAAAATGAAAGTCAAAATTTGGGGGCTATGGAAAGACTGACACAAGCAACCTTCACATGCCAGTATGTACCACCAGAGTCCAAGGCGTGATCCAGGACTAGTATCCAGATGTTATTTAGAAGATGCAGCTTTGATATACCTAAATAACTTCCACATGGGAGTTCTGTCCTGAGAGTTTATTACTGGCTGGTGCTCCCACATGGAAAGGAGCCATGATGGAAAGGGGGCAGTGTACACTGAAAGCTACACAGCATAACACAGCTGTTTAATATAGCAATTACTAGCACTAGACATTTTCTAAAAATTGTATATGATATATCTCTTTATGCAGACAGTGTTGCTATCCACAATAGTGTATGCAAAAATGAAAACACATTTCTGATTTTGAAATTTCATTACAATATATGATTCTGGGGTTTAATAGCATTTTTCCAAGCCTGGATTCCATTGGCACACCCTCAAGAAATTAGGACAATGTTTGAAGTGGTGAGTATTTATCTTTCTCTACTCATTTTCTTCTAGACTCTCAGAAATTTTTCCTTTTCAGGTAACAAAACTCCCCCTGCTAGCTCCCACACCTTTCTAAAAAGAAAGATAGCATTCAACCAACACAAACACTAACTAGAAACTGAGATCTAAGCATGTGACAGTCAACATTCCAATGCAAGCACAGGCAGCACCCGGGGATCTTCCCACTATGAGCCATAAAAAAGAAACTAGGGCCAACTCATCTAATTTCAGGAACTCAGAGTTGCTTGTAAAGAGAGAAAGATTATTTTCCAGAGGATGGCTGATACTCCCTAACACCTTGCTGGATAATTGAAATTTGTTAGACTGGATCTGGGCAAAAAGCTACTTGCCTCAATGCAGCAGCTCTAGAAAGCACCACCTTTCTAAATAAGAGAGACCTTTTCTAGTTCTGGTATTGTGTACTGAAAGTAAAAATGGTTTACATCAGTGGCACTGTCCCATAAAGTTTTATAATGCAGAGTGTGGACACCATCATTTCCACAGCATAAAGTTTTCCTGCTGGATTCCTTTCCTACAATGACTTAGGCATGGATCAAATAGAGTTCTTAAGACCTGACAACAAACATGTCTACGAAATAGAGAGACAGCAGACCAATCCAAATTAGAATGGAAAGCTAAGTCCAAAATAGATTTTACTACTTCCAGTAGACCTGTGGATACTCTATAGAGCTTCTAATCAAGAAAACAAATAAAATCATATTATGACTTCATCTATTTAGAGGCAAAAAATAGCATTTGAAATTTGGTGCTTCAAACAGTTTGAATTTCTCAAATGAGAACTAAAAATAAAAACAATTTTCAAAGATAGCTGTTAAGCCTGAAGGAATCATATTCTTACTGCAGAAATGGTAGAAATTGGCTAAGTAAATTATTTGCTGCAAATTGTTTATCTGGCTACAGGCACAGGCTAAATACTTGCCCAATTCACCAGACAATCTCTCAGCACCTGAGGAAAGTTCCTACCAAAGCTATTAAATAAGTTTTAATCCATGTTTGGCTTCTAATTAAAAGTCATCTATGTTATCTTATGTGCATCAAGGGCAAAGGATGATACAGTTTTGACTTCACCTAATTAGACGCCTTCCGTTAATTATGCCTCCAGACAGACTTTGATTCAGAAATCTCATGTTACCGCTAAAGTTTTGGTCTTCTTGATCTGTCCCAGAGAAAGAGAATAATGTCAGCTCTAGAAATGTGATTCCTAGCATTGTGGAGGAGAGCAGAATTTTGGACATTCATTTTACAAAGCATCTTATTATGCAAATATCCCAAGACAGTGTGCTACTTTAAAAGGTTTATACATAATCTCTGCTTGAAGCAAAACGTAAAAATCCTCTGTTCCATTTTTTAAAACATTTAGTGAGAGGGCTTCTGTAAGTATCCCAGGGCTGATTATATTCAATTATTAACATCATACAAATGAGACTAATTAACCTTGTATTCCACGATATCTACCACTAATTACCTTTATGTTTTATTTCTAATAGCCTTTTGGCTGACCATTTTTTAAACATTCATAATGTTCTCAAATTGTAATTTTTAGCAAAATATATTCTACTATCCTCTGAGAAAGAAGCGAGTTTTATTTTTGTCCCAGCTTTCTCTGTCAAATGACATTGACATTTATCTGTTACTCATGTTCTTAGAACATAACTCATCAATACTTTTTGAAGGGAAAGAGCAAAGAACCCTTCTATTCATACAGGTCCTCTAACACCTCAGCTACGCTGACTTATGTTCAGTTCCTGAACAGAATGTGACTATCAGTAGCCAAAACACTTATTAATTTTCCATATAATTTTTCAATCAACTTTAACATTCTAGATCTACTAGTACTTGACTCTGGCAAAGAGAAAATTGCAAATTTTAGCAGGAAGTGAAATACAAATAATTGTCTAATAAGTGCTGCCCCTGCTGTTTGTGGGGAGACTGATCATTTAGATTTCATGCTTTGCCTTACTGTTTTTCTTCTTCAATTCCTCCCCTCCCCTTCATTAAGCCTAATGAATGCATCCACCCAGGAAATTATAACAAGATATACAATAACTTCATACCATAAAATGGTTACTTTGCATGTTCATAAAATTGTTGTGTGTTAGTGGTCTTAGATTATTAGGTAGCAGCTCCTGAATTGACAGCTATTTGCATTGCCACCCTCCAACAACACAAATGCACCATAACTCTATATATCACCTTATGAAGCCTAATACAATTCTCAATCAAGAGCCAGAAACAGAAAATTAATAGAAGCTTAGCCTTAAATTTAGGATTTCATAGACTAATAAAATTACTGATTTTCTGTCTTAAGCTTGAAAAAATAATTTTATTGACTTTTTTTATATTTCATAAGATCTGAGTTCAGGATTCTTTTTTGCTAAGATTCATAGCTTCTTTGAAAAAAAATTATCTTACTTCACTTGTAAAATCTAAAAATAAAAATTTCTGGAGCATCAGCAAATATAACATCTCCTTTGACACCAAATGTTGGCAATAAGATGAAAATAGTTATTCTTTTCTATATTAGTGGATCTTATTCTTTGGAGTCTGTAAATAATTTTGGATTCTTAGGAATGATATCATAATTGTGCATGTAAGTCAGGTCACAGACACAACAGGAACCTGCAGTCACAATTTGGGGTCCCTATGGCACAAAACACCACCTGCCATCTAAATCTGAGAAACCCTTCTCTCAGTGTTCTGTTGCAACAAAAGGAGACAATTCTATAATGTCTCCTTAATGTCTGAAACCCTGAAAGGCTGACCCAAAATGCACTCAGGTCAGTGAGCCTTTCTGTGGATCCTCAGGCCTTTTACTAACTTATGATAGATTAAATCATTTGCATTACTCATGCAGATATAAACTAACAAATTAGGCATGCAGCAAGCTAAGGAAATAAATTTCCTGCAGCCTGCCACTGCCCAATTTGCCTGGATGCAGTGATTTCTTATACTGATAAATTGCAGGTACAAAAACATTCATGGACAACAATCCAGACATTTTAAATGTTTTATAGATATATTTTTCAACTCATAAAAAGCCTTAGATCTGGCTGACATTGGCTCAGTTTCTGTAAAATTGTACTTCAGGTCAAAAAAACAAACCTCTAAGCAGCACTACAAACTCACAACCACCAATCTGAAGCTATGTTAAATATGCTGAAAGAAACACCTGTCTAAGTATGTGCATTTCATGATCTTAACAGTGGATAAATAAGTAGGGATAGCCTCTCTTCCACCATGCTTTAGATTGGATCCTCATCCAAAGCTTTGGACTATTCTGAGCTTTGGAAGAGTACGAACAAGGCAGGAATAAACAGTCTTGTGCTAAAACAAAACACTGAAAGCACCACAGAAACAAATATATTCAATCCTTACTTCTGACAGGCAGCATCAATAATCAAACATGCATGATTTAACTTCTTAAAATACGTTACTCCAAATGCTTGAGACGATCCCATAATACACTCCTTTCAAATAAAGAAATGTTTATGCCAAAGGGGTTTAAGAATCTCAAGGTAGTTACCAATATAAAGAAAATTGCTCTGCACAAAGAAGTTACCAAAACTGGCACAAGTGAACAATGTCAAAACAGTCAAGGGCTTGAACTTCTCCATTTCAGGTGTAAAAACTATCAGTGGGATGCTTTCAGAAAACCTGTAAATCTTTAACTACGATAATGTGTCTGTTCTGTACCTGTATGGTCGTACCACCAAGCCTGGCAGAGTTGGAGAAGTGTTTGGACAGGGCTCTTGAGCACATGGTGTCATTCTTGGGGCTGTCCTGTGCAGGGCCAAGAGTTGGATTTTGATGATCCTCCTGGGTTCCTTCCAACTTTGGATATTCTGATTCTGTAAATAAAAAAACTGAAGCAATCAGAATTTTTAATTAGACTCTGTGTATAATTTTTATTATTTAATACTCTGAACCACATTGAAGTCAAATCTATAATATCTGATTATGACTTCCAGCTGCTACTGTGTATGTTCTGCAATGAACACTTGAATGCATCTGCTATCAGTAACTGATTTGTCTTATTTTGGCACAAAGCTGTTATGACTGGCATTTCCATCACTCTAACACTTTCTGTGCCACTCCACTGACATAGATATTTGAACATTTCATACTCACCTCTGATTTTCCTGAGTGATTTCCAGTTTATTTAAAATTTCTGTGCTATTTCTTTCAACTTCCTGTAAAAAAAGACATAATTGGTGAGAAACATAGAAATCCCTTTCAGTATATAAGAAAAAATCTGCAGCAATACTAATTGGCAACATGTCTGATCAGCATTAAAAATACTCCAATACTTTTTACTCCATTAACCTTGACATAAATTATAGTAAGAAGTCTCTGTGTGACAGGAGTTTTAATTTGGCACTACATCTCAACTTACATACGCCTTTGAGTCTGACATAGAGCCTCTCTTCCTGCCAGTTTTTTATCTTGAGGGAAACTGAAGAGACAGTAAAGCCAGGTCTTACCATGTAAACAAGGAAAGGTGTTCACAGCATTGGTTTTTGCTACAGCCAGTACTGTGCTACAAATGACTTGATTTTGTCTTTCAGCATCCATGACCATTTCTGGCTTTTAGACCGAGCTGCTAGACAAAGCACTGAATCCAATGAGCTTTGTACTTCACGTTTCACCTACATCTGAAATGATGCCTGCTTTTTTGGCGACTAACATACAGCTTCAGGCTTCAGAGTGTGCAGCAGAACCTAAAATTGTTTTATTCAAACTATTACTCACTTCTCTCAAGACATCTGTTTGTTCCCATGTTTTACAGAAGTCTTTCCAAGTTCCTCTTGCTGAGTTGTTCCACGGATTTTATATGTCAAAGTTAGCTACCACAGGATTTTACCTCCTCCCAGTGCTTTCAGTACAGTTAGAAGGAGGAAGATTTTGCAAATTTGATTTACATATTTAGATCAAAGTACTCTAATAGCTCTCCAGTAGTTTAGGAAAAGGAAAAAAAAGGAATTGTATCCCATACCTTTCCACTTTCTAGGGGGCAAAGCACAGCAGGACTAATCTGCAACTTGCTGTAGCCAAAGAGAAGATTTCCAGTCGTTTAGGATTAGAGTTTGTGAAGGTAACTCATGTATGAACTGGTTTGTCATATGCCTGAAACACATTGGGTTCTAAGGAGATAACTTTTATTTGGCATTGGAAAAACTGAGTTGACTTTCATAGACTGAGCATGAAAAGGCAGTAACAGATTATTTAAATAGATGTGTTAAGATTCCAGCAAAAGAAAATGCATCAGACACGCTTATCTTTTTAAAAATAAAATCTCTGTGGCAAAGAACATGTTGTACTTATGTAGCATTATGAAATGTTTCTTAAAAAAATATGGCAATGCATTAGTTTTATTAGATGCTCTTCAATTATAGTGGGTTTTTCCTTTCAAACGAGGGGGCTCAAATGTTGAATTGCTGTTACAAACTCAGAAAGCCTAAAAGCCCACACAAGGATTCAGCACAAGTATACTTGAAGGGCCGAGTGTCCAAAGGTCTGCAGGGGCCATTCCATTTTCCCTTGTGGCTACTTAAGGAGTATAAGAGGGTTCCCTCCCTTGCTGATGTGGCTGCCTCCTGTTGGGACAGCAATACAACATTGCCATCTGCTGCCTGTCCCTTTTCATTACAGTACAGACACGCTCAGACCCCCCAAAAACACTCTATAAACCAGAAATCTATATTTTAAAACCTTCTGAATATTCATATTAAAAAAAAAAAACAAAAAAACAAAACAAAAAAAACAAAAGAAAGAACTTCCCAAAGCAAATATTTTTTTCAGTGGACCATATTTCACATTTCATTTCTTATCATGCCATGGGAGAGCCTGTCTTATAGAGCTTACACAGGAACCTTACATAAGGCACATGGATCCATAACTTTTCCTGTTTGCTAGGAAAAAAAAAAATAAAGGGAAAAAAAAGAAAAGGAAAAAAGAAAGGAAAAAAATAAAAAAGGAAAAGTTCATGACTTACTGCTGTTCATTGTTTTAATATCTTGATACCAAGCAAATCTTCTAAACAAATCAAGAGTTCTCTTCATTCCCCAAAGCTCTCTGATGTTGAAGGCCTGCATCACTTGAGAAACAAGTGACAGACTTCTTTCTTGTCTTCATAGGTAGCAGTGCACAGGGCTGGTTGAAAAATTAGGCAGGAAAAACAATTGTTTTAAATATATCGTTGAATTAAAAGGTGGTCAAACATATGACAAGCACACTGACCATACTTATACCTACAATTTTAATGCTTTTCATAGTTTTTTTCATCTTTTCTGTGACCTTTTGGCACCTTTTTTATTCATAGTATACTTAATTAGTTAATTTTATCCCCTGTCAACAGGTATAACTGCTTCAGGGGACAGTAAGTTTGGAGATATGTTTGACCTTTTAGATGTTTAGTCAAACATAAGCCTTACACGAGCAACTGCTGTTTGCCCACCATTAAGAGTGACACATTATCCCCTACTCATGCTGACTAAACTTTCAGCTGCATGAAATTGCCTCCTCACTTCACACAGCTGGAACATTTATCAGCATAACCAGTGACAAGGACACATTAAAGTGCCTTTATTGAAATCTTGTGCTATTTCTAACTGCACAACAGCCAGCAGAAAAGGAGTACTGTGTGTAAATGCTGAATGTACTAATCCTGCAGAAATTTGCAAGCGTCTATCTTTTATAGTTTAAGTGGTCCTCACACAGGCCACTTGCAGTATGCAAAATTTGGCACATGAACAATTTTTTGCAAGTTCTGTACCTTGGATTACACAGTATTCAATACAAGCCTGTCTCTCACTGCTTGCTTTGTACAGCACCAATAGCTGTGAGAGCTGAACCAATAATGATGGAGCCTAATGAATTACAAAAAACAAAAGGCAACAACTGCATGCTGTAAACAAGTATTCCTGTTAATATTTGTCATTTTATTCCAAAACTAATTCCTTTATATCAAAAATTCATCAAAGACTTCTGACTCAATCTATACTTAAACTTGACCTTCCTATCTGTATCTGCAATGTGTTCACAGCTGTGGTCATTCCAAAATACTAACTTCAGAAATGTTTGGTTATTTCAACATCCAGAAATGAGATTCAAAGGGAATCAGGAGACAGTCCTAACTCTCCCTCCTTGAAGTCACTAGGTGTTCCAGCATTCATTTCAAGGATAGAAGATGCCAACTTGGAATATTTAAGCAGCCCACCCAGAACCTTTCTGTTTCTCCAGGCTAAGAAACAAACAAGTTAAAAATAACGATGTTGCTGTTTAATGTATATTTACCTGCAAACTCCCAAACGTGCAGCATGACTGCAGAAATAATCCCCATGTCTGTAGATCACCTTCTCACATGGTGAGGATCAGCCTACAAGCCTCCCATTGCAGGGGCAGAGGCTTAGATGCAGTGGTGAGCATAGAAGCACTCAAATTAGGCACATATTGTGTATGAAGATAAAATAAAGACCACGGAGGGCCAGTATCTCAGCATTAAAGGGCCATTGTGGTAGTACCTACATGGACACCAGTACTTCTCCAGAAATCTTACTAGGACGTGTTTAGAATTCATGATTTTTTTTTTGCCTGTATTTTTTTAAGAGTGTTTGCCATTATATGCACCATCACAGCATAAACCACTATTTCTTTCTTCACAGTCTCTAGTGTGCTCATTTCTTCCCATTTATCAAGAACTTTACACCTCATAGATTCAAGCTGTTCTGAAATAGAGAGCAGTTTTTTTGCTATTCTCAACGTCTCATGTCTGCTTCAGGTTTCCAGAAGTAAAAAAAGTACACTCACAATTTGAAGGGCAGAGCTGGCTCTGAAGAGCTAATTGTCATCTAAGGCTGTGTCCATAGGGTTTTTAGCAGGTATACCCACATATAAGCCTGAGTTAACCATGCCAAGCACCCACAACACTGTCCCCAGCTCGGTTGGGTACACACACTCACTGTACCCAAGCTTTACTTTCACCAGGAAATGCATGCTGGCATATGGGCTGTGCCACTCACCTTTCCCAGTCATCCCAACCAAGATCCTTTAGCACTTCAGGTAAAAAGAGTCAGGCTCTGGACACAAAGGGAACACAGCCAAGGAGGAAATTACTGAGTCCCAGCACAAAGAACAGATAATAGCACACAAGAATAAGCATGTCATACTCCCTTAGGAGAGCCCAGAAAAAAATGCACTTCAGAATTTTACAGGCCAACTTCACTGTCACTTCACTCATTCACCTCACTACAAGTCAATGATGTTATGTCATAAGATCCTACATGGCCAGCTCATGCTTCTGTCCAGCCAGGGTCTTATTTGAGGCAAAGACCTTTTTGGCTTTTCACAGCTTGTCAGCAAGCTTGTCTGCAGCCTGTCAGTGTCCATGCTGCTGCAGCCAGAGCTGTGTTACAGGCCCTTGCCAGCTCCTCATCCAGGGAATGTGAGGAACTGCATGCACAAATAGTGCCCTTCACTGCGGTGCTCTGTACTAACACAAATGAACTGCTTTCTTCCCTGGTGCCCTGTACTAGCACAAATAAACTGCTTTATTCCCTGGTGCCACGGCAGCTGAGGCTCATCCTGTTTCATCTGCCTCCCACCCCTGTGTCTGTATGCAAGGGAAGCTATGGAGAATGGAACAGGCAGAAAAGATGGGTGCAGGGCTGCACCTCCCAGGCTTTGCAAAGGCAGAAGGGAAGGAAGGAGGAAGGCAAGGCACAGGTGAAGGGAGTGGGAACACAGAGAGGAAGAATCAGCCTTTCTCTGCTGTGTGAGAGCTTCTAACCTTGCTCTCTGGCTTGTCTCACTCCTGCAATGAGCAGATCAGTAGAGTCCATTGGACTGAGGGGCTGCCCTGGAGGTGGGAGGGTCTTTCAGAGCCTGCAGTAATTCATTAGCCATATTTGACATATAACAGCTGTGTGCCAGGGTGTCAGATTCAGGACTAGGCGCTATATTAAGTAATGATGATGTTTCAGCATTAAAGATCACAGAACACCAAAATCTCCTACTCTCCAAGCAGCTTGTCAGTGGCAGCCAGCCCTCCTCTTCATCCCTCTGCTCTGTGATGCACTCAGCACTCAGGCAATATGTCCAGGGGCAACCAACAGCTTTGATGAAAAGTGAGGCAGGAGGAAAAGAGCATGAGCCAAACTTGAAGGATGTACTGCCTCATGTGGGGCAAGGGCCTGACCATGCTTCCTGCTGCTCCCTGTCCTGGGGTCCAACAGCCACTAGCTTCTCAAAGATCCTGTTTTTCACTCCAAGCCCTGTAAAGAGAAGAGCATAGTCTCACTGCGGATCAGAATAAGTGACTGGTCCTGGAAGGGCCTCAAAGAACTATTATCTAGAGAGGAGAAAATAATACCTTTTGTTTTAGACAATATTAGGAAAACTTTATTCAATTTTAACATATACTCAGATCTCCTTTTTTCTCCTCTGAGGAAATTGTAAAGTTCTCATTTCAACTCAACGTTGGTTGAACACTTTTTTAATTGCTTACCATCCTACATTAAAAAAAACAAACACAAAACCACACAGCAAAACAAACAAAAAAACTCCATTAAACAATATTTGTACAGTTTGTAAAGCTTTGTTCCCTACAGTGCCAGCACATGTTAGCACATGTGGCCCAAATTTCTTGGCTTGGGCTTCTAAATACAGCAGTAAGACAAAAAGAAGAACAGCAACATTAACATCTTTCTGACTTGGCTAGTTTTAATTCCTCAATGCGTAATTGAGGAAGACAGGGAGGGGAAGTCTGAGGTTAACTGAGTACTTCCAAAATTAGTACCTGGCAAGGAGGGAGAAAGGGAGAAATATTTACCTGTTGTTAAATGCCTTTTAGTTCATTTGATGCAAAACTACTCCTCAGACATGCCTTGACCTGGAGAGTTCTGTTTGTTTATTCATTAGTCTTGTGGGACATTCAGAGCCAATGAATGATTTTATGGGCTTTTTTAGTGGTTGACTGCAAAGCAATGGAATTCAAAATCTGTACCATGCTGTAGAAACAAACATAATCAGAGCAGCTGCATTCAGGCATACATTCATTGATAGGAAGACAGTTACACTAGGGAGAAATTTGGGCCAGTTTAGCTGCTGAAGAAAAAATAAAAACCCACAACCACAGCTGGTTTGACTGTTCAAGCACTGCTCCTGACACTACACAGAAAGAAGATTTGGATCTTTCTTTTCTCTCAAAGAGGAACTTTACAGCACCCCATGAACAGCTATTTCCTTATTTACCATTTTATAATTGACTAACCAGTATGTTCTCATGCTCTGAAAGAAAATGACTTTCAGAACAGGTATTCACTAAAGTCATAAAATGCAGGTGTGCTACGGTCAGACTAGTTATACTTTATCCTGGCGACATTTCATAGGATTCCCTAGTTTATTCACAGTCAGCTTTGGTTTTTTTCACTCTTTCACAACTTTCCAGATTTATTTTTTTTATCCTACTTGAAGATTCTAATACAGATTCCTTACAGATCAAAAGGCTTACTTATCAAAAGACACTACTTTCTTGAGCAATACATAAATAGACTGTAAACCTCAGTGCTGTTACCGAACCAAAGCACTGAGCAAACCTCCAAGAGGGACTGGACTATTGTATGGATAACTACAGTGTTCAGGACTGATATAGTGAAGGCTGAAAAGAAGCTTAGCAAGGGCCCTTGAAAGCACGTGATTCAGGGCTTAACCTCCTCATCATAAGCATGAAATCCGGTTATTATGTTTCTGTCAGCTGAGGGGTTTCATCCCCTGAGACATCTCTAACACTTTAGAAAGTCTTCCACTGACCCCTACTGGTTTCAGATAAGGCCAGGAGTAAAAGAAGTATAAGAAATATTACACGCTTGATTTCATTAGATATCAGCACATTTTGATCATGCTAACAGGAAAAATCTCAACAGCTGAGGCAGTTTTGATTGGTTTTCCTTCTGGCCCTTTAGAACTTTATTGCCATAATTTGTACCATATTTCTTTTCTGCTAAACTCAGAACTGTTCTATCACTCACCTCTCTTATTTTCTGGAGACTGATTCATCTATTGCACTGTTTCTAATTATTTCTTCAGTTTAGACTAGAACAAAAGAGGAGAACAGTCACACAAATATATTTTCAAGATCATATACAAAGGTAGATGTAAGCAAATAGTTGTTACATATAACAAAGATTATTATACATGCCCAGAGGTTAAATGTTGCTCTAATAGGGCAGAGAGAAACTGAGGTTCAGCAAATCACAGCCAAGTGGCTCCAGGTTTGAGTGCTCAGTGATGCAAAGGAGAGAAGAATTGACACTCTGTGAGGAGCTAACAGGATTCAATCACTCTGTTCTTTATTAAAAACTGCAGCTTCTTTTCCTAAGAGGAAACCTCTTGTTCACTTAATAAGTGAAGCAATTATGCATTATTAGATATCACAAAAAAGTAAGAGGACAGATTAGTTGTCTGCCTACATATCTATGTTCTTATTCTCTCCATCATCAGATTTCAAAAATCCTACCAGATATTATAACACCTACTAATGTTATTTTTTAAAAAAGCAATGTTGTATAAAAACCATGTCTTCTGCCCACCCTCAAAAGATTATTTCCCTACACATAGGAAGGACTACATATGATCCATGGTCAGAGGAAAAATTCAGTTGTAGGCTGTCAGTAGTAAGTAATGCAAGCAAATCACTCAAATTTCACTTGTTGCTTTTCATGTGAATCTAGCAGTTGACATTAGGATAGCACATGTGCCCAGACATCTCTGGAAACAGACTGCTCTTCAGAACTGAACAGTCTTATGGGGCATTCTATTTTTATACCAACAGCTGACAAATCTTTCAAGAACTCCTTTAGATAATTCTGGGATGTTTATCACGATTCCCTTTCACCACTTTGGCAGAAGACAAAATGCCATATTCTTCCCCTTTATGTCTAAAATATTTATAAAAGCTTATACAAAAATCAATCTCTGAATAGCCTAGATAAAATTTGCATGTGCATGAACTATAAATATTCCACACTGTGTCATGATCCATCTTAAATTCATACCAGTTTGACTATCCCACAGTAACACATCATGAATTCCCTCTCTGCAGACAAGTACAGACACAGATTACTGGGTCACTGTCAGTCATCTTTCTGCTTACCTGAATGAAAGCTAATGAGCCTGAGTCTCTTTCACACTCCAGTATCTTAACTGCAGAATCATCCAAAATACCTTTTAAAAGCACAGTGTAAATATTGTATAGTGTACACACCAAATACACTGGAAACAACAACTGCAAAGATATAAAAGATCTCTTGAGTCATCCAGTCTTGTTAGATTTACGTTTACAAGAAAAAGAGATGGGTAAAAAAGGGAACCAGCAGCTTAGTGAAAGAGTGACTTGGAAATTCTTCAGGTTCAGGCAGTGGAGTGGGCAAGAACAAGAAAGCTGATAGGCTACCAGGGCAGCTTCCAAGCCTAAAGGTCAAAGCTCTAGAATTAAATAAACATACAGTCAGATATTGAGAGTGGCGAGTCGGATCAGAACTTGGAGCAGTAAGGAGATTTGAAGTTGTGATTCAAAATATCAGGGCATGTGATTTAAAGCACCAGTGGCATGGAAGCACTGGGAATGTCCAAAGAACACAGGCAGCAGTAGAAGGGTAATTAGGCTTTGTTGCATCCACAAAAGGGAACAAAATCAACACCTCAGCAAAAGTGACAGTCTGAAATTTAACAGTGCAGGCTGCAGTCTGTGTGAAGACTGTTGCTGTGATAACTTTCAGCTCTTAGGTGGTGGTCAGCTGGGAATGGCAGAAGAAAACCTTGGTCCTGCTCAGAGTTTAACCATGTCTCCCACAATGATTGCTACAAAAGAAAGATTTTTGCCCAGAACAGTCCATCCACAAGGTCTAATCCTTCAAGACCTGACATTGAAAAACTTCCAGAACTCTAGTTTTTTCTGCTGTATCCCATCTACCTCGTTTTTGCTGCAAGGGTTGATAGTATTTGAAATACTATCAAACAATGAAATACGAAATTTGCTTTCCAGAGCAGTACTGGCTTTCTGCATGAGAACCTGCACACCTTTCCAGAGTCTCTGTATTTCATCCCTTTGTCCTGAGGCTTCAGAGCCTATGATAATGCATAAAAAAACAGTAAAATGTGGACTAAGAGTAAAAAGTTGTGCAAGTGAATTTGGTGGTTTTCTTTGTTTGTTTGTTTTTTTTTTTTTTTTGCTGAGGGTTGCTACAAGTTCTGGAATATTATTTAAAATGAAATTTTCAGTAAAATTCAGTTCTGATTAAAACTTCTGAATTAGCTGTTGTTGAGACTAATGGTTAACATTAAAAAAAATACATCTATGGTGGGTTTCAAACAAAACCTCTATGACAAGCTGCAGCCATTCAAAGATCTTTCCATTTTTAAATACATTAAAAGTTTCTTACAGTTTAAAAAAAAATATAGACAGTTTTCTGCATGAATCACAGCCAGTAAATATGAAGACTCAGACTCATGCAAACCCTTACTTTTGGACAATCCTTTCTGGTGTTATGCCACGGAGTAGTGTGTTACTCAACCTAGACAAAGCTCTTATGCTGTCATGTGCCATGTTCATCATTACCTTTCATTTTCATTCCAACAGATTGTCAATATCACACAGGTACCCCCAGGCTCATCACTAAAGGGAGTGGATAACCAGGGTGAAACCCTCAGATCAAATCCACAGCATCAAGTCTCTGGCTCGATGGAGAACATGGGCCTAAAAAGCTGTAGGAAACAAGAGTGGTCTAGTTTGAGAGTAAGGAAAGTAAAACAAGGAAGAATACAAAAGGATGAGATACGGAAATAGGCAGGGACTTACAGGTCCAACTGAGATAGGATCCCGTGCCATGAGCCCAACAGAAAGAGGTTCCAAGGGGGCTGGCTAGGGCTAGTCAGGTATGGCTCTGCCCTCAGATCTTGACATCTCCTCTGTGCTTCCCTTCTACACCCATAGTGGAAGACATCTTTCCTTATGCATTTCACCAGAATTGCAATGTCACTGGAGGCAGAGGCATGGGAATGGGGTGTGCGGCACTGCCCCTGGAAGCCTGAGGCAAATACCACCCTCAGCAGCAGCATTCCTCCAGTAATCCTGGCCTGATGTGGCTCTAGCAAAGGACAATAGGTTTGACACTTCAGAAATCCAGCACAGTCTATTCAGGCAATGTTCTGCTTATTCTGTAAGCAGCTGCTGTCTCAGATTTCTCTACTGTGGGTTGCTCCTACAGAAACAGTTGCCAACAATAAAGCAAAAGGTGAGCACCAGATCTCTGGTGTCAAACCTAAGGTGAGGGAGTACTCATATCTGACTTTAAATACTTCATTTCTCTGTAGCATCATCAAGGAAATGAGCTAATGTTGACAAATAAATACTGCCTTGCAATGTGTTATAAGCAGACAGTCCAGAAGAGCTCATGCTCTAAATAAATTGAAAGGAAAGAAGATTATCAAAAAATGCTTAAGAATCCAGATCACAGTCTCCTGTTTCAGTTTGGCTCCAGGAAAATCAAACCTTTTGTGCTGTAACAGAAGGTTTGCTTATTCTGCTGCAGTTTTTTCAAAACCTGGAGATGATCAGTTGAATTTTGGCTATAGCAATGTCATTCTCAGCACAGTTCACTTGCCCAAGTAGCTCCTCTTCCTCAAGGACTTTGTGATTTCTCTGTCCTCCTCTTCCCTTCTCTTGCCCATAAATATTGGATATTAATGTACAATTATCTCACAAAAAAATACAGAGGAATTACTTTTTTGCCCCCTCAGTTATCACTGGGAGAACCAATGAGAATTTCTGTCATGACTATCCTCACATCATAGAGTACAGAATCAGAGTGTGATTTTCAGCTACAATGTTTTAGCTGTGTTCCACATGCCCTAAGTGCTCAAGAATAAAAACAAACAGAATTTGTCCCAGATAAAAAATTTCAAGTATTATAATTCAGCATAGTGAAAAAAATCAAAAGGAAAAAATAAACTGCCTGGTAAGTCAGATAAGAAATATCACTCATAGGTAACCATCAAAGTGAAAGGTGGAAAAATAATTCTCCAGTAGGTTACAGACTGAATTTTTTTCCTAAGATTTTAAAGATTTTAACATTAGGGCTCAAAAGTTAAAAGGCTGGGGTTTTGGAGGGGTTGGTTGTGTTTGGGGAAGGGGAGGTTGTGTGTGGGTTTTTGGATTTTGGGGTTTTTTTTTTAATAATGCTTTTAACAAAGCATTAAGCAACAACCAGATGTTTGGTGTCAGTTTGTGTTGCTCATAAATAAAGAAAAGCCAGGAAAGAACTCGTCCATCTTTCCTAAGTGCTGTCTGCCCTTCTCTCCTGACCATACAGAGGTATTTCAGCAAGGGAAGATGTAAGTATGGCACGTGATGCTACTGCCTTGTAAGCTGGGGGACACTGCAGGAAGAAAGAGTGATGGTTTGCTGCTATGCAGTTAATTAAAAGGCACAAAGCCACAGTAAAAACACTGGGACACATGCAAGGGCTTGTCTCACCAGTAGGGCCAGAAGCAGAACTGGGAATGTGCTAAAGACAAAATCATACATCTTTTATAGTCATGGTGTTTAATTTGCTGGTCAGTCAAGAAAAATTGAAGGACACAAAACACACACACACAGAACCGTGACCGTAATTTAAATGAATAAATGAAAGCAGTGACTGAAAGCATATCCTGCTTCTGAATCAACTAATACAAGTATTTGCAATTCACCTTTTGCCCCAGTGCTTTTTCTTCCAGTCTTGTGGCCTGTGCATGTGCAGATAGTTTGCAGAGGTGTTCAATTCCTTGTGATTTCTCCTTTCTCCATTAACACATTGAAGCTTATAGAAGGAAATTATGTCAGTTCAAATCACTGAGCAGACTGGCTATCAACTTTCTATACAGGAATCTCTCTTACCACTTGTATTCTCTGTAATTGTTTGCTTACCTGTGTACAATGGGAGAAGGAGCAAAAATAAGAAAGAAATTGGCTATCCCCTTTGAGACACAAATTATTAAATTTAAGAAAATTATACTGTAAGCCCATGAAGTTTGTTAGATATGTTTGATTTTAAAGTGTGAGCAAGGGGCAAGACAAGAAGCTGACCTTAGAAAACATTGCATTGCTTAAAAGTAGCTGTTAGCTAGCAAGACATAACTAATACAGAGATAACCCAAGAACCCCTAGCTATGGGATACAGCAGTTCAAATAATAAACTTAGAATCTCATACATTGCCAAGTCTGCACAATAAATCTGTGCAAGAGAAAGAAGAGGGTCTCTTAGGCAACCTGTGCTGGGTTCCTCTGCCATGGGAACTTTTTCTCAAGAGTGCTGCTGGCCTCACATCAAAGCACTCTGTGCTAAGATTAAATTTGTCACAACAAATAGGTAGAAAATATACTATGGCAGGTTTTTACTTTGTGAATATACTTGTTTAAAACCAAGGCTGATAGAAAGTTCAACCTTTTAATCAAAGGGCAAAGATTGACATCACTGCTAGTTAGTACAGCTTTCTGTTAAGCTTTGTACCAGAGTTGCTCTATCTCACATAAGTTGTACTGATTCAAATTGTTTCTGGAGAAAAGACTTCCTGGGGAAAAAAAGCTTCAAAAATTAAAAGATCAAGTTGTTAGCCCAATATAATACTGCACTTTGCCTCTTCTGTTCTCCCCTATCCCTTCCTTTTACTCTTGCCTCTCAGGTCGGAGGCAGAAGAGAAAGGTAGATTGAGGTTATTGACTGAGATTGGAAGTAGCCAACTTTTGTGGCCAAGTTCATTAAACGTGAGGCAGGTGACACTTTCTGAAATCCAGTGGAGGTATGTTGGAGGTATACAAAACTAACAACCTCTCCTTATTTGCTTGATCATTTCTAGCTTCTGGTGCACTTGGGCTTCCATTGGGATGGCTGTTTCAGTCAAGCCAAATCTCTACCTTCTCTGTTAGTGGCCACAGTCCAGCAAACACCACTGCTAAATTCTCTGGAAAATGCTTTACATAAATAAGCTAGCATCTCTTTTAGGATGAAAACCTAGCTATAAGTACCATAGTGAGGGATAAAGTGACAAATTCTTTCAAACATTTCTCTCATCTATATGAAAGGTCAGTTTTTGTCCAAGCCACTTCTTAATTTACCAATCCCCAAATGGTTTCATTAAGTTGCATTCCTAATTTCTACAAATCCTGTATCTAACTCTCACTCCTGTGTTTGGCTTTGAGTGCTGATGAGATTGTTAACACTTCCTTCAGGGCAGCAACTCAAGAAAGACAAGCAAATTCTGTAAAATATATGTGCTTCAGACATCAAATTCACTCCCCATCCCACCCATCACAAGGGGCCAGCCAACTACAACTGCCTGTGAGTAAAGAGTCTGCAGCACACACAGGGAAGGCAGCTTCTTCTACAAATTATTTCAAATTGCTGCTGGGCGAGACGCTGAATATACTGTTCCTGCAGAGATACTGACCAACAGTGATTTTTGTCCTACAGAGCACCAGCTTGCAAGATTTTGCTTTCCTGTGTATTTAACACAACCTTTCCCTATGATGGTGGAAGGGTAAAAGAGAGGCATAACAAATTTGGGCTCTGAGTTTTGTAACACATAGTAGATGTGTCTTACAAGTGCTCAACTCAACAAACACAAGAGACTGGGTCTTTGGAAAGAAGAGAGAGGTAATTTTGCTTAAACCTCTTTCCTCTTCCTAGAAAACACAACCAATCTACCCAGAAAGATAATGTAAAAATTACCTTTCCATCCACTTGGAGACTCTTCTTAATTAGCCAGCTTATTTCACGCTTCTCTAGTATTTTGCCATTAAATCATTTGGTAATAGTTCATATTTTGCTACAAACTCCTCCTGGAAATGCAAGAACTTGTTAAACTGTTCAGTTTTACCTACACCAGCCAAGTGTGAAGGTATGAACTGATATTCCCCTTTGACAAGTTCTACAACCATAACCTCTGACATATTAATTAATCTCTTTTGATGACTCTCATGGAATCTGTCAGTTCCCTCCTCTTTCCTTTTAAGTGCTTTCAACTTTAGCATTTCCAGTGGAATAGAAAAATCTAACACAAGTCACAGATGACTGTGGATGTCTGTTGTTAGGGCAGAAAAATTCAGGCTTTGCTGGAAGGAGAGGGATGCTGGACGAAAAGTTACCTGAAAATCTTTTAATCTTCTTTGCTCTCTCCTTTTCAGCTGGGAATTGATTTCTTTCTATTATGGAACAAGTTTGTTTCCTGGCAGAGTACCATCATCCCTGTTTTATTTTCTCTGAAGGTTTATAAAACTTCTTAAGATTTCAGTGTCCAGAGGTGTAAAGTTTAAGATTTGTTCTATAAGCCATTTCCACGCTGTCTAAGAGATGAGCCAGGCTCCTTGCCTGACAGTTTCTTTCCATGGTGAAATGGATTGTTGCAGCACACACTTAAAAGGAAGAGGAAAGATAAAAATATACTTTAAAAAGGGAAAAGTTTAGATGACAAAATCCTCCAACACACAACAGAACAATTCTACTTTTGGAACAGAGTATTTTACACAGATATGGCCTACAAAAACATGTTGCTTTATCCTACCTTCTCTGGTTGACAGTTGGACATAAATCAACACGTACCCAGGTGACCAAGAGGGCCAATGGCATCTTGGCCTGTGCCAAAAACAGTGTGGCCAGCAGGACCAGGGCAGTCCCGCTGAACTGGGCACTGGTGAGTCTGCACCTCAAGTTCTGTGTTTGTTCCAGTCCCCTCTCTACAAGTAACACATTGAGGTGCTGACGTGTGTCCAGAGAGGGCAGTGGAACCTTGTGAAGGATCTGGAGCACTAGGCTGATGAGGAGGAGCTGGGGGAACTGGCGTTGTTCTGCCTGGAGAAAAGGAGACTCACAGGGCTCTCTACAAGTGCCTGGAAGAAGGTTGTACCAAGGTGAAGGTCAAGCTCTTCTTCCAGGTAACAAGTGAAAGGATGAGAGGATATGGCCTTTGTATCCAAAAAGGTTTAGCTTGGATATTAGGAAAAATTTCTTCCCTGGAAGGGTGGTCAGGCTCTGGAATAGGATGCCTGGAGAAGTGGTTAAATCACCATCCGTGAAAGTGTTTAAAAGTTGTGTGGATATGGCACTTGGAGATATGGTTTTAGTGGTGAGCAGAGTGGTGCTAGGTTAATGGTTTGACTTGATGGTCCTAAAGTTCTTTTCTAACCTTAAGGATTCTATGATTCTTATCCCCAGCAGCATACAAATAGCCAGACAAACCTGGAGGCACCTGTAGGTTCCTGTAAAGCTCAGCGTCTGCTCACATGCCTTGGTAATACAGCCTCTGGCTTTTTTTTCATCTAGGTCTCCCCATGAATTTTGCTGCTTGTGAGTGCAGCTTTTCCTGCCAGTTCATTTACATTGGGCCTAAGGCTGATCCTTTTCTATAGTATGCCAAATAATTCCTTTTTCCTCACTCAGCACTAGAAAGGTGACAGGCAATATCAGCGAGAGAAGGCGAAATAAATATTAGAAAATCTAACAGCCTGAATGACCAGATTAGGTAGCACTCAAAATAAAGTGTTGCTAATTTGGCTAAACCTGATGAACATCTGTCTACCATATGTGAAAAACTGCCTGAAACAGGTTAGCACTTATGAGGATATCTGCGGACAGTTGAGTTGCCAACTGTGAGAACGCTGCAAGTTCGTCATCTGTGGCTAAAAGAAGTGAGGAAGGGAGAAAGGAAATGAGCAGAAAAGCCCATCAACTTTACCTTCAACTCCCCCGCCCAAAAAAAAAAAAAAAAACCAAACAGCTGGGAAAAGGTAAACTTGCTCTAAGCCTCCACATGACAAACAAGGAGCTGAACAAACACCGGTATGATGGTGTAAGAGCATTAGTGAAGGAAAAGCAGTTGCTGTTGCATATTTTGACTTTATTTAGGCTTTTGGCATTGTCTTTTGTACTACTGTTTTAAGTAAGCAAAACAGAAAGAAAAGAAAATTATCTGGATCAACAGGCTAGCATGGGTGCAAAATAAAAACATCAAGAACTCCATACAAGTATATTCAAAGAGTACTTGTAAAGACTCCCTATTCAACTGGAAGAACTAACAAGCAATTCTATATGGACATTTATGCTGAATCTGTGTCTAATTTTCCCAGCATTTTTGTTTACACTATGGATAATGGAATACACGGTATGCTTGTTAAATTTGCAGATGACATGAAATGGAGAGGGGATGCAGATATTCTTAGAGACAGGATTGGAACTGGAAATGCTATTGATAAACTGGAAAATTCTCAGGACAGCTGGATGAACTTCAGTATCTGCAGAAATAAGCAGCCTCCAAGTGGCCAGCAGTAGCTAACTCAGTAAAAACTTGGGAACATGGTGGATGAGTTGGTCAGCACAAATCAAGAGTGTCAGTGTGGTGAGCAGGACAAATGTCATTCTTGGCTACACAGACCAATGAGTGTTCAACACATAGCAAGTGGGAATACTTTTGTCAGTGTTCCCAACACAGAAGAAACTTCGGCCAAATGTTCAGTTATGTTCAGTTGCGGTCACCATGCTTCAGGAAACATTTAAGACAACTGGAGGATTCCAGAAGAGAGTAAATTGAAACCATAACTGAGAAGAAAATGATTGTAGGTGCAAGAATTCAATTTAGCCTGCAGAAGAGACTGCAAGAGGGAATACAGCAGAAAACATGCTTGTATCAAGGCTGGAAATATTTTGGGAGTTCAAGAATTTAAAAAAAAGAAACAAACCAAAACCCAAAAAAAAAACCTATCTCCAGTGTTACAGACCAAGTCTTGCTTTTCCCAGTTTTTCCAGTTTCCAACTGAGCAGCCTGAGGTGACCAAGAGCAGACCCTAACTGCTCTTGATTACCCAGGGAAACAGACTGTGAAACTGAAAGACACAGTAAATTTTGTTAACTGCTATCTAACAGAACAGAACTACATTATTCTTTCATCAACAATATGACACAAAGAGGAGGGGGAAAAAAATTTAGTTTTCCCTCCTTGATATCATTTTTTTATTCTTTTTAAAAAGTCATTTTTAATTCTAGAACTATTTAATCGTTCCTATGATTGACTTGTGCTGGAGGGATGGAAATGAGCATTCTAAGAAGTTCATGATTTTTCTCATAAAAACATGCAGGAGAAAAAGCATATTGCCTCCTGTTGAATACAGGATAAGCAGTGGCTGCTGCAGCTGAGGA
Organism: Polioptila caerulea; assembly: GCA_013397295.1. Classification (NCBI taxonomy): domain Eukaryota; kingdom Metazoa; phylum Chordata; class Aves; order Passeriformes; family Certhiidae; genus Polioptila; species Polioptila caerulea. The sequence continues at coordinate 882,780 of VYXF01005657.1, forward strand.
GAATCTGCCCAACTGACCATATTTGCTCCTCTTGTCTGTCTTTAAACTGACATAAAACCCTCTTGTGGAGACTACTGTTATTATTCTAGAAATGTAACACTAGGTACGTAGCAGAGAAGGGGATTAATTTTGTTTTCTCATCCAGGATAAAGCCTGGGTTGGTCCTGAAGGAAAATCTCAAGCTGGGTTGGGACAAGTTCATACTCAGATGCTGTCCCTTCACCTCCTCTCTGGGCAGAACACAGTAGTCGGAAAAATTCTGCACAAAATCAGTTCTCATTTAAGCTGAAGCTTTAAGCTCTAAGTGGATAGGAGATGAGCTAAAGTACAAGGTAAGATGTGAAGTAAAAGAAAGCAAATATGAAAGGGTTTTCTTGAACAGTTCAGGAGCAGGAGTTTTCTATTTTTTCCTCCTTAGTGAGTCTCTCAATGAGCAGATAGCAAGGATGAACACCTGAGGGCCTGTAGCTCCTGCAAGGGTGTCTGCATTCTGTCAAGCCAAAGCTTCCAAAGGCACTGGGCAGCACAGGCCCTTCCGCTTCCACGACCATCTCCAGCGCAATTAAGACTTGTCTGCTTCTACAGACCAATCCCACCATTCTTCTCTAGTCTATAACACAAGAAAACACAGCTCTGAAGGGGAACTGTGTCTTTGAACATGTCTGCATCACATAGGGACAAGCATAAGAGGACAGGAAACTAAACACTTAACAAAAAGTAGGGAGATAGGCAAAAAAACCCAGTTTGTGAGACCTTGACAGGCTGGATGAATTGGCCAATAGAAACCTCCTGAGGACCAAAAAGAAGTGGTGCAACATCCACAGATGGGATGTCCTAACCCCACATGGCTGTATGTGCTAGGGATGAGCTGAGTGTGTAACAGCTTTGCAGAAGGGTGCTTAGGAGACTCTTTTTGGCAAATTGCACAAGAGCCAGCCGTGTGCCTTGCAATGAAGGCAGCTAATCACATACTAGGCCATAAGGGAAGTGCATAGCCAGCAGACAGAGGAGAACTCTTATTCCCCTATACTTTACATGGCTAGGTCATGCCTGGAACATGGGGTCCAGTCTGTAGAGTAAGCAAGACAATGACAAAACAGAGAAAGTCCAGTAAAGGAGCACTAAAACTGCTGAGAGGCAGTGACTGCACAGGCCAGCCCAGGAGGAGCTGCTTTTTATTACTCAGACATTAGACCACTGATGAGAGGCAGGAATAGTAGGTCGGATGTAAGGAAAAAGTCTGCATAGAAAGAGTGGTTCAACGCTCAAGTAAGATGCATAGAGAGGTTGTGAAAGCTCCATGCTTCAAAGAGTTGCCACCTCCATGGGATATGGTGCTGAGCATCCAATCAAAATTTATTAGTCCAACATGGAATAGGGATGGACTGGGTGAGCTCCAGAACTCCTTTCCAACTTAACTTTTACTATGTTTCCAGGAAGGTCTTTGAGCTTGCAAATGAAACACTGTAATGTCAGGAAATACCTTGATGTGCCTCCCCTCCTCTTCTGTGCTGTACATTCAAGCTGTGCACTGCAGGTGGCAGAGAAGCAACAGCAAAGATGAGCAAGCACCGTTGTAGTGACAGTGCCTGAAGAATGTAAGTGAGGCAGGGTCCGTAGGAAGAGAATCTCTTTTATTAGACTGACTGATATAGTTACAAGGACTTGGATGGGATTTCAGGCACACAAATTCTTCTTGGGCCTGAAAATAGAAGCAGCCCACTTCAGTGCTAAACACAGGTTGAAAATGGTTACTCTGAATTTAGCTAGCTATATTTATCACTTAGACCATCTGAGAAACCCCCCCACATAATTGGCACTTGTGGAGTGAAAGATCTGTTAACTAAATTTTCATCTCTCCTCTTGATATACCTCCTGAAGGAGGCAGAGGGATATTTTTGCCTGCAGAACATGAGGGTGGAAGAGAGTTTAAAAGCATGACAAAGCAACTCAGTACAGCTGAGCATAGCTTCCCAAGAGTCAGGGAAGCTTGGGATGCACATAGCAAAAGAAACACACACATGTGGCAAGCTCAGTGTCAGGTTTTGGATAAGGACACTGAGCAGGGGCAGCCCTGAAAGTTGTGTCATGTCAGTCACTGAGGGTTATGCTCAGCTTTTCCTGCTGCAGCAAAATTTCATGCATCTCCCTCAGGCTGGCACAAAGACCTTGCCTGCTTCATCCCATGTGGTTTCCCCTCCTAAACTTGCCACCTGTGCTTGATGTCCCCTCGGTCATGCTTCTGCCTGAGACTTAAGGCCAGACCCAAGCTTGATTTCAGGCTGGCCCTGTCAAACAGGTTCTCCTTTCTCCTGCACAAGAACTAGACTCCANGCACTGGTCTGCACCCCACTGCTCTCTTCCAGGGCCCCCAATCTTACCACAGGCTCTCCTTGCTCCTGCACAAGAACTAGACTCCAGTTACAAACCACCCTGGAGTGTGGGTGCTGAGACACACAATGCCCTCAGCCAGGATTTTGGCATAGCCTCTTTCTCTTCTCGGTGACTTGTTCACTGCTGCTTCTTTCAGGGGTACAATTCCCCTTCCAAGTCTTGCACCAGCCTTTGTGTCAACACAGGAGAGCAGAGGACTTGGTCTGCCATCCTCACCTCCATGCAGGTTGAGGCTTCATCTGGTTCTAAAGAGATCATGTGAGTCAGATATTACAAACAATAAGATTCTGGAGGACCAAGACCTTAAATCTAGTCCTCCAATAAGGCTTGGGTTTCTCCTCACACTGGCTAACCTCCAAAAATATAGCGCTAAGGAAAATTCTCTCATCAACAGAGCACCAAGTCTTTTCTAGCAAAAGTATTTTAATATTCAAGGAATTAGGTATTTGTATTGCTGACAGATTGTGGCTGAAGATTTTTAGTCTTGGACCAAGATGAAACACTGGGAAGATGTAGAATGGAGGATCAGCAAAAGGCTAAATTCAGCAAAACTGAACTCCCATATCCTCACACAGTCATACCAATATCTAGGGGGAGACTAAAAGGCAGAATCAAGTCAAGACATGGGCGTCTCCAGAGGAACTTCAGGTGACATGAGCTGACTGTGAACCACAAGGATCTGTCACATGAGAAACACGGCATAAGCAAGTCTGTATGCTCAAAATCAAAGAGGGGGTAAAACCTCACAGTCAATGGTCTGTGCAAGAGGTGAAAGACAAAAAGTGGTAGAAGGTCTTAAGAGCATGATATCTAACAAAGCTATGGAGAAACCAAGCTTCCAGGAGTGTCAGACCAGAGTTCTGGACCTGCACCAAGCTGTTGAATCAAAATATAGACAAGCTGATGACACAGTGAGAATGCGTGAGGAGTACAGTGGAAGACAGCCTTTTCCTTGATAGATAGCAACAGACACATGTTTGACTGGATTTCGGGCCACAGCTCCTGAGCACTGTTATCCTATCACATGTGCATTAGCTTTACAATCCCATCATCTGTTTCCAGTGCAGATAGAGAAGGAAATCTAAACCCAAACAAATGGAAAAACAAAACAAAAATAAACCCAAAAACCAAATAAAATCAAGAAAAAAAAACTCCTGCAGTCAAATAAATAAACACACCCAAACCACTATACTGATGCTGTATATTCATCTAAAAGCATACCTAATTAAATCAATTTCGTAGGATTTTGAGCAGCATTGCACTGTATGCCTGGTTCCTGACAAACTAGATTACAACCAATTCAGCACATTTTGAGCACAATACTGGTCATCACATCTGCCTGACTCAATAGTTTGTCCTTAAACTGGCCTCCATTCTGCAGGTTTGCACAGAGCAGCTTGAGCTCCACCTTTGAAGGAATCTCTGGTTTATGCTCAGGACTCACAAAACAGCTGGACTCAGAGTTTAGAATAAATATAAAACCTCCCATCTGTGCCCAGCAGTGATCATTCCCAGCCAGCTGTTCTGTGTATGTGACCACAAATATAGGTACATCAATAGAACTTTGTTATTTTTGAAACATGCAGGCACCAAAAAACAAAGCCTCTCACCTCCAAGCTATTGCTCCTGCTTCTCAAATGATTTTTGTGTAAAGGGAAAAGAAGTGACAGCGATCCTTCCATTGCTGTTATTTCTACAGTGGGGCTTTTGTTTGCAATGAACAACAGAAAATGCTGCCAAGAAATCAGATCTATTGATGTAAGTTTTATGGATATTATCTTTCCCCCAAATGTCCTGAAATGCAAATGTCTTATGGTTGTTATGTACTTTGTCACAGTCACGAGTTCAATTTGCTTTAATTTCATATTGTTATTACAGGAAGACACCACCAAGCAGAGGGCAGGGGATCCATTTGAAGGGTTGGTTACATTTGCTCTGCAAGCCTCAGTGAGGAGCCTGAAGCAGACTAACAGAGCTGGAGTGGCCTTGTGCTCAGATATATGGAGCAGCCCAGAGGCTGCACAGCCCCAAGGCATGATCAGAGGCAGACCATGGTTCTGGAAGAGGCAGAATGAGGGTAGCCTCTGTCTCAGTTCTCTCTGGCACAGAAGCAGGCTGGATGCTGTATTGAGTGAGATGTGTAATCAGGGCTCTGTAATAGCCTTGCACCAGCACTTGTGCCAAAGCTGGGGAATGGGAGCAATCAGCATTTGTGTTATTAGAGTGGGTCTTCTGAGGTCACTGCCAGCCAGCACTAATTACACTGCTACCTTTGGAGTCTAAATGGGCATTAACTTCAGGAGCTGACCATGATTAAAGCATTTAAACCTGTCCCAATCCCACTTGAAGGCTGATCTATAAGAAAGGAGTCAGCAGGACCCTTCTGTGAAAACCCACATGAACATAGCCAGAATCCAGCTCAAATTTATCCATGTCACCATGACAGAGCTGAAAGCTCTAAGCTGCAGAGGGAAAACAGCAGGAAGATGAGGGAGGGAGGTTCACCATTCAACTGGGATAATTCAAACCTGATTGCTGTGCAGAGCAGGCTTTATACGAAGGAAAAAAAATAGAGCCCTTAAATAAAACTCATCGATCAAAATGTGTTTACAGAATCTGAGAACAGCACCACAGCCCAGATATTCAACAGTCACAGCATCCAGTCTCATCAGTATCACAGGGAAGGCTCATGGGATCACCAGCGCCAATCTCCAGATTGGATTTAAGAGAATTTCTAATCTTAAATCCTGAAACAAAACCAGGATTCCTTAACAAGTCAAAACCTAAGATAGTTTTTAAATACCCGCTACATAGCTGTGTTTTTCCATCCCAGTTTCCTACTCACACTTTTGTACCGCAAACATAACCTGCATGTAGCCCAAAGTCCTGAAAGCCAGGCTTGTCTCTTAGGAAGCATTGCTCCCCACTGCAGATAGAGGTCAAGCGTCTCTACACAATGCATCCTAAACAGAGAAAAACAAAGTGCCCAGAATTGTTCTGAGAAACTGCTGGCAACTTCAGTATTTAATTAGTGTATCAGGAATGGCAAAAGCCTGCCAGCACCACAGTATTGAGGTGCTTCAATAGATCCTATTATTTTACCATAGCTCTAAAGTCAAAGTTTGAACAGTAAGGTACAGTGGGATATCTTAGGTGGCTTCTCAGCAATGTCATATTAGACCTCTCACTCCCTGGCACCTTCATTCTCCCACCATAAACCTTTTGAATGCATTGGCTGATTACATTCAAACTTCAGAGAACAGCCTCAGAAATAACAAAGTTCCATATTTGATAAAAGAGGTGGCTGTTTAGGGAAAGGATTAAGGTCCACCCCATAACTTTCATTCTTTCAGCCAGCTTCTCCAGAATACATGAGTCTGTGTATCATAGCCAAAACACAGCTAGGGATGAATTGTAATAGAGAAGAGAGGAGAATTTAAACAGAAAATGTAAAGATAGCAGAAAACCTAACTTAAATTATTCAAATCTAAGGACAATAATACAAAACAACAGGAAGCTGGGCTTCATCACCCCTATGATCAGAAGAGTACCTGTTTGGGAACACAGTGCAGCCTCAGGCCCTTTGGGCAGGGTTTCACATCAGCTCTGCTCCTGTGGATGCCACCAGTTAGCAACGCTGGGAGCAGAGACGATGACCACGGTTTCCTGTCTCAAAAGACTTTTCTGAACAAGGGTATAGTTGGTCTGGTGGTGTCTACATGCTTGTGGCTTTGGTGAGAAGCAGAGATGACCTTACCATTGATACTCACCTTTGTCAAAGAGAGAGGACTTACAGAACACTCTGCGGTCCTCTTCGAGCAGTTAGAGTGACGTGCAGAACAATTTCTGGGTGAGATCCCTCACAGTCACAGCTGTATGTGACTACAAGAGATAAAAGTGACTGCAGTTTTTTTTTTTTAAGTTCTCCCTGCTCTGCAAGCACATAACTTTCAGCAAGCTAGGGATTGGCCACATGCTAAAAATCCTCAAAAATTTATTTTTAAAAAGCATTTAAAAACATCACTGTTTTGNGTGCAGAACAATTTCTGGGTGAGATCCCTCACAGTCACAGCTGTATGTGACTACAAGAGAGAAAAGTGACTGCAGTTTTTTTAAGTTCTCCCTGCTCTGCAAGCACATAACTTTCAGCAAGCTAGGGATTGGCCACATGCTAAAAATCCTCAAAAATTTATTTTTAAAAAGCATTTAAAAACATCACTGTTTTGCTGTTATACATTATTTTTCATCCTTTATTTAGGAAGCATATTTCTGTATATTCTTAGCCTGTTGCTGCCATAAGTGTTGAGATTCTATTATTTCCAAAAGTCACAACAGCTATTTACAATCTATATAACCTGAAGAAGTATCCAGGCAGTGTATTATCAAGTTAAATGCAACTGTTCTCAGAGTAAAAAAAAAGTGTTGGCGTTTTTTTGTTCCTTTTTTTTTTTTTTCCAAAAATATCACTCTCTAGAGGAATTTTCACAAGCATTTCCCTCTCATCATTTCTTGGCATGTAGAAATTAGAGCATGTTACATTTTTCTCCTAGGTTACTTCTGTTTTAAACAGATAGTGATTGCAATGTGGGTATAGAGCTGTGGGAAAACCAGGCATTTTTTAAAAAGTTGCTTTTATATGGACATGCACAGGAAAAAGCATGTGAAAAATTTGGACTAACCCTGTAGTGTACTGTGGAGAATTACACAGTTCATATTTGGTTTCTAATTATTTCTAAACTTATTACAGAACATAACATACACTATTTATTTTACTTTTTTTTTTTTTTTTCAAGGTGAAAGTAGCTCTAGTGACACTGACATTCCCAACCAGTTTATTTCCAGGAAAATCTGAAGAGACAAGTTCTAGAAAGGAAAAGAATTCCATCATTCCAGCCCATCTTTTCTCTCTGCTAAAGCTTCCAGTATTCCCCTCAATTCAGGACAAAAAATGGCAGTAATGTCACTTATGGAAGGAGACAAAATGGTGTCTGCCATCACCCTACCCTGTAAAGCTCATAGAAAAGAAAATTCCAGGCTGTGTCAACCACATTAGCCTCAACTGCAGCAGTAAAAATATTAAATTTTAGCATTCTCAGTCACAGGATTCTCTGATTTAAAATACAGAGTTGAGATTAAAACATAGAAAAAGAGCTAGTGATAAGTGCCTGACAAAAAGCCTTCCCACATCTGCAAAAGGAATAATGTTCCACTCCAGTTTTCCCATGGTACATTTTATATTGACTGACTTGACTGAAAATGATGACAAAGATCCTCTCTTGGTACACATTCCAGTTGAAAGAATGAGAAAAAAAAAATCTTTCCTGTTTACCATGTGAATGTCTGCTACAGCATTTCCCATAGCATCAGTATTCCTGGGGAGGGGAAATATCTGTGTCAGAAATGTTTTGTCAGATGGAGGTTAGATATCAAACAAAATGGAAGCTCAAGTAAATCCTGCTCAAGCAAATCTGTTTTACTGTGGCTAAAAGCTAGCAGTAAAAGGAATGATACACACAAAGGGCTTCATCTGTGACACAGGCTGTGCAGGATCAATTAAATTCAGGAAATTGGTGAAAGGTCTTGTAAATGAAAAATCATCTTGATCCCACTCAATAGTTCTTTCTTGTTCTTCCTAAACAGGTTCACAATACAGCTTCAGCTTCAAAAGAAAGCAACAGGATTCCCAAATACATTCATTTAATCTATGCCAACATGAAGACACCATCTGAAACATTTCAGAAAGTTCTTGACAAGCATTACATGACACTTCTATGAGGCAGACAGTGATTCTGCATGAGGGCCTTACACAATTCATAGCAAAACTGGCTGTGCAGGAAGACTGGGGAGCTGAGATTTCAGACCAGCCTCCTTAGTTTAGGCTGACCATTGGCTTAACTATATGCAAAACCCAGCTTGCATTTCTCACCAGCCCTCCCCTTACTCTTGTATGGCACAGCACTCCCTTCATTCCAAGCCTTTCAGGTTTGAAACGGATGAAAATTATTTCTCTCAGGGAAGGAATAAACTAAGATCTCCTTTGCAAATTCCAGTCCATTCCTCAGCCTTAGGTAGACACTCTGTTCTCTGTACTTTACAGAAACCTTGGAAACACAGTCCTGTAGAATAGATTTACACTTCTAATTTCCAATCACTGGGAATAAATTCAGCTCACAGAAATTGAAAGGATAGAGGAGGATGTAGGGATGGCAGTCGGTTGTACTCATGTAGTCCTCAAAGCGGAATGAAAAAAAAAAAGAAAAAAGAAAAAAAAAAGAAATTGCTCTACCATAAAATTCATAGCAAAAAAAGAGCAGAAAGTAAAAAGGAGGAAAATAGGAAGTTGTCTGAGGACTGGAGCTAATTGAGATATTTTAAAAGGACCCAAAGAATTATTTTTACCAGCAGCCCTGGAACAGGACCTGCAAAATGACTGCAGAACAGGAACGACCAAGGTGTGGTACCCAAACCAATTTGCCATTGGTACTCAAATAAAAGTCAATAAAAATTTAAAACAAAGTTTGCTAGAGCATTTAGTTATAGGACTTTGAATTTTTTTTAAGATTATATGTCACCGTATCAGCTTCAACATTAAAGGTGCAACCATATATGCAAGCTTGAAAGCTTTCAGTGTGATTTCCTAATCTTCCCCTCACATCCAGAGAAAATGGAAAAGGAGGGACTCATCAGCAGCATACCTGAGGGCATCACAGCCCTGTGATATTTGTCCTCACCTGACAGGAAAGTACATATCTTTCTCTACATATATTTTGAATTCTAAACTGCATGCAACCAGGACTATTTCCCAATATGCATAAGATGCAAAACAAGGTGTTTAGAGGCTTAAATAAAGTGAAAACAAAACACACAACCATCCAGTATCTGGCAATTTGCACAAGGTTATAATGGAAATCTGTCACAGAACAATTTTGTTCCTTCAAGTCCATAAGTAGCATCATTAACAGATGTCCACTGTCTTTCCAAATTAACTGAAAACATTCTTCTTTTCCAGCATCAGTACATTTTTATGTTCAGGAAAAAAGCACATCTTGTTGGCCTTTTTCCCACACTACTCATGTGAGAAATTACATTTTTTTCAGCAAGGTGGCTTTTTGTCTCAAGATGCAAAATACATCTGATATTGAATATGCTTTTCTTTCCACAAGACAGTAACAGAAAACAACTTGGACTTCACTAGCTGGAAATTAACACTATAGTTATCTCACCACTTCTTTCTTTAGGGTGAACTTGTTCATCAAAACTATCCTTATTTATCACTGTACCACATTCACTACTGCTACTTACATTGATGGTAAAATTTTCAGAGGCTTCTGACAGCTATTGAATCTCTTTGGTGTTTCCAAAAGGTTTTTGTCTTTTTTTCCTTCTTGCTTTTACTTTATTTTCTTTGCTTTTTGGTTTTTTGTTTGTTTTTCTTAATTTTAAAAATGTTTTTTTTTTTTATTTATAATGGGCTAATTAAGTAGTGCATATTAACAACTGATGTTGTGTCTAAAAGCAGCAGAAATACAGCTAAAGGAACAGAAGGAACACTACAAACATATTCTCACCTGTATTCACAGGGCTTACAATCCTGTAAAAAAGAAAAATTATTAATGTCAGCTGCATGTTAACTGATGATATGGCAAAAATCATGTAGCCCTGCCAGCAATGTTACAAAGAAAAAAAAAAAAAGACAAAAAAAATAAAATTTTTACCTGCTATAATTCATTCTTTTCATATTTCTTGAGTCTCAGATATCTCCTTTCTTTAGACTTTTAAACAACAGGTATAATGCACACCCGAGCTACTTTCTGATGCATTTCTCTGTAACTCACTCTTGAGACAAAGACTTTAATCTTTGCAAGCAGCTTCTGTGGTACAGGTAGGTCTTCCAGAGTGCCACTGAAACACACTGCAAAAAACTTTGCTCCCTAACCTCAGGAAGACAGAATACGGATTGAGGAAGGGGAATTTCACCCTTAGCAAAATAAGCAGAACAATGTAATCTCCAATAGTTGTTGAGCAGATGAAAACCATTGCTATTTCTGTCCTAGAGCACTTGGAAATTTTCAAGTAAGACAAATTCAAAGTTCCTCAAAACCAACAGCAATACACATTTCCTCTACAAACATCAATGAGCTTAAGTTAAGGTGCTTTTAGATTTGCATTTTCCATTATCTGCAAGGGAATATACCCAAGCTTGATTTTGGTACATTTCTGATTATATTCTTCAATGTCAAAGGGCTAAAAAAAATGCTGAGGAAAGCACACCAAATGGACAGTGACCATCAAGGGCAAAGCACCATGCTGTGCTACAAGAGCTAAGTCTGCAGAACAGACAGAAAAACATGAAAAGGCATGTGATTGACTGCCACCAATGTTAAAATCTTGTCCAGAAAGTCATTAATTGACATCAGCCTGTAGATTCTTGCCAATAACATAGAAACAGGTGGAAAATACTAAATTAATCTTATTTAGAGAAACATTCCTCTTCTATTGCCTTTCCCTAAAAATAATTCAGAAAGTTTTAAATTTAATTAACAAACCCTAAAAAATGCATTAAATGTCAGTGCAGTTTCTCTCTCCTCACAAAAGCTGGCCCTTGCAGCAAACAGAGCATTCTGGAAGGGCTGGTCACAAGTATATATTAAGTAGAGAAATACACAGATGAATTTTTCTCTCTTTTTTTTTCCCCCCAGCTATTTTTCGATTTCATTTTTAATGTGTTGCTCAGAATTTGCTTTGCAGTTCTCTGAACCTACCTTGTGTTTGCAGGATACTGACAGCTGTTAAAGCCCTACATTGCTTTGGACTAGACCTTACAAATTTGGATGCAGGATTATTTTTTTACAACTCAGCATCTGGGTATTTCAATATTTCCCAAAGGTAGAAAACAACTCTGTATCAGCTGCACTGACATTAGACAGTGGCAAAGCAAGGATCTGTGTGGAAGTTATCAGTCAACAGCAAGGGAAGCTCCTGGCAGCAGGAGGGCAAACAGAAAAGGAGATCCCTTTGCAGTTTGTGACAACATGAACCTGCAATAGGTGATAAAACCATATTGAAAAAAAGTCTTATGTTGGGAAAACATACCTTAAGCAGGAAACTGCAAATATAGGGAACAACAAGCACTGCCTATTCAAAAGGCTCCATCATGTTTTGAATCACTTTGTGCTGTGGTTTACTTGTGCTATAAACACACATATATGCACACACATCCCCATCCCTCACTTGCACTCCCAATAATAGCAAAAATAAGCATGAAAAATAATATTAAAAAACTCTGTATTCAGTAATATTCACACCAAAGTATATGTATAGATATATCCATTAAAATTATGAACATTTCTAAATATATTTTATGTATCATACATATATTTATATGTATAATTACATATCCACAGAAGTCGTCTTGCTGTGCTAAAGCCAGCAGTAAAAGCAAAAACAGGTTTCACAATAGGACACCCATATATGCATATGTACTGGCTGTTTGGTTTGTGAATTTATTTACAACTTAACTATATCATAATAAATGCTTACTGTTCTATTGTACAAACGTAATAGTAAAGGTTTAGGTTTGTTTTTTAAATACAAAGACTGCAAATGAATACATGAAAAAAATTACACACCATGTACAGTATTTATAATTTATAAATGCAAAGTTAAGACCTCTTTAAATTATTGCACTTGCATATTTTTTTACAAAGATAGTTTATATGTATCATATATATATATATGTGTGTGTAAATATATATATATAAAACAAATTTTTCAGCTCACTAAATGTTGTAAAGTTGAATGTTGTTACCTTGAAGTTCTTTCTTCTCCACATAACAGCCCAACCTGAATTTGGAATATTTATGAAACTACTCTACAAATCAGTTTGATCTACCCTAGAAAGCAGTCCATTATTTTAGGTTTATTTGACAGAGTATACACCCGTATTACAATCGAGCACAGTTTTTGGTCAGAAAGCAAACAGAAGTTATGATGTGCCTTTGCTAGATTGGGATATATAACCTAAAGTTTGAACATGAACTTCCTTGTAGTAGCGTGCAGAAAGCCTTTTCTGTGTTTCGAATGAATAGATTAATTGTTCCACTTCACAGAACTGGTCCAATATCACAGTGTTTGAGGCAAATGCATTATTTCAAGAGGGTCATGATTGATTTGAGCATCTAAAAATCTCTATTTTTTAGCATTACTAGTGCTTTTTGCTACTCCTACAATTTTAACACTAAATGCTCTAAGTGCAGTCACAGCAAACTGATCACACTCTTTGAAGTTTAAACACAGGAAAGAAATCTGTGCCACATAAAAAGATGAATTCCACTCTGCATATCCTCTCCAATTAATACGCTTGAGCATAAACTCCAGTTAAAAAAAAAACCCTATTTCATTTCTATAATGGTCACTTACAGAAAAAAAATTACTTCCATGAGTTGAACCATTACAGTAGAATGTTGCAAAACCATGCAAAATTCACAGATTAATTGTAACAATGGAATTTGTCATGCTGTAATAAAATATGCAACATCTCAGATGAGTATCATGCTATGTCAACCATTTTTCTCACTTAGTTGCATAACTTTCACCATTTCATAATACATTAGAAATGCTCAGTTACAACTTCAAACAGTGCTTTTACCTTTACTAGACGTAGGAAGGAAAACCAGCTGTTATTATTATCCAGAAAAACATAATTCTAGGAATATAAAATCTCACATTTCTAGGAAAGGAATGATCTGCTAAACTTTTCAAACATTCTTTTGGGCAAGATCAGTTTTAGATGGATAAAAATGCAAGGAGGAATTACTTTTGACAATTTAACTTAATGAGTCAGATGTCTTACAAACTTAGATATCTTAATCGGTTCTGAGTTTGAGTACAGAACTTGGAACAATTAAATCTCAACATGTCTTTGACATGAAATTCAAATACAGCTCCAAAGTTCTAACTTTTGGTGGGTTTGACTTTGGAAGTGCAGATACAAGCCTTTTTTCTACAAAATATTTACACATATGAATCTGTCTGTACTCTAAATGCTAAGACAGACTACATTTGCTAAAAAAAACCAGCTCATCATGACTATTTTTATTGGTCTAGGTCCTAACAAAGAGTAATATTTTGTCATGACCTTTCTCCTTTTACACACCAGGAAATCAAACCAAACCACTGCCACTGGAGCAAATTTTTTAAAATTCTAATTATACTTTAGCAAACATGTATTTTAAGTGGATTGGGCAGTTCTATATTAGAAACAGTAGCCGATTCACTTGAGACATGAATGGAACAATTTATTGCCAATTTGACAGATTTGCCAGGGAAACATGCCCTCTATCAGTACTTAAAAACTTCAAAACATAACATAGGGTGTGATACTGCCAAACACTGTTAATGGTAGGAGACAGAACAAGTGAAGTTATCTTTACTGTCAGTGTGTAAAAGATGAATAAAAAGCTTTCCACACACAGATATGGTGTGATAAGGAATACTTTTGCAATGCTTTTAAGATCAGCATTTTTAAATGGAAAGGAAAAAAAAAAGGAAAATAACAGCAAATATATTTAATGCAAATATGCTTAAGCAAATGTACTTAACCCTCGATGGAAAACATTCCATCTTGTTGTTGAGCTATCTGAATTTCAAAGAGCATTTTTTTAGTCACCATAGATATAGATAATTTCCATGTAAATTAGGAACCATGGATTCTGTCTCATGTACTTAATGGATGAAAGGTTGCATCTGCATTATTTAGCTGAAACATAATGGCTAAGGAAGAAAGTAGAGGACACAGCATGACACACATTCATTCTACTTTGATAGATAAACATGATACTAAACATTCAACATTGCTTCCTACCACGTTTTTCTTTTTTTTGTTTTTGCTCTTTTTTAATTCCAAACCAGTTTGCTGTGATTACCAAAGAATTTCTGCACTTAGAATTGGTAAAGCAAACTTAAAAAAAAAATAAAAAATTACAAGGCTGTTGCTAAGTAACATGCATCATACAAATAAGTTCCTATTGAATTCTCAGCCTGTGGGATCTCTATGTACAGCAAAGGCTTTGGTGCATTTATACATTATGGGATACGGATCACGTACTGTACACAAACAGACACTGGCATGTGCTCGACCATAACAGAAGGCAAAACTCAAGAGGCCAAGTTGTTCACATGAAACCCAAAAGCTGGCATGCCTATTACAGCAAGAGAGCCCAAAAGACAGGAGATGGAAAAAGAGAACCTGTGTTGTGTCTTTAGGTCACTACCATTACTCGTTGCAGTTACACAATGGCCATGTTATCACGGGACCTCCACAAGAGTGCATTATCTGTGAAAAACCACTTAATGCAGTATAGGCTGCATGGGAAAGGTATGCAAGGACTCTGTTTTCACCTATTGTGTGGATCACTATGCAGATTTTCTTTTCTCATCATTTTTAAGAGAAAGAAAAAGGCAAATTAAGTGTTGTGAAACATATTCTGTACAATTGCACTAAATTTAAAAGAGTGGCATTATGTGTAAGTCTGTGCATAAGTTGGTAAGGCTGAGGCCTAAGTCAGCACAGAACTGTAAACACACCATTTAGTGTACTTTTCTTCAGACAGCTATTCTTTCCCTAAGAAAGGCATTTCTAAACCTGGAAATTTTGCTAACTAGGGGAAAAAACAAACAGACAAATGGAGAAGTTCTTAATTTCACTCATCTTGGGATGGGGGGAAAAAGCCGTAAAAGACATGCAGTGTTACTGTGCAACACAAAAGCTAGTCAATACAAACACATTTTTGATTTATTGTGACGGTACCACAATCCCTCTTCTCAGACCTGACTTTTCTGACAAGACTTTTGCTCCCAGCAGCATACTTCAGGTATGTCTCCAATACCTTTTAAAATACAGCTCAGTAGGTAGAAATAAAAATGATGACTTTACTTAATTGTGAGCTAGGCAAGGAAATCTTTGCTGTCACATTTAAATTTTAATCCAATATTTCTGTCACTATGGATACAAAAACTCCAACCTGAAACTCCCTCTCATATCAGAGATAATTTACCAGTACTTCCAGTGTTTTAAGGGAGGAGTTGCCTAGGTTTAAAGAACATCCTAAAGAACAAAGCACCATCACTAGTTCAATCAACATTTCCCTTGTGAGTGACAGACAATTGGCATCATGATGCTTAACGAAGTACTTTAAAACTTTAACCTGAATGTTGGTTTTCCTTTAGTTTGCAGCAATAGAATTCACTGTAACCTAAGCATAAATTAGAGTCTCCAAGGATTCTGCTGGAGTTCAAACTGATTACAAGTAGATCACACATAAACATTCACAATAGCAATGGGTATACTGTTCTATTTATAGCCAAGAACTCCCAAGTGACACTGGTGTTAAAGCCAGCCACAGTACGGAATAATAAAAGTACCATTTAAACCCTTACTAGAAAGATACAATTTAGAAGTACCCCATAAGATTCCCCCCCACCCCCATCAGTTTTAAATTAAGGCCTCAGCAATGTAGCCCATGAGATAAGGCCAGTCTTTTATATTCACAAGTTGTAAGTTCTCTTTTGATAGCTGACTCCAAAACATCTGGGTTGTCATTTTCCCTCTGTTTACGTTGTGTCACTGGTGTAGGTCAGGAGATTGGCTGCCAGAGTCATTTAGCTGAGGTAACTCCATGGGTGTTACCTTCCTAGGCAGGTCTACTTCTTAGCATTTTGTAGCTTTCCTTTTTCCTTTTTTATTTTTTTCTTTTTCAAATAAAAATGAAACAAAAAAAACAATCCCCAAAACAAGGAGGGGTGCTTTTCAGGTTAAAGCAATCTGTTGCTGCTGTTCAGTCATCAATCTTCACAGGAAGAGAATCTGAGGTCCCAGGAGCAAGGGATTGAGAAGAAATCCATATAGAGGCTTCCTCACCTCTTGTTACTTTCTCCCATTGGTTGAGATTGTCCCTGGAGATACAAAAAAGTCAAAGGTAAGACATCCTTCATAGGTTTGCTGGGATTTATCTCTTCCTCACAATAATGTCTGCTGCACTATACTTTTAGATTTATATTTATGTAAGTATATTTACATTAGTATCTGTATGTCATCAAGCTTTTATCACCTATACATTATTTCAGCCTTCAACTTCGGTTATGCCATTTTGCAATTCTGTCTGACTCATAGCCACGTTAACTCTATCCTAGCCTCCAGTACACCTTCCTTCCCCAAGGCAAGCCCTGAAGCTGGAGGCTACCAGGACACAGGTATAGTGCTCAAGGCTGCAGGAAAGCCCAGAGAGACATGACTGCAAAGACTCTGGAACAGCATTTTAGAGCACAGGAATAGATGGAGCTTTCTGAAACTCCTGCAAAAGGGCTGCCTGACAGGAGATAAAATGTTGCATGCCAAGATCATTGTATCATTTCCAATTACTATTGTGTTAATCATATTATCAGTCTACTTCATATAAAGAGTCCCCCTTCCTTGAGACATAGATATCTTTCAGTGCCTCACAGCCTGGCCAATCCTTGGGTTCAAAATTTGGTTCATAAGTCATAAAATGATGAAAAATTAATCTGGTAATGTTCTAATGATCTAAAGGGGGTACAGACCTTAGTCTTACTTGCTCTTCACCAGTACCACTCTAGTGACTGGGAAGTCTATGTTGATGGTAGGCCTTGCAATCGATGGCCAAATCTCAGAATTCAGTCTTCAAACGCAGAGAGGAAGAGAACAAACCCAACTGCTTCCTCTTCATACTGTCAGATCCCTAGCTACTAAAGCAGCAGTTCTCAGATACCTTTGGTAAACAATCACGATGGCAACAGTACTAAAAGGTCTCCCATGCTATGTCATACCATGATAATACATCGCAATTTATGCGAGAGAGCTTTTCTGATTTTTATGTCACAGCCTTGCCAAAACATTTGCTAAACCAGGAAATATTGATCTGAAAGCACAGCACAAAGGTAAGAAGAGAAAATGTTGCATTTTCTAGGGGTGGTAGAAGGCAGGATCTGATGAAGTCTACAAAAGAAAGCTGGTGCCACAAAAGAAAGCTGGTGCCCTCTAGGGTAACATCTACATTTTCTGCAGGAAAATGCTCTACCAGTGCTTCAGGCCAACTGGAAGTTATGATGCAGCCATTAATACGGCATTGAACCTCAGCTAATACAAGGCACTAAGGATCAGACAAAATGAAGCTTCACTATTTCTGTCCCCTTCCTCGACGGGGAGAATTAATGAGAATTGCAGCCAAAGTATTTTAAAATTAATTTCAGCAAGAATTGAGAGGCCCAAGAGCACAAGGAAAATAGTTTTAAATTATTTGGTCTGAAATAAGGGGGAAAAAAAATCACTTCATCCTCCAAATAAATACACTACCATATATTTATACTTTGAGAGGCCTCCTCAGTACATGGGCTATAAAACTTACCTAGGACTTACTCTGAGCACTGAAATACAGGTGGGCTAATAAGTTTTGATTTACACAGGATGAAAAGAAAGCATTTAAAAATGTGGAATAAATTACCAGACAGAAAAACCCGCTAGACTGTTTGCTGATACCTCACTTTAGGGAAATCAGAGTTGTATTTTTTATTTTATTTTTTATAAGCTATAGATAATACAATTCATTTGCCTTTGAGCTCCCAATGAAACCCTGGCTCCTAATGTCTGGACAAAATGTCCAGAGGTTCTAAAAATAAAAGCCCTGATGCTGACATGCTGCCTTGGCTGCTTTTGCTGCTATTATTTGCAGCTGGTGTCTGAGTTTCGAAGAACTCAAGGGCACAGCAGCTTAAATACTCATTCTTAAAGCTCGTTCCAAGAATGAGCAGTGGTGGTGAAGGGGTGTATCAAAATTGGTTCGGTCAGCAACTAAGGAAACACCAAACAAGAACGAGGCTGCATGCCTCTGATCGTGCCAGCTAACAGTTATCCATCAAAAATAAGGGAAAAACAAAAGTGTAGTGCAAAATCAGTCACTTGAAACACCTTGGAGTATTCTTGACCTTGCAATAACATAAATTTTTTCTAACTGGATGCCTGAAGTTGTATCTGTGCTCTGATTTCCTATTCTCCATCTCCAAGTCTTAACCCTCAAACTTCCTCTTTGTTCTCTTCAAAGAAAAAGCAGAGGATAATTTGAAGGCTAAGATAAAACTACCAAACTTCTCAGAGGACTTTATTCAGGATGTGGATCTTCAAGAAGCTCTTTAGTCCAGCAGAGGCTTTATCTACTCATCTACGTTTCAGTTCTGTATTAGCATAATCTAAATTAAAGTATACACAACAGCAAGAGAGGGAGCTGTCTGTCCAGAGCTCCATCCAGTGTGGAGACTGTGCCAGTGTACCCTTCAGAAGTATCATTATAACAATTTGAATTACATACAACAAATATAATTTGTGGAATAGAAAAAATCATAGCATCTCTGCCAGGAGCCTGATTGCTTTCACTTCAGACATCACACCTTCTACAGAGAAACCAACTCTTGAAAAAAATCTTCATGCTTGACCTTCAGAATTAGGGAATGATTATGTAGGTGTTTGATATCCACAATTCAACTTTAAATATCCTCATCTGAGGTCTAAAAGATGAACCTCCAAGTTAAACAGGCCACTTTTGCAAACAAGTCTCATTGGGATATCCATGCAGCCAGAAAGCAAAAATACTTGTCTTCCCTTATTGTTGCACCTGTGAAAGATACTGTGCAATCTTAAACACTCCACCCAGCCTCTCTAAGGTCCAGTTGCCATTAAGTGGAACAAAAACTTGATTTTTTGACCAAGTCTTTACCGTGAGGGTGGTGAGAACAACTTGGAACAACTTGCCCAGAGAAGCTGTGGATGCCATATCCCTGGAACTGTTCAAGGCCAGGTTGGATGAAGCTCTGGGCCCTGTTCTAGCAGATGTCCATTCCCACAGAGGGGAGACTGAACTAGATGATCTCTTCCAAAGGATCTTCCAACCCAAATCATTTTCAGATTCTATGATTTTCTTGGATAAACCAAATCCATTATTTAGTCTCTCTCTACTAAGATCTCAAAACATTCCTTCAGCTCTTTAAGTTCTCTTGTTAGTTCATGTTTTTATGTTCTCTTCTTAAAGCATAGACACTAAACAAAATTCCAGCTGTAGCCTCATTAATGTAACAACTACAGAGGTATATTCTGAATATTCCTCCCATATCCATCCAAGGGTTGCACAGCCCTGCCCAGCAGAGGTACCTTAGAGGCAGCTGACTATTAATGATGGCTCCTAGATACCCACAGTTTTTCATAAGGTGGTCCTCTGTACCACTGACACAGACCTACATATTCTTCTCACAGCTATATGAAAGAGTGTTTATATGTGAATGAAACTGTTTTGCTAACTACTACATTAATTTCAAGGCATTTGTCTGTTACATAACAGAAATTTAGTCCACAAGATCCACGAGAGGAGGTAGCTGTGCCATGCAGGACAAAGAAAAGTTCAATGTAAGATATAATTTAGGGACCAGAACAAAACAAAAAACATGAGAGAGCACTAGTAAGAGCATAGAAAAACACACCTTTAACAACTCATATGACTAGAGATTGCTGGGATTTTATGGATCAATAGGGGTTTTCCAGAAAAAAAAGATTAACCTGAAAATGGAACATTTTCATGAAGCATGCTCTGGTTTCAGCAAAATTTTTGTCAGGAAAGATTGTTAAGGCCCAGGATATAATTACTGCACAGAACTACCTACAAAACAATCCCCCATCACTCAAGTGGAGAAGCAGCCAACAACAGGTAAAGGACTCTTGTCTCTTTTCCAGAGCAACTCAAGCTCCATAACCTGTGTTACAGGAGAAGGTTACATTTCCTTCTCCCATACTCCAGTGTTACAACTCCTATGCTCTCAACCACTGAATATTTTCTGGGTATTTCTTTTGCTGGTTTTTAATAGAGATTATTTGATATAAAATAAAACCACATGCCAGATATACATTTTTTCATTGAAGGGAATGCTAGCCAATTTTTGTTGTGGGAACCACATTGAAGTACAGAAAGGACACAGAGGGAAATGACACTGAACCAGTGCAGACAGGGATGCACAAACACTGAACTGTTTCTCTCTAAATGCTTTTGGCATCCAACACATTTTAATCAGCTGTGTCTGTAGATCTACAGTGGATAGTCCCTGACAGTAGTTATCACCTCTGAGTTTCTGAATAGATTAGAGTGAGACGTGTATCCCATTAATGCTTATGCAAATTCAAAATTAAAAACCTGTATTTGCAGACAAACTTGCAAAGCATTCTTGCTTTTTCCTTGACCAAGCTATAAACTGTGCATATTTACTCACCTGCATGCTCGAAGTAGTGGCCCAGTTGGAGGAAAGATCTGTGCAAGGGTGGTGTAACATGGGATGGCTACAGCATTGTAGAACCCAATCTATAAAAAACAGAAAAAGAATGAAAAAAAAATTGTTAAATTGTTGCCAAACTACAACATTGGAAGCTAACAACTAACTGCTCAAAGCTCATTACTTAATTGCTACTTATATTAGTTACTCACATTTCTGCATCTCTTTTTTATATTCAAATACTTCAAAATAAGCAGCAACAGTGAAATCTTTGGTAATTACAAGCTTGCCTTTCTTTTATGACTGATATGGCTGCTTCAAGTAGGGTTTTCTACAGAACCTTTTATTATTCAATTGATTCATTTCTTTTGTTCAGGATATGTCTACCTGGTTGGTGCCAGTAGCAACAGGAAGTAGGTGGAGATGTTAGAGACATTTCTGCAAACATTATTCACGTGATGACTTTATTTTTTAAAAAAAAGGAAGGCTGTGCAGCATTCACAAAATATGGTCAGACTGTGGATTGTTCTGATGTCCTCCTGGGTACGCATTACATAGCTCAATGTACCTAAAATGCTGGGGGCTTTGCACATTTGTGAATGGTGTGCAGTGTGATCAATGACTGGTTTGCAGTTGCTTCTCATGTATGCAGTTCAATAATATATTTTACCATTACCATATTTAGGGAACACCAAATGAGCTCATTTTTAATGATATCTGACTCATACAGGCTAAGGGGCCTGTGACAGCTACTGTGTCACGGCTGAATTGCCATGACATGAAGAAATTTTTAGAAAATGCTACTTATATATTATCAAGGACGACAGATTGCATTCAGATTCCTTATAACATCACTCATTTATCCCAAACTCTTATGACAGCTACAACAGTGCAGTATGATCTCTTCCTTTGGGCAGAATTTTTAAAGGCCTTTTAGTGAAATACTAGGTATTGTACCATGACAAAAGCATTTGATAATATCTCTTTTTTCTAATAGTCCAAACTTTGACCCTTATTCAGAAATTGAAGAGCAATTCTTACCTTCATCAACACAAAGATTCCTCCCATATTGCTATGTAACCAAGTCCTCTGTCTACTTTAAATAACAATAAAATACATTTTCTGAGCTGTGAACCCAACACTCTGAAATGAAGCACTTACAGTGCAACCAAAAGAACGAAACTGCAGCCTGTTAGAAGGCAAGGTTACATACAGATGGGATGTCTGCTCATCCACACTATTTCACACACGGCCTCATTCTCTTCCAATTTGTTTTGGATTTTTTCTTTTCTTCTTGTTTGCTAGTTTCTAAGGGGGACTATTTTATTTCAGTGAAAAAAGGAGATTACTCTATAATGCTCAAAAACTAAAAAAGGACATTAGATACCCTGTAGACCTTTTGGCTCAATGAAAATCACAGAGTCAAAGAATATGATGAGTTGGAAGGGACCCACAAGGACCACTGAGTCCATCTCTGCACAGCACTATCCCCAGGAGTGACACCCTGAGCCTGAGAGCATTGTCCAAATGCTTCTGGAGCTCTGTCAGGCTGGTGCTGTGACCACTTCCCTGGGGAGCCTGTTCCAGTGCCCAGCCATCCTCTGGGTGAAGAAACTTTGCTCAATATCCAACCTAAATCTCCCTGACACAGCTTCAGGCCATTCCATCAGGTCCTGCCATGGGGGACCACAGAGCAGAGATCAGTGCCTGCCCCTCCTCTTCCTCTCATGAGGAAATTGTAACTGCACTGAGGTCTGTCCTCAGTCTCTTCTTCTCCAGGCTGAACAGACCAAGTGACCTCAGCTGCTCCTCATATGGCTTCTCCTCAAGGCCCTTCACCATCTTTCTTATCCTCCTTGGGACACTAGCTAAGGGCTGAAACAATCACTTACTAAGATAAAAAGCTTCATTGACACTTGTTAAAATTCAAGGTAGTTGATGTCTTAGCTAGATCTACAAGTACAAAGAAAGGAAGAAGCGATGACAGCAAAGTGCACATTGTCATTTAAGCAAAAATTTGAAAACAAGTTTTCCACTGCTTCTTTAGAAGTAACATTGCTGCATGCAGAACATAGAACTCAGCAGTTCGGATAACCCAATTGCAAAAGCAATATTCACTAATATATGAAATATTTTTCCATACATATTTTATGCATAAACAAGTACCATTTTGCTGAGAGAGTTCATACCTGACCCTGAGGGACTTCATCTTTCTTATCTCTGTCCATCATAGCAATAGGTTGAATACCTGTTTTCTTCATTTCATCACCCTAGAGAAAAGTAGAGAGAGAGAGAGATGAGAAAACAAAAACAAGACTATTGAGACCTGAATTAATTTCCATCTTCTATTCTATGTCAATCTAAAAATCCAATACTTAAAATAACATGTGGTATCACTCTGAGGCAATCTCAGAAAAATGCCCAAGGAGAAGCTCTATTACCTAAGAGATAACGTAAACAGCAGATGCTGTAAGTCAACATACACACATTTTCCTTGTTTCCAAGTAGGTCTCCATAATTAAAGCAACTGGAAGACTAAACTCAAAGAAATTATTCTATTCTGCTATCTTCTATCTGCTCAGATAGTCTCATCTTTCAAAATATCCGTTTAAAGCACCATAATATAATGACCAGTAGAACACAACTCACCCATCCAAGGAAAAGCTGAGCAAGCCAGACTAATTTACAGTGTACCCACTTAGTCAAAAAATTTCTTTTCAACACATATCAATGTATGAACTTCTAACTTTATTAACTCATCCTTGGATTACAAAAAATTAACATCTGGACAGGTGCAATTATGTCCAAAATTCCATCTTTTCTATTTTTGAGTATGGAAAATCAGTTTTAACCTTCCTTCTCCACTGAGCTCACAAGATTTGCACTGAATAGTCTTTTTACTCATAAACAAAAAAGTTGAGTATGTAATCAGTGAGGCACGTCAACATTATACCTCCATTCTACCACTCATAAGAACACTCACTTTCCAGTGCAAGCATTTCAGAAAGTGAGTGCTAAACTAGATCTTTGAGCTTATACAGGCAGCATTTTTCAAATATTTTGTTGTAGTCTGAGCTGTTTATAATTAGGAGAACAAGAACACGTGAACACAAAATACACCCACAAGAAGCACACATCTGGAATTTCATAATGAACACACAACTGGCAGGGTAACAATCTCCACACCATACGCGTGCTATGTCAACACCACGGGCCTGATTTCTATTTTATGCCCATGTGAAACAGAAATAAGTCCACTGAATGCTGCAAGATTCCACAGGGAATATAACAGAGAAAAAAAATCACTTAATCATACACACATGCAATAGTTCTGAGAAGACCATGTATCTCCTAAAGCTGCATAACTCCACTCCATGCAATTTATTCCTTATTCCTAGAGCAGTCACTTTCACTTGAAAAATTAAACAATTAGGATATTTATGTTTCAGCATATGACATGTGAGAGACTGCATATTTATTTATGAACATGATTGCATTACTATAGCTTAATTCCTTGTTTCAATACTCAGTACATATTAACTGTTGAGTAACTTTCAATGTATTGAAGATCCAGCTCTCTCTGAGACACTGTTGTTGAGCTGGGTCACAGAGAAGACTCAAAAAACTTTAATGTTTTTTATACTAGCTTTAGCTGTATGCACAGTAGTAGCAGTTTTCTGTACACACAGTATAGCTCTATAAGTATGTTTCAAGGCAGCTGACCTGGAAGCTGGTTTCCTATTTTGCATTTCTACAAAAAACTACAGTTAGTGGTGACTTCTATGTTCTGTTGCTTGGTCGCTTTATGTTAGGATATACTTTCTACATTATCTTGAACAGAGAGAAAAGCACTGCCTGAAAATTAGACAGCTAACTCAGCTCTTTCAATAACTTCAGAGTAAGTAACAAACACACACATGCACCACACACACTCTTTGAAACAAGCACACCAAGATGTTGATTGAAAAAAAATTCCAGCTGAGTTTTTCCTTCCTGGATACTTCCATTTATAAGGAGAGTAAATAAAGGAATCACACAAACCTCAGCCCAGAACTCCGCATATATATCGTTGGCCGTCAGTCTGGTAACTGGCCACAACTTTGTTACAGAGCACAGATCACAAGCTGTCATCATCAGGCCAATCACTCTATCTCTAAAATAGAATAAAGTAACATTCAATTGCAAGTTCTGTAAAGAGTTCATGATTGCTCTGGAAAGTTTTTGTTTGCCCTTCCTCGGTTTAATCAGAAGCAATGTACACACACTACGAGTTTTATCCCATCTCTTGTTTCTTCCTCATTTGTTTATGATTCTTTGGTAAGGCATGGCACAGACTGTACACCGTATTCCTTGTTGTATTCCCTACATTGTTTGCAACCAGAGTTCACTGACCATGCATGGCAAATCTTTAGAGAACAAAGAAGTGCAGCAATAAGATATGCCATCTTTCTTTTCATAGACTTGTACTGTATATGCACAAGTTTATAGAGGGGCATGTGAGTGTTTTACCAGGGAGGCATTCTGTGCCCTTGTCTGTGTAGGTGATTGTGTTGAGGATGGTCAACGAACTCTGGCTGCAAACAATAGAGGGAATAAAACAAGGAATCCAATGCCTCACTCTGTCCTATAAATTCTGATCTGTTCACAGAGCAACTGTACAACATCAGTAGTATTAAAATCATTATTAGAATAAGGCACACACACACAAAATTCCTATTTAATCAATTTTATAGCACAAATCTAACATTTGTGTGTTGCCTTGATTTTTCAAGCTTTTCTGATGCACTTTTTAACTTAAAGTTTTCATAGTTCTTAGTTTTGTCTCACATACGGGTATTGTAATTAGAACAAGTTTATGTTAAAACAAGGTTGTTGACATACTTTCTCTTGATGTGAAAAAACAACTGATGGGCAGTTGTCTTGACCAATGGGATGGGAGAGGTGTCAACCTTCTCCTCCAATCCCTGGTCTGTGTAGAAATACTATAAATTTGGAGTCATATGTTTTAATGAATGAGTTTTAGCCTTCTCATGAGAAAGTGTGTCTGTATGTGTCACACAGCGACAGTTTGTGGATTTCAGTTTTATAAAGAAAGGTGGCAATTTAATTTAAATTCAGGTGTTTTCACCCAATGGAGAAGTTAAGATGGCCCTTAAGGACACCTGCATCTTTGCTAATGATGCCTATTCCATATGAAAAGGCATAGAGCTTGTTAACCTGCATGCCAGTGTGATGGCAGTCATTAAACTGTACCAACAGACCAAAAAAACAGAGGAAATACACAAATACACCATATGATCAATTGACAAATGCAAAGCGCACTTCCCCTAAGTTAAGACAGAGAAGTCATCAGCCATGGAAAGGTCAATGCAAATATAAAGCAATGGAAATTACTGTTCCATATGTGGAATTTTACACACTGCTGGTCTTTGAGATCACATATGTAAGAAAATTACCGTTAAGAGATAATTCTTTCTAAAGAATTAAGGTTTCTCTTTGTAGACTAATGCCATACGGATCCACTGCTGGTTTGCTGCTTTACCTGTGTGTTTGGTTCTTAAGGTTTAATGCTCCCGTCTGATGCAGCTCTTCAAGTTGTTTTCTGTTTCCAAAATACAGGGCAAGGTCTGTGGCGATGATGGCTTTACGGATGATCTCGAGTACTTGCTCGTATTCACTAGAGCTCAGATTGGAGAAGACATTGTGCCCTTCCAGCTATGAAAAAGTAAAAAACCAATAAAAAGCACAAGCTCTAATTCTGAGATAATTTTAGTCTTCACTTGACCAGACAGGTTACGATGGTTTTACAGCCCAATGACAAGTTTTGTAGCAAATTCAAATGTTAATAGCCTGAAATTCCCATTTTTATTTTTCCTTTGTAAACCCTGTCATGAAAAAAAAACCATGACTAAGCCACCAATTTGTTTTTGGTACTGCTCATTCTGAAGCCTAAAGGTATTACTAGGGAAAAATGATTGAAATCTTTTGCTTTGATTTAAAAGCACTATAGACACAACACTTCCAGATGGTGTTAACTTGTAAATTTGTGATTCAATTTTGGTCTGCATAGTCAAGTTGGTAAACTAATACCTCATTCACTTAAGCATAGTTTTGGTGCTGTGTAATATATAGCAAGGATAAAGAAACACTGAAGTTAAAAATGCAAAATAATGTTGTTTTCTTAGTGTCCCAAATGAAATGTGCCTGAAATGGCTGAATTTTGTGACATAATTTTCAATATAAAAATAAAATTAATTATTTTAATGTATATTATTATTTAGAGGGAAAAGCTGCTTTGTTCAACCCTAAATTGAATGATTCATAAACTAAAGATAACAGTTTCCACTGTGGAGGCTCTGGTAACACACCACTGCCATCACTTTTCAATTTCCACTCGGTGTTATTGCACATTTAACTGACAATATCCATGCACTGTGATCACTCGTGAAGCTAGATCACATTTTGAAAAGTCAAGACTATCTGCTAAGATTTGGAAAACAACTTGTCAAAAGTCTTCCTACTGTTGAGAGGAAGCAGACAAAAAAAAAAAAGACGGAATGAGCTAGCCATGTCAAGGTGTACACATTCAGAAAAAGAAAATATCATCAAAATATATCAAATGCAGAAGTGTTTTGACATTTAATTGGCATTTGGGCTGAAGCTCAAAAAGTTTGCCTGACTTTCGTCAAGCATTTACATAATTTGCTCAAAATAAATCCTCTGCAGTACAAATAGGCTTGGTTTCTCTCACCATCCGGAGCATAAACATCATTTTCCAGGACTTTTACTTAGACAAGTAGATTTATTGTGAATAATGAATAGAAAATACAATCTATCTATGTCCCAATGCTCCTTTGACAGATTGCTAAGTCATAGAACATGATGTTAAAAAAAAAAAATTCAGAACATTTTAACCCATCATAAGCACATTGAGAGCAAAAAATTACTACTACTAGTTCTCATGACTTAGTGTTTTGGGGACCCTTTACTCTCCAAACTTGCTGTCTAATTCCTGGGACCAGGTTATTTGTCCTAATATTTAAATTATTCTGGAGTCTACTCTTGGTCCTTAGAAGCTGCACTCAGGAAGACCACTGTGACAGCTTCTGTTTAGACTACTTAAAAAGAATTGATTTTGTCAAGTGCTGACAGTGGATGCCAGTTATGAGTGTGTCACTTAGGCTTTTGAGTAGTACATACCAAGTACGACTCCAAAGATTTTGTTCTTTGCCTGCTGAGCTGAAGCCAGTGAATAGAATCCTGTGTCCTAAGTATGGTATACACTGGAACTGTAGGTGGATGAGCAAAGCAGCTCTGAAGTTTCAAGCAGTCGAAAGTACTGCAGGTTATTAATGTAAAATGAAAACTTACTCAGATAAACCCTGAAGAGCTTGGTGGGTGGGTTTGGCTTTTTTTCCATCAGTCCATGAATTCAGCAAGAGTTTTTGATTTAAACAAAACCCAGCAAGTCCAAAAGGCTGCTCTAGTCTGCCTTTGCTGCTAATCACCACCCATGGGTGCTTCAGCAGCTGCTGTTTGGAATCCACTCTACAGCCCTGGCCACTCATCCCCCTTTCCTCACTCAAGTTGACAGCAAATGTAGGAAGTGCCAGGGAAGCAAAAAGGCTCCCTGCCTTCAAGGCAAATGGGATTTTCATCAATTACAACATTTCTGCCAGAAAAAACACAAAATGGTTGGGACAGTGAAGTGATAACGACTGAGGAACATGCTCACTGTGCACAAATTCACGAGGAGAATGAACACTAAACATCTAATGCCATACCACCACTGAAGGACTCAATTACATCCTCCTACATGAAGGAGCATTCAGAGGTAAAGTTGCTATTCTGTGATTAAAGGTATATGATACCTAAAACCATAATCACAAGATGTGATTCTGAATACAAGATAGAAGATGTATTTTTTCCTAAAATGTGATAATGTATTTAAGAAAATTAATATATTCCCCTGAAAAACCAGAAAGAAAGGGTAACAACGAATTTGTGGCACAGTAGCAAGGTAAGGCTGTAATTTGAGTGTCCACAGAAAACTAAAACTAGTGAGCATAAGTATGTTATGGACTAGCAGTGGTTTCACAGGTAAGAGTTCTCACTCTTCTAATTGGGAATTATAAAAATTTCACTCATGAGAAAATATATGTGCATCAGTAGCACACCTGTATTTTCCCAAAAAGTGTCTGCATGTGTTCTTGCAGTTTTTTTTTTCATTAAACATAAAGACACGTGACCTCATACTAGGAACTCTCTTTCACAGAATATTACCTTACTCAGGCTTTTTTATTTCAAATTGCTGAGTAACAAAAAAGCACAGGACAACATAATGAAATAAGTTTACAATTTTCATGCATGAAATATTAACATCTCCCCTTTCATGCCACACATTCAATATTCACAGAATTTATTACAGCAGGTTTTCAAGTTTCTCATACAAAGCTTTGCCAGTATTTGAATTTTTGTTCAAAATTTCAGGATGGTTGAAGACTTTGTTGAAATACATTATGATAAAAAATATATATGTAACTGAGAAAGAGATTTTTCATTTCCAAAGTTCCTATTGCACACAGTGGGAAAAACCTCCAGAGAACCAGAAGCTAAAAGCTTCAAAAGTAGGCCGTAAGTAAAGCCCTTCAAATACACAATATTCTTATAACTTCAAGATTTTATGAAAGCTGTATTTTGCGCTATTGTTGAATCCTTGGGTTGCTAATTGTGAAACCCAGCTTGCTGTAATAAATCATCTACTCTTCTAAATGACTACTATAACAGAGAAATTAAACTAAGCATGCTTCAGAAAATCTACTTGGTAATGATGTGACTCTTCTTTCCACACTGGACACTAATGCACGGAACAGACAATTTCAATAATCCTACCTGCAGGATGGACACAGTCTGCGAGAAGTGGTGCTGTTCCATCGTTGATGTGGAATAGAGGGCAGCTAAGGGGTGGTCAAATTTCTGAAGATAGCTGTTGCTGTAACCTCTGTGATCCAGGTCATGACACAGGCATGCAACTAAAAGACCCTTTCGCTACAAAAAAAATTGACACAAGTATGAAAAGCAAGATGTATTTCCTGCCCCTAGATGTCACCCTCTACCCGAAACACTGTAGAAGTTGCAGTATGCTAATACTGACTTCAAACAGCACACGTAGAAATACCCTTAAAAATCAGAGAAACATGACAGTAGGGACGTGCTGAATTAAAATTCTTGGTCCAAATGTAATTATATTATGCATTTAAAATTCATTGCTGAACAGTAACATATTATTGGATGGACTGTGCTTCGGAAGAAATCTGCATTTAAAACAGTTTGGTTAGCCATTGAATCCTTACCATGTTTATTAAAACAATAAAAAGCACAGTTATTGAGGGAAAAGAAACATGCAAGATGTATGATCTGCTGGTCAAGACATGTGCACTGAAGTTCAATGCCAGATCTGCCTCTGCAACACTCCTAGAGATGTTAACCAAATCTCCTAGTGGTTTTTTTCCCTAGGAAGTCGCTAACATGAGTCACAAATGCAAGACAATGCAATTGTAAACAAAGACAGTAATTAGGGTTTCTATATAAATTAATCCTTAATATTCTGAAGAAATGGAGTCCCTGAAATGTCTTTTTCAAAAGGTTTTCACATAGCTTATGTGTTTGTAAAATTCATTAATGAAAAATTGAATTCATTAATGTTTATGACTCTGCCACAGTTGGCATGAAGCATCATGAAAATTTCTTCAGAGACCCAATAGCTTTGTCTTATAATTGGTTCTAATGCGTGTTCAGTAAACAAGGATAAGGCTATAAAATGAAGCAGAAAAAGAATATTAATTGACCGTTTATTTAAGTGCACAACATCCAACCTGGATACTATACTAAGAGGCCCATGAGTCTGTAGAAAAATAGCAATGATGCAATTGGAAATATTATCACGAATACATCACGTGCAGAAATAAAGCTGTAGCAACATGTACTGTATTTCTGATTTTGAGACATTCACTTCTATTTGGAATGATGTCTTTTCAATATTGCATCTTGTGATGTGTGTTTTTTAAAAGCATATAAAAAAGCCCGGGTGATGCAGCAGCACATGTCCACACATCCTCAGCCAAGGTGGAATCCTTAGGAACATATCACACACCTCTACCACTTGAAGTTGTGCAGTAACAGCTTGTCCCAGTCTCCATGGCTCGGCAAGTCATTCCTATCTCAGTCCTTCAGGATTATAGAATGCCTAATAACAGTGCTCTTGTACCTGCTTTCCCTGCTTGGATCCCAAATCCTAAACCACTGCATTTTTCTCCATGTTTCTCCAGACATGTGTCTCCTTTATAGTGTTTCATACTTCTCTTCCCATCTCTAAATTTACTGAGGTTCATGTCAGCATCCTGAGGTCAGCCCATCCCTAGATCCCCAAACTTTCTTTCAGAACTTTCCTGTATTCTTGCTGGATTCATCTCCAGTATCAAGAACGGAGACTGCTGAAAACCGCCAGAACATAAACTGGGATAAGACACTCAAACAGATGAAGGCTGGCTGGAGTTTGCAGGGAAAAAAGACTTTTCCATCTCTGTCAATGGAGACATCTCTTTTGCTCTCCCTTTCTTTCTTACTCTGCATCTCCAAAGAGATGGGTTTACTTCTTGGTTAGTACTGAATGTTATCAGAGCTTTAAAAATTCTCTGAGGCTGCAGAGAAAATCCACAGATTTTCATTGTTAATACTGACTTTTTTTTTTTTCCAAATTTGTATAGCGTGGCCAAATTTCAGCCTATGCTTGGCACACACCACTTTCACATTTCAGTGTCAATTTTCAAGTCTCTGCTTTACAGCAGGACAAACTAGACCTTTTCAAATGAAAGGTCACCAAGTTTCATTTTACTCTTATACACTGAACAAAACTTTGATTTCTAGTAGCATGTCTCTTTTAAAGAGCCAAACAACTGTGCTGAAATTTTCCCAAATGAATCACTTGAGGAAGTGAACAGAGCCTAGAAAATTACAGCCCAAATGGATAATTTGGCAGAGATATACACAACTGAAAACAGGTTCTCTGGGTCAGAAGCTTCATGTAGCATTAATAAGAGACAGCACCCTCTCTTGTATCTACCATAATTCAGAAGAAAAAAAAGTAACAGCTTTTTATATTAACGTGTATTAACATTCTAAGTCTTCCATTTTACTAGTTATCTTTTCCTCTTAGTGATCAGTTTAAAGTTTGGCTCTTCTCCTTTACTCACATATGTCAGCTGTCTCTGCAACCATTGTCGTCCTATTCAGGATCTCCCAGACCTCACAGGATTCAAGATTCAGGGTATTTCTCTCCCTCCCAACAGATCTGTGATCAGTTAGTGAAATAATTATAGACTGTAGTTGTAAGTGGGCAGGGAGAACCCCAAAACTTCGACACAGGTTTATAACAAATCTACCACTGCTTTTTAAGGGGCAGTCCTGAAAAACATGACTAGGATTAGGAACCTGAGTAATCCTCCTCCCTCAAACTCTTTACTCACATCCTTTCCTCCATAAAGAACTTTATATACACTCTGTCCAAGCTGAAAAAAAAACCTCTAGCACAGAAAATGTACTTGCACAACAGCTGACAGCTCTGATGAGCTGTGGTAAACTGATACCACCATGTCACCTACCTCTAGATCAGTGAAAAGCCCCTGGTTGTTCTGCAGGATGGCATACATGCAATGTGCGACGGTAACCGCGTGCTTCCAGTTGTGGTAGGGCACGCGGCGATAATTCTTCTTGACAGACATGGTAAATCGGCACAGCTTTTCAAGTTCAAAGCTAGGAAGGAAATAATCTGGTCAGGGACAAGACATAAGAACAGGAAAAACAACCAGCAGAGGAGAAAAGATGGTCTTTGATTTAGTCTTCTTGCTAGGATTGACTGTGGATGACTCATTGAACGCCATGAAGAGTCACTCAAGTTTGGCGAGGACAGAGGAGTGTGGAGGCCTGACAACACTCTTAATTTCATCTGTTAAATTCAGAATGTAAGTCATGCTACCCAGAAGTACTCAGTCAACACAATGGCATGACCTTCCCTGCTCCCAGAAACTTGAAGTGATTTATTTCACTTGCTTATTCAACTTGAAATATAGTACAATTCTGCACCTAATGGACAATTTGAAGACATGATTTGTGATTAAAACAGAAAATTCAGGGTTTTTTATGCCAAGGACCCAGAAGAAATAAACCTATTTAAATAGAGATGCTCCATATTGACATTGTGAGAAGCAGATTTTATTTTTCCAGTATTTACAGATTTTTACTTCCACTTTAGACTAAGAGAACAGAAATTCACATCTCACGCTTTCTTCATTTCTCACCAAACAATCAATGACTTCTTCCCTCATAAAGAAGTATTTTCCTTTATTCCATTTTCCCCTCTGTTGCTGCAATGTGATTTTCTTTATAAGTTCATGTTTTAATAATTTCTGGGATAAATCAGGAAAGTGGTACTACCGTTCTAGTTTTGCAGTACTTGTGGGATGAGAAAAAAAAGCTGAATGTCTCCGACCTATGTGTAAAAATGTAGACACCTCTACTACATGGATACAGACAGAAATGTCTATTTTTACAGTTGTGTGCTGAGCAACATTATTATTCTCTGTCTTAATCTGACATGAGGACAACTAGAGGCATATTGTCTTTCAAAAAACTTTAAGCTCTCTTTTTTAATTCTAGAAAGTCAGACAGTGATAGAACTATTGTTTAAAGTAGTACATCACAATTCAGAACATCACAATAGTCACTTCCATCTACATCCGTCTCAACTCAATGGTTATTACACGACAGTACAATTATAACCAAAGGGAAAAGCATTATCTGTGATGCCTCAACATAGCAGAATACTACTTTGTCCACTGATGTATTTTGTATACTTAATTAAAGCAGTAAAATATTATTTCTTCAGAAGAGAAAATGTAGTGAGTATGATGAACTCTCAATTGACCTTCTGTAGGTTTTCTTCTGTAATTTAGAGCAGCTCCTTTCTTTCAGCAATGGGCCATACTTACCCAACTACTGATCTTAGTAATGATAAGGAATGCTGAGAGAAAGGACAGCAAATGAAGCATTTAATTTGAAAATAATTCACTTCAATAATTAATGCAAAACTATGCAAATAACTTATTCATTTAGCAAGATAAGATATGATCTTGGTTTACTTTTAATTAATAATATACATTATTAATTTCAGCAACTATATATCTCAAAAATCAGTTTTTATGCACCTACTCTCCTTTCTGGGAGGAGTGCTTTTCATTTGTTTATCATCTTCTATCTGAAAAGCAAACTCATCTCAGAACCAAACAATTTTTCTGTATATTAAAAGGACACCTATTAGGAGGATACCATGAGTTTCCTAACCTCACTGTTCCCAGATTTTATTAACTGAGAACCAAGAAGGTGGGACAAGAAATCCAGATGGTTTATTACAGTCCTGTAAAGACCAAACATAGTAAATAAACATCAAAGAAAATAGACCTTGAATGAGGAAGTAATTATCTCAGAAATTATAAGTAAACAAACACAGACCTAACAATTAAATAAAGAAATAATATACTTCATACCAGGCTGTCCCACAGGACTGGTGAACCATGTAGACAAAAATGGCAGGCCAAACATCTTCATATGGACTGATATCAAAATGGTACCTAGGAAGAAAGTTTCACTTTAGAAAAGAAAAATATCTTTTCATTGTTACTAAAACCAAGTGAAAATGACTAGGAAATGTATACTCAAGCAAGATTCACTTCTTTCTGAATACACAAAGAAACCTGAATTTGCAGGCTGTATTTTTCAGTAATGGCAAGTTATGTATTTCTGCTAAGGTCAGTGGAACTATGCTCATAGTTTCATACAATCATTCAGTATTTATGTTGGAAAAGACCCTTGTGATCAAGTCCAATAGTTAGCTTTTGGCTTTGTTTTCTTAACAGAAACATATCTTTATGTAAGGATTCACAGATTAAGTAATAGGAAAAAAAAATCTCAGGGACACTGAGAGGTTTACAGGCATTCTTAAAATATTTAGGACTTTCTTCCCAGGAGTAGTAAAGATGGTGTCTCTAAGAATATATTTAATGTGTTTTTTTCCAATAATTTCTGCTATAAATTGCATGAGACTTGCTCTAATTTTGATAGAGGAAAATATTAGTTTTTACTGACTAATAGAAATCAAGCCAAAACTTCAAAAATTCAAGATTTAGTACCATATTTTTAATGTTTCATTACCTGAAGATTTCTCCTCTCCCCTGATAACAATACTGAGGCCTAATTTTAGGGACCTAGGACAGTAGAACTCATTTTCCTTCAATTATTAATTAACCCTTTCTTCTCTGCACTTCTTGTGCTGCAAGTTCTCTAATTTTTCTCCATGGAACCTTAACTAGTGGGCACACAAGAGTAGAACAGCTGTGAGAGGACTGAAGGAAGGTGAATTGCTTGGAAAATGGTTGAATGTATTCTGCTTGAACTAAAGGATGCTCATATAATTTAGAATGAAACCTGTCATCTTCGCAAGTAAAATTCATTTTTTCTGAGGAGGTGGGTTATATAATATCACCTAACAAAGCACAAGAAATTGTATTGCAAAGAATAAGCTTCTAGTAGGGTGTAATCCTGCAAGCTGTTAATGCTTTGGCATTCAAGCAAATCACTTCAGCATGTAATGAACTTTAACTATAAGCAGTCCCTGCTAAGCACAGGCTTTCACATCGCTCACAGCTACAATGCTCAGTGCCAAACAGAAGGGAGTGAACTCTGGAAATGAGGTCTAAAAAGACAACTTAGATTTTGTGACTCAAGAGCTGATTTTAGGCATCTGGTTACTAGAGTAGAATTTATTGTCCTGGACCAAAAAGAGTGACTTAAAAATGTGATGGCTCCCATCGTTAGCGTTGAGTGGGGACTGGCCACTAAAATACAGATAGAGGTACAGCTTTAGCATACAGCCGCTGAAAATAACTAAATTATGTCAGAGAAAGCCTACAAGGCTGGATGGCAAGTCCTCCTCCAAAGTTAGGCTGCAATTCTACCCTCATCACCTGGGATTTGTAACCCTGAATTACCATTTTCCCCTTCCTCAACAAGCATAAGCAGATGCACAGCACACACACATCCCTACTCAAAACTCACAAAAAACCCAAACACTCCCTACACACACACCCCAAAACCAAACCTAAAAAACACACACAATCCAGAAAACCCCAGGAATGAGCTGGAAGATCTATGTTTCATTCTAAAACATATCCAAGGGGATAAGATAATGAATTTGGTTTTAAATATGGATGTTCCAAGCTCAGCTTCTTCTCTGGCTCTGAGCTGATGTGACTTGGGACTTTAAGAATGAAAGTTCATCTCTGCACATCCTAAGTAAAAACCAATGCTTGAAGCAACTACTGTATCTACCCCACGCCAGTGGAAAAATTGTCAGCATGTTTAATTTTGTATCTTTGATGGATAAATTTTGTTCACAGGTCATTAAATATAGCTAAGTATAAGAAAGCCAGAGGTAAAGCCACCATGATATTGCTGTAGTTCAATAATAAAAGTGCTCCCTAAAAAACTCCACTACAAAGGAGAAAAAAAAAAAATTAACAGGCTATATACAATGGCTGCCTCATTAGAAAAATACTTACAGCTCAATTTCTTTATAAATATGTGGAGGCAGTGTACAGTGCATGAGGTTTTGCCACTCTTCTGCTGTACAAACACTATGGTAGGAGAGCTTCTCCATCGTCACACGGTAAATACACTCGGAATGACGGATTCTGTGGTACATCTGAAAAAGAGAAGTCAGGCATGAGTGGGGAATTTGAATAAAGAAAAGAAATGACTTCCTGTATTCAAGCAGTGATTATTACAATACACATGTGCAGAAATGATAGTGCTTTCGGCTGCACAACTCCACACACTAGAAAAGCGACAGATTACATTGAATTCAGTACTTCTGGAAAACTAGGCCTTCTATCACATCATTCTTCATCTACTCGCTCTATGGTATTTACTCATAGGTAAATATCTATGGCTCAGCTGACTTTCAATTACTTGTGAGCTCTCCCAAGAAAAATAATTCAAGTTCAGGAGTCAAAAACAGCTAAGTCCCGTGCAAAATTTTAACAGACAGAAAACTTATTAATACACAATTCATATTTTCTGCCACTGTATGAATTCTATTAATTGGTACAAATTACAGCTATCTATGCACAGTAAAAAGTAAGTGAGATGTTTTTCATACCTACAGTGCTATTCAGTATGAAAAATAAGTACAGTTAATTACTGAGAGGTTCAGACACGGCATGGTTTGCAAACAAGTGAGGACATAACAATGTACTAGTTAACCAGTCCTCTGAAGCAGTACACCCTGAACGGCAACATGCACATTTAAACGTGGTGAACTCACACACAAGTGAGTGTGCACAGTCCCAAGTGTATTTATATGCAGGCCATTCTACCTGCCTTGACCCAAGTGAAACAACTTGAGGTACCTGGTGATAAAATCTGCTGCCCCAGTGTACCACTGGGATGATATTGGAAAAATTACTGAAAGTAAATCACCAGGATTAACTGGCACTGCATTTTATCTTACCTCCCATGAATATAACTCAGTCCTTCTGCAATGCATTTTTACTGAATTTATTTCATTTTTATACTTACATAGTAATGATCATTACATTGCTTATGTTTCCTAGAAGTATAGTAAATTTTGATGATAAAAGGTTGGACAAAAATAGCTACCCACTCTTATCTAGAAGCATGGATAATTATAAGCACATACAATGGCATTTAAGTGTAAAAATTGATCTTTGACTATTAAGAATATGGCATTGAGAGAATATATAGCATATCTCCATTCTTCAATTAAATTTTTAAAATGTAAACTGAATCTATAAAAGTAAATAAGAATCATACTTTTTAGTGGAAAAGGGAAGATATCATTCACATTTCAGAGCTTGCTATCTCAGTTTAGCTACGCAAAATGGATATACCTGGAGTATGGTTATTCCAAATGAAATCCCTGTCATCCTCTTAAAATAGAATTATTCACCAAGGAATACAATCTTAACTCAATGAAACAGACAAATAATTTTAATTATTTGTAATATCAAAATACTTAAATATTCTCATTATAACTTACAAAGCTGTAAATAAAACTTACATTAGCACAGTGTAAGGCTAAAGCACAAAAGACTGCAAACATTTTAAAGTTGTTCTCATCAGTTTTAGAGAAGGCACTTCCACTTATTTTGTTCACCATCTGCACAACACCTATTACACTTCCTCGGCTGACAATAGGCATGCACAGGATATTTCTGGTTGTGTAGCCTGTGTAGAGGTCTACTTCTCTGGAGAGCCATAAAAGAGAAAGAAAAAAGAGAAAAGAGTTACTATCAATGGGTATCTATTCCATGATTCTCAGAAAGGTTGATGCACAATATAATAAATCATTTCAAAGTAGACCTAATCAGTACCTGCAAGAATTTCACCCTCAAAATCCTCAAACATTTTTTATCTACTGTGTCATACTAAGAAAGAACCTTTTAATCCTTTATTCTCCATTTGCAAGACAAAGAATTAATACTGCCTCAAACACAGAGTTAAAGAATATTTGGGTGTTCTTAGGCATGCTATTTGGTAGTGAACTGTTTTTTTTTCCCCTGAAACTAATGAGATTGCAGGGAGACTGAAAATTGGCAAAATTAAATTTTTCTCCATTATATTAATATTTGATTAAAAAAATATTTTATTTGTATCATCTTAAAAGTATATCTGATGGCTAAAGCATTTTATAAACATCTGCAAGTTGCCTCTTCATCAGAGGACCACAGCTCCATGAGGGTATCTCAGTATGAAATTTAAGCAGTAATTTTATGTGAAAGGTTTGATGAGCTATCTTGCTCTCCAGTGAAGAGCATCCTACCTGTTAAAGCGTGGGTCTGCATAGGCATCAGGGATGTTAAGGACCTCTCCTGTTCTTGCCACTTGACCAGCTATTCCTTTTTCTATAGAAAATCTGGAGAAAATAAAAATGTGTATTAGCCAAAATATGGAAAACACATTTTTTCTAGTGAAGTCTGTCTTGGGCACAGTAATGGGTGTTCCCAACCAGCGTCATTTTCTTGCTTTGAGGAGAAAAACCTTACAACTAGTAGCACATAATAAAACAAAAAGCACATCCTAGCAAATACTTTTTGAAAACATTTTATATAGCTACATAGTTTAATACAAAACATGCCATAACATTACCATTTTAGTGATACAAATTCAAAATCTTCAATAACCCAGGGGGTTATCCCTAACAAACATAACATTTGCACAGAACCTGAGACTTGTGCTTACATTTAATAGGTATTGATTTTATTATGACTTTTACATATTCATCGCTTCTTTACACACAACAAAGGCAACATAGAACTCATTTTTTGGGCGGTGCATGTGTGTGGATTTGGTAACAAGATTTTGGAAAAAGACCAGTGGAATTTTCAGAGCTAAACATTGTATGTATTTGCCACGTAAACTTAGGAATGACAAGCTTGTTTCATGACAATCAAGCAGTGCCACGGTGCTAACTGCATCCCTCAATCACCACAAGGAAGTTCAACACAACAAATATATTCCTAAATTATATTAGAAAAATTGTACATCTGTCTTGTGAGTAACTAATTTTCAATATTTCCACATAAAGCAGTTATGACATAAAAGCAGAAGGTAATTTATGGAGAAAAACACATAAAAAGAATCATACGTGGAATGCTTTGAAGACTAAATGTACCCTGATAGTACCCTGGTGCCTGGTATTGAAGTTAGTGATAAAGCTGTTAGGATTTCACCCTGCACACCTAAGTAAGATTTTTCTGTTGCTTGAAGTGATAGGTACATCACACCAACTTAAGACTCTTGGCTGATGACTCAGTGTCACTTTCTTACAGATATTTAAGTTGCGCTTCACTTTCAGTATACAGTACCTGTGAAATGGCTCACACCTTTGCACTCAGAATCAACATTTCAAAACCATACAGAAAAGTCAGAAAGATATAAGCAAGAAAAACAATTATCAAGAAGGAGTATGAAAGTGCACGTTAAAGCAGGCCAGCTTCTTTAATTTACACCACCTCCTTGCTTGTCAGAACGCAAATTGCACCAATTTTGACTCCTTCCATTCTCACTCACACAATGGTAAGTGGGAGTAAGTTTGTCTAAAGGAGTCTTAGTGAAGACATGAATCACATCTCATTTGGCCCAGAACTTCAAAAGCATAAGGAGGAAATGAAAAAGTTCTGATAAAAATCAACGCTGAATATTTTAGGAAAATTTCAGTACAGGATACTTAGTCATACAATTCTTTACTTTTAAGAAGGTGAAAACCTGAGACCTGTGTGCCTTTGAAAATCTTAGTCTGGATCTATTAGGGATTCATAATTTTTGAAAAGTGAAAAACACTACATTTACTTTGTTGTTTAGCCTCTTTCATTAAAAAAGCGCCTAAGTGTAAAAATAAGGTACCTGTGACATGAAGCAGAAAAACACACAACTTTTAGTCAGAGAATCCTTTCTCGTCATTACCAAACAATATACATTCTAAAATTCACCACTTCGAGCATTGTTCAGTATCACAATTAATGAAAAGCTTAAAAATCTAAATTCACATGAGAAAAGTAAAATTAAATTACTGAGCTTGAAATCTTCAAAGCCAATGACCAATCCATATTCAATTCTACATTTGCCTAATCCATCCATAAGAAGTACAAATTGTGATTTCCTGGCTTTGGATGTGCTTGAATCGCACAAATTTTAATTCCTCTTGGGAACCTTCTTGGGAAAAAAAAGCCCCTAACTGGCAGACTATGGATGAGGTGCACTATTACCTGCACCTTTACCTACCTCAGAACACCTCTGTTTTTTTCCCAACATGATTTCCAAAAGGACCGCCTCCGGAAGACGGCATTTCCAGGAGTGACGTTATAGCTTCAGAGACGCTGTTTCGATGGCACTGCAATGTCATTCCCAGAAGTACTACCTTCTGGAGGCGGGTCCTGGTGGGAATGATATCACAGTATGACAAGTATTGTCAGGGGACCTGCAGATAGGCACACAAACTGGGTAATAAAATGCCTGCACATCCAGAGTTATAATGAAACTGCGCTCTTCTGCTAGCTCTTCTTACCTTATTTCTTTGGTCTTCTTGAAGACAGGTTTTCCATCATTTTCTTCTCCAATATCAAAAAGGTCTGAATACAGCTCCTTATTTTTGTGGTCAACCTGGAAGAGTGCACACCTATCTGCATTCACCAGGTTTTTTGCATATATCTAAAGACAAAAAACAAAACTAGAGTTAACGATCATGAATTGGATTATCTCCAGTCATTTACTTGATAAATCCTACATCTCTGTATGATATAAGTTTTGAGAAGATATCCAGTATGGAAATCTGTTTGAAGGAGCAATCTTTTAGGATACAATTAAAAAGTAAAACCTTGAATTCAGTATTTTTTCTGTAAATTTGAGTGTTCTCTTTGAGAAATGCAGGAATATCTTCAGAGACTTGAAAGTTTCCTAAAAGAAAATAGACTGTCCTATTTAATTATTTTTCAAGGCTTTCCAAAATAGCACCTTTTCTCCCTCTATGTTTAGTTACTATTCATCTTTACTTGATTTTAAATAGGTAAGTTAGAGCAAGACCTAAGAACAATTTTGGCTTTTTGCATTCATCTTCAATGCAAATGTATTGGTATCTAACATACAGCAAAGACAGAATAGAGGGTAGTGTTTGCTTCTAAAAATGCTAAGTGTGCTTCTAAAAACCAATGACCAAATGATCCTTGTGTGTCCCTTCCAAGTCAGAAATATTCTGTGACACTGTGAGTCTGTCATTAGAGGTATAGGAAATGGCTTCACCCTCACCTTGTCAGGAACAGTACTTGCACAAAGAGCTGAGACTTAAAAATTGCTCCTGAACTAATCACAGCCCAAAGGTACCAGCCACAGCCAAGGAAGTATCACAGCACTGCATCACACTTGCATCGTCTCTATCTTACTTTGAACCAACTAGTTTTATCTCAGCAAAAATCACTTCCAGAAGCACTGACTGTCAGAGCAGAATCTTGTCTTGGGAACACAGCAGCTCCTCCCTGAATTATTTCCCAGACATACAATAGTCTTTCTGAGAAAAAGACAAAAATCAAATAAGGATCAATGTGTTAAGATGCCAATATACAGACACAAGAACCTGCTCTATCCAATTCAGATAGGTCTCCTGTGTTTCTTATTTGCTCAGAAAGTCCAGTAACTGCATGCTAGAGTATGATCTGAGGGGGATCTCTCTCCACTTTACACATAATAGTCATTCAGTTACAGAAAGAGGCTAACAAAATCCTGGTGTGCAATGAATGCAGCTGGCATGATTTAAGGATTCACAAGACTTCCATATGGATGATCTCCCCTAACCCTTCTCTTATCTTCCAAAAATAAAACAATAAAACATTTCATTTCATACTAATGCAGATGGGCAAATGTTACACCTCAGCAGAAAAAATCCCATATGAGATGAAAAATCATTAGCTGAGAGACTCTAGTTCTACACCATATGAGGGGGACTGCACAGATACTTTCTAATCCAAGTCCAAAACTTGGAGGGCCCTCCCATATAGACCAAATCTGTGTCCAGGAAGATTCTGTTGTCTTCTACTCTGTTTACTCCATTAGAACAGAGAAGTCAGGGAGACTGCAATAGAAGAGGTAATTTTTCCCCCTTCGAGCATTAAGAAATTTAAAGACCATAATCACCTGGACTGCTTATTCAGTTGCTCAAAAGAGAGTGAACAGAAACTGCCAAAAGGACAAGGAGTGCAGCAAATGCTTCTATTCAGATGGTGTATCAGATTTCTTTGTAAAATCTACAGCACAGTGTTGATTTTATACAATTAATCTTTTGTGGTTTAATGCATATGACTCAAGAACTTACCTTGGTCACGACTCATGCTTTTCAAAAATGATTACTTAAACAGTACTAATTGAGAAATAGTTAATGGGATGAGAGAGTTTCACTTCTCTAAATCCCTTGCTCAAATCCTGACCAGTGGTTGAAAGAGAGTATCAGAACAAAAAGTATGCTCTGCACTGTCAAGAGGGAAGCCAGGGACCAGCTTTCGCATAAGCTGCTTGCAACTACTCAAGCATATGAGCAAGGAAATTTGTAAAAATTTTGTAAC
Source organism: Polioptila caerulea (assembly GCA_013397295.1). Lineage (NCBI taxonomy): Eukaryota > Metazoa > Chordata > Aves > Passeriformes > Certhiidae > Polioptila > Polioptila caerulea. The sequence goes on from VYXF01005657.1 coordinate 925,736, forward strand.
TTGGACTTTTACTTCCCTTCCTTGCATTTACATTCAAAAACACCCTTATATTACTAGTTTTGCTGAGAGATTTTGATGAAAGTAAAAAGAATGAAAAGAAATACTTATTTTTTTTTTCTTTAGTATTGCAGAACAAATCAAACATAATCAAATCATAAATCAAATAAGTGCAATCACCAAAAGGTGAAGTAGTGAAGTTAAACTGAGTTCTGGTCTTTTCTCACCCTGAGACACAGAATAAGCCACATAATGATAAAACCACGCTCCCATAAAATGGCAATAAATGTACAAACACATAATTCAGCTAATTGGCTCAAGAAAGAGACAACAGCTACAGCTTAAAAAGAAGCTGAGTATGAAACATCACACAGGTTAAAACACAGAATCATGATGCAGCCAAGTGTTGGAAAAGATGATGAAAGAGTAAACATATTTCACTGCCAATTGTGTTTTCCACCAGATCTCTGTTCACAGGGAAGAACGGGGAAGAATATCAATATTTGTTCTGAATGCCATATGTAATGTTATACCAGTTATTTTAAATGCTAAGCTATTTTTAAGAGGTTCATTTAAATTGGAAAAGTCAATGTTCAGAAATGTGTCCTATGTGCAGAATTCTTGACTATGTACTAACTAGAATAACACAAACACAGCAGAATACTTTCCATTACTAATTCACATTTCTAAATAAAACCACTTTAATGTTGTTTGCATTCTAACATCGCTGTCTTTGAATAGTCTAGCTAAGAATATCACTTTGAAGACTGGGGCATGTACCAGAGTACTGCTGGAAAGTAATTTTTTGAATGTGCAAATTTTAAACAACGGTATCACAGACCTGATTCACGTGTACCCTTAGGAAAAAGAACTGCAGAATGCAATAAATGTGCATAAAGCTAAAAAGCACAATTCACATATCAAACACTCAAAACATGTTATAAACAACCAGTTCAGGCACATTTGTGAATACTGTTCAGGAAATAATTCTGAATTAAAAATTGATTTAGAAACTCAAACTGCTTCTGAGCAGTGTTTTAATTAATTAATTAGTTATTTCAATGGGAACAACTAACGACTTGGCTCAAGTGGTTTCTGTAAGACATTGACTGACTCTCACTCCAGTTATGGGTGTAGTTTTCCAAGGTCTTACACATCTCATTCAGCAACTGGAAAAAATACCCTAGGAGTAATTTTAAAACTCTAACCCTTGCTACAGACAGTAACTTCTTCAGCAGTGTTTTGCAGCATGTAGCAAATTGAATTTAGGAAGAACTAATCAATATAACACACTGAAATAAAAGGAAAACCAGAAGCCTTTCTGGTACAACTTTCAAACTTTCTCAGAACACAAAAGTAAGTATTTAGTTTGGAGAAAGTCATGTTTCACTCCTTATGAAAACCATGAATGGAAGTTGTTGCAAAAATGAAAAATCAAGCCATCCTTTACCACCTTTTCTGTGTAGGCATGTTTATACACTTTGTATTATGTGTTCACTACAAACAGGTCATATATTTCAATGGCAGAATGTCTTCTAGGAAAGGAGAATGAAGGGCTTTAATAACTACAACTAACAAACTTAGAAGTGAAAAAGACAACTTACCATTATATGTTCAAGTAGAGAATCTATTGCAACTATATTATCAAAATATGTTCTGCAGAGAAAGAGAAGTCAGTAAACATTGGCATTTAGTCAAACACTTCTCAAATGGGTGTCAGGGGCTCTTGTTTCACTATGGCTTAACATGGAGCCAGAAAAGGCAAGGACAAACCACTACACCTTGAAAATCACTGACTGGCTTGCTACAGCACAAGGGAACTAAGGAATGATCCTAGCTCTGTTCCCTTAAGCCATTATTCTACAGAATATTCTTTATTATACATAGAATTTTCTCAGTAGAAAAAGGAAAAGACTAGCAAATATTGCCTGTTGTGAACTGAATAGGCTCCTGCTGAGCAACACCAAGAATGCATCAAAATGCTTTGGCACCTCTAACACGCTCAAAATTCTAAAAGCAGAAGTAAAAAGGAAAATAAAAGAAGAAGAAACAACAACAACAAAAATTTATTTCAAAATATCAAAACATCTCATTAGGTTTACCCATGTTGTGTTCTGAGAACGGAATAATAAGTATGTAGTGCAGCTAAATCCACGTCACATTATCTAACCCTTAACACTAGTTAAGAAACTCTTATGGGCTTTCTCTATCAACACTGGCTGAAGTTGAAGAAAGGGAATTATATTGTAGCTTAAAAAATAAAATAATAATAAAAAAAAAATATAAATCTCAGTTTCACAGAAAACTGGTTACTGTTCAAGGACGGTCCAGAACATTGAAAGATAAAGGTCAAACTTGTTAGCAAAAGAAGGCTAAATCTTGCACTGACTGAGTATTAACAACCCTTGGATGCCAGTGTTCCCAGCAGACAAAAGGCACTGTCCCCTGGCCTTGAATACATACACAGCTCAGTTTGTGGGTCTAGAGGGAAGGAGGTACATAGTACACTGCTCTTACTCTGTCAGGGACATGAAGGGGTGGAGCACTGCCCTCAGTAAAATGTTACAGAACATGTCCTGGTGACATAGCACACTAACAACTTCCTCACTGAAAAGGAAATTCTCCTTCCATGTTAGAAAGGATACAGACCACTTCCAAGAGGAAACAAATTATTTTCTTGCTGATACAAGTCTTGGCCTACATTAAGTTCATAAAGATATTATTAAATTATATCCCAATTTTGTGCCTTAAAACACAGACTTTCCTTTTTGTTAAAACAAAAAAACCCTAGCGACTGATAATGCTGCATGAGAATTATTTTCTTATAGGAAGGCATAATGAATATTTGCAGTATTTATTGTCATTTTTATCTCAAAAATGTAAGACAATTACAAAGTTCTCTAAAACAATCTCAATACTATGCCAGTCCAAGAATAAATTGCCTGTCCACAAATCTGGGTAGATTGATATATTTTTTGGTAAACTAGTTCAGTATGGATGTTAGCAACATAAAAGCACTCTGGAAAGGAATATAATGGTGCAAGACTTGGTAAGAGTGCCCTTTGGGAGGCGTGCTCTGAACTATGCTGATATTAACCAAAAAGGTCATCCTGAGGAAAAAAGCGCAGAAAAACATCTGGATACAACCAACTTGCCCTCCTTGCAAGGGGCAGACTCCTCCCTATGGTTTATTACTTTCCCTTCCATCTGGGTCAACTTGGCTGCCTACATTCCTGAGCAATGGCATAGGAATCTTGGACATCTTCTAATCTCATCTGTTTGAGAATTGTTCATCAAGACCCACAGAAGTGTTTGCAGCAAAAATCCAAGACATCTCATTTTTCCACAGTATCATCACTACTTTGTGATGCACTTGGACATTCTTCCACCAGCTACTTTCATAAAACACTGTTAAGCACTCCAGACTGATTTACCAAAGTACAGCTCTGGTTTATTTTTTAATTTACTGGCTATTTTTGCTATTTAAAGATCCTAACAGCAACAACAAACAAAAAGAGATGAAGGAAGAGCAGGTCACCTAAGACACTAAACTGATTTTGCAAGTGTAAGCTCAAGCTTTCATACTCTTTTTTTGTGCTTTCAAATTAATCTTGTCTTATAGTGACAAGAAATTAAAAGCAAACATATTACATGCAGTAAGAGTCTTAAAAATTAAAACAGAGCTTCAGAAAATGCATGGGAAGGGCAACCATGTGTCAGCTCTGATTCTTCAAGGATTTAACTCTCAAGTCCATATATTTATGAATACACGTGCTCCTGCCCAGAAAATTGTTGAGAGAATAGGGGAAGCTGACGCACACTAAATAACTTTTGTAAAGTCCTTTCAAGCCTTCTAAAATTGCCATGAGACACCGAGCCTGTTCGTCACTTCTCAAAAGATGGCCACATTTAACTCTGACAGAGAAGATGGGTAAAAAAGTGGGGGGAGGTGGAACCCCATGTGAAAGAGCACAAGAATAAACAAATTCCCTAAGGTGTAAATGAATGTAACATTTCCATTTGCACCACCATCACCAAAAAAATTCTGAAAGGAATACACCACTGCCACACATAGCACTTGCTCTTGTCCCTGCACTGAAGTTTGCCCAGCCTCTGAAGGGTGCCTTCCACCACTGCTATTGAGTGAACATAGGCAGATTGGAAGAGCCACACTAGAAAAGCTCATCAAAAACTCATGAGATTATCTCACAAATCACACTTACTTCGATACATCAAGCAAGAAGTCGTTCAGTTCAGTCTGCTTGGCAAGGCCCCGGCACACCTGGAAGCACAGAACATAGAACCATTTGCTCCAGAACATGGATGTCACAGGGAAACTGTTGTCCTTTGTAGTTCCCTTTAATAAGTATGCAAAAATACCAGTACTTGTGTGTGTATATACATATATATACACATATATGCTACAGCACTGTATAAAATTAAATCTGAATTTGTGTGCTGGGTTTCAATCTTAGATATCTAGCTGCTGAGTTAAAACTGTGAAATAAAAGTAAAATCTTTCCTAAGAATCACTGAAAGCTGTTAGTTTTTACACTTGTTCATGCTGTCTCAAAGGCTGTCACTGACTGTGATTATGGAATGAACATTTCCTTATCCACACCCGCAGATCTTCTGAGAATGTCAAATATTTTGTTTCCCTTCTCCCTTACCACATTTTTACCACATTTTTCCAGGCTGCAAAGTAGCATATAGACACAACTGTAGACTGACATCAGGCAAGTTTAACTAAGCTAAGCAGCAGATGATATATGCTCAACTTAGGGACAAATCAGCATGACTATGAATACAGAAAATAGTATGCATACTTCTTTTTAGAAGCAAAATGTTAGATGAAGCAAGGCTTTCAGCTGTATTTTTACTTCACCTACTCGCATACTCTGTAACTGAAGCACAATTTTACATCTGCTTATTACTAGAGCAAGCACTGAGGCCAAAAACAAAACAAGCCTCTACTGCTTGTACATTTTACACTCACAAAAATATCACTTTGAACTAGCAATATCTTTCACCTGTGCAATGCAGATACAAAATGCCAGATCAAAACTCTTGCATTCTTCTCATACAAAAAACTTGGGAAGAGCAAGCTTTCTGTTTAGAAGAAGGAAGAGAAATAAAAACATCAATGGACAAGCTTGAATTTAACTTTCCCTGTTGTGTTTTGTTAGATGTGAAAGTCTTCTCAGTCAAGGAGAAAGTAATTCCTACACAGGTGAAGCTATAACTGTGTGCAATTGCAATTCTAGTAGTGTACAATAGTCTGTGCCAGCTGATTCTGCCTAGATGTGAATGACCACTCCAAAGTCAGTGACTTTCAGAACCAAGGCAGAAAAGATCAGAGCCTAGAAGAGCAAAGCAGAAAGATTTCTGCATGCCTTCTGACAAGTGTATGAAAGACACCTTCAAAAAAAGAATGCCATGAATTTCCTCTCAGGAATTGACAAAAGAATCTATTTTAGCTTCTTCTCTGAGTTGACAGAGTATGTTCAGTTTCAGTGTTGCCATCTTCTGCTAGCTGAAGTAACAAAACCTATTAGCAAAGCTTCTGGGGTTTGCAGGAGCAGCTCAACACTGTGTGAAGCTCCATTAGGCACCCAGCTAGGGACAGCAGGAAGCATCCTTAGTGGCAGTAGTTACAGGACCATGAAGCAGCTAGCAAGGATGGCTTAAAATAGGCTTTGCTAGCAACACTTCATAATTTCAAACTGAATACCAAAGCAGGAGGAAAGCAACCAGTTTAGCCTAGCAGCTCCCTTTCCACAAGAAAAAGAAAAAAAATCTAAATCTACTTTAATAATTTTTCATCTCCTTTGTTCAAATTTCTTTCCTTTAGTACAAATATTGTTTGTCATTTGATCCATGATTGCAAGTGAGGAAAACTAGTTCAATGAACACCAAAAATGTTAGCATATTTTTCCAGGTTCAAGGAAGGGGCTTTAATCAAAGCTTCAGCAATGACCTCCACTTAAATCTGATCACAATACATGATACTACTAAACACGATCTGGAAGACAAGTTACACAATAAAAAAGTGAAAAACCACTCACACTTACTTGTACTTGATGTATTGCTACTGAAGCCCATGCAAGATTTGCTGTTGCAACCTGCAACAGAAGAGAAGAAACTCTCTCTGAAGAAACCTTGAACACTGCACATCAGTGACATGCCTCTTGTCTCAATCTACCTGCTCAGTAAATTGACTGAGCTGTTTTAGGCAGGCAGGCACAAGTTAAGGGAAGACAGTTATTTTGCAAAAGTCTCAGTGTAGTTGTGAGTGCTTCAACTTAAAGCTTACTAATGGCTTTCAAAAGCAGAATTGGGCACCCATCAGCTCAGAAATACATCAAAACAAACATGCCATAAGTCAAGGGCTTTAACAATTACACTCTTGAAAGGCATTTGCCATGGAAATAAAATATGCCTCAACAGTTTTTGGGGCTGTATCTCTTCAGCAATAGCTACTCCCAGCTGTAAACAGGCACTGTCTCTCTCATTACTGTTTGGGTGGCAGAAGAACCAGACCTGATCCCTCAGCTCAAGTGGTTGAAGTGTGACAGTTTCCAGGCAACATTTCAAACAAATGTCATGTAAACCACAGCTAACCAGGATATGCTACCATGCATCATCTCCTGTCCTTGAAGCACAGGAGCTTTATAGGAACACAGGGAACAGAAGCACAAGAGGTCAGCTTTTGAATACCCTCCTAAGGTATTTTTTCATTTTATATTTTTAAACAGAACACTTTGCACACATTTCATAAAAATTGTTAATGGTATCCAAAGGCTTTCTGAAACCTGAAAATGAGAAGAATGCTTTAGGACACTCAGAAAATGACCTTAAAATATTTTTAATTTACTAATAAAATACTTTCATTTAGTAGCCAGTCTCTTCCAAGTAGAACATTCATTAACTTTAGCTACAGAAGCTATTTCATGTAACATAAAACATTCATATTTTTACAAAACAATGCACGTCTGAGACCTATCTAAATTTTAGATTGATTAATGTAATAGGAAATTTAAAGAATTAGATACATTGTGTGTAGGCTGCAGAATTAATTAAGCCTGGTTTTGTATGAACACCTGTTCTTTGTTCTCTGAGCAAGGACAGTGGCACCACCACACAAATCTAGTCCCCTGCTCTGAGTTCTGTCTACTGCTGAAAAAAATACAAGGTGTGACAGGAAGCTGAAGTGGCACTGACTACCCAACTAATATACACATGTAAACATCAGATGAATGCTAGGGTACTTAGCTTACTGAAAAACAAAATATACACTAGACAAATACTCCCTGTTTTCCTTCTTTAGGAGGACTAGTTCTAGTATCTCTTGCCTGAATATCTTCTGTCCTTTTCACACAAATACTCCTGTCCAGTACAGAGGGACAGGGGCAAAGTGGAGCTCATACCACTGTCGAGACAACACACCTGGCTAGAACTCACTTCTTTTTGTCCTAACTGTGTCTTCAGGTTCCCTTCTCTAGGGTATGGCACAGAGAGAAATTAATTTTTACATCAGAGACATCTTCATGGGACATAACAGGGATCCTCACTCTGACATGAGAGCAAAGATGCACTTCAAGCATCTTTAGTACAGCAACAGCCTTTGTGACACCTGCTCCATTTTCAAACCCATTTGTATCTGGCTAACAGCTCCTAACTCGGACTGACAAATGGACACGTATGGACAACACAGCTACACAGCTGAACAGAGGAATGCATGCAGAACAGTCATGGAAAGGGGAAGAGGAATATGAATGGGAATTTCTGGATAGGGAAGATCAGAAGTTAAAAAACAGAAGAGAGCTCTACGTGCATCACCTAGACTGGCAGGACATCCAGGTACCAGCAATTCTATACACAGTTTTAAGGACATCTGAGTCAGGAGACAAAGGACAGTGATCCTGACAACTCACAGGGATGTGACAGGCTAGAGAGAGTCAAAAGCTATCAGCTCCTAAAAGCTAAAGAAAAGTCTGATCCAAAACCAGCACATGGTTGTCAACCTAGAAAGAAACCAGGAGGAGAGCATAAAGATTTGGCAGGCAGCATTTTCTGTCCTTCTGTTGCATGGAATTCTGGAGGGACTACCTGGATACCTGGCACTGGAAATACCATCTAGACAGACACATCTTGATGCTGAAGAACATGTGGCAGTAAAATAATGAATGCAAATGCCAGAAATCCCTTTTGCTTCATGTTTGATGTAAAGTAAAATCACTTGCCCCTCCTGTAAGACCCATCACTGAGACTTGATAAACTGTTGCTGTAACATTGCAACACTGTTTTGCCATTGGGCTCATTCTTTGAGAAGCTAAACCAAAAAGTAAACGAAAATAAATTTTTAAATCTTACTATAATGTAAAATAAAGCTGAACTGGAAAGCTAAGATTAAGATTCTGGATAACTGAGCATTGTCTTTTTTATATAAAATGATGTTGGGTTTTGATGTTTGATTCACACTTACATTTCATTTTCCTGCCCTGCATTAACTTCTCTAACAACTCTGTATTGAGTTTATAAACAATAAAGAAACCTTGAATTTGTTTATCTGCAAGAGAACACAAGGTAAGATTCCTGATGCGTCCCTGTACTTGTACATTTTACCTCCTATGACTGAAAATACAAATCACTTCCTATTTTCTTTTTTTAAGAAGACCAAAAATGAAGCATGGAAAAGGTTAACACTCAAGAGAAGAGCGAGAGAAGGAAGCTGGGGGTGGGGGGAGGGACAGGGGCAAAGCCCTGGCCGTGGTGGGTGGGTGTGCCAAGGCTGCTCACCTCTTGGTGACTGTGGTGGAAGGCTTCCTTGCCCCAGTGACGGTAGAGCTCCAGGATACCAATCAGGTCACCAATGGCTGTGACAATTGGCAAACACAGCACAGATTGGATGCGGGGCCCCGACTCCAGCCCAGTACCTTTGGGAAATCGCTCATCCTACAAAATGCCAACACAATCTGATCAAGTTTAAAATCTGGTCAAACATTAACAGGAAACAACATACTGATGTTTTCCTCCCCCTCCTATCGGACCAAATCTGCAGGAAAATTACAAAATTCACTACCACTCATCTCTCAGCATAACTTATACACAGTAGGAAGACATCTACTAAAAAATGTAATTTTTAAGTCTCAACATTAATATACATATAGATACATACATAATAGATAACCTTATTGATGTAAGGTCAGAATTAGGTGTGACATCACACCCAGCTTTGGGTTTGTTTATAGAATGTTTTTTTTATCTAATCTCACAGGCAGCAAAATGAACACTTTATAGCTAATGCCAGTCCAGATTAAATAAAAACCCGAACAAGCAACACTACCACCCCAACATGCTTGCCTCCAAAAAACTCCAAAGAATTTGTAATCACAGAGTGGACTGCTCAGATCTCAGTATTACAGAGCAGACAACAGTGCTTGTAAGAAAATAAAACATTGAAACTTGAGACTAAGGCTTTAGGTGATACAGTTATAATCCTCAATCAACTCTTGAGGAGGAAAACATGTTCCCAAAAAATTATAAAGGAGCGTAAGCATCTTCTTCCTTTGCTTACGTATCCTGAATAAACTGGTGCAAAAGATACAGAAAGAAAAGTTAAAATAACCCTAGCAGCTGCTATAAAAGGCCCAAACACTAACTTTCGATCCTCAGAGGGAATGTTCAAGGCTTTTTAGCTTCACTTGCCCATGTAGGAAAACTCAGGCAAAACCCATTTGGTTGCACATGAGTCCTTCAGTACCTGACTGGCACCAGATGTTCCCTGCAGGCTGTGCTTAGGCAAGACAGACACCCCTTCAAGGCTGATCAAAATCTCTCACTTCTCCAAGAAAACAGCAAGTAATCTCTACCTTAATTACTAAGATGACAATCAATATGAACAAATGACAGACAAAAGAGAGTGGGAAGCACTTTGAAACACGAGCCTTCTGCTTTCTCTTTTTAGTTCTGTCCTCCCACACAAAAAGGGCTGGCAAATCCACCTGCACACGCTTCCCTTGCGCCATTGAGCGGCTCCTAAAAGCACATGAAGGCAAACCATCTCACCAAAATCAATCTTGCTGTTTGGGCAATGAATCACTGATATTAAACAAACAAAACAGTTCAAAACTCCTCCTCACTAACCCCATGATTTTACTAAGAACGTAAAATCAAAAGACAGAACTCTTGTGTGTATGGATATCATGCTATTAATTGGAAACCAGCAGTAACAATTTAAACCCTTAATTTAACAGAAAAAACATACCAACACATAAAATCTTATCAGTCCTGTGTGTGTAGAAAGCACGGACTATTACTACGGGGAAAGCAGCTTCTGCCTTTTGGTTTTGTGGCTCTAGTTAAGTATATTCAAATTAGGCATCTGGTATTTGTTTATAGCCCAGATTTGTCCACCTAAGGTCGTACATATTTTTAACAAATAATTTAAAAAGGAGAGACAGCAATTGCCAATTATTTTTTTTTTCGTCACAGAATCCAAAAATTGTTATTCCACAGAACTTGAAAACATAGGAAACACTGAAGAGAGAAGAGAATGTAAACTCCCTTGGTGTTCTCATAACCAACTAATCACAAAGTGCTCACACAAAGTACAGTTTAAATACCAATTTCATAAAATTGCATAGATGCAACTAAAAGACCAAGTGTTTTAATAAATTAAAAAAGACAGACATACAGAATGCCAAGGATTATCAGAATATCATCTTAGGAATTTCCAACTCCATTTACAGAAAAAGGCTTGAATTTTGATATCAATTGCATTAGTGCAATTTTCCTGTAGATCTACTGAAAATATCAGTATTCTAACTTTACATTAGAGTATGCAGAGATAAAAATCTTGCCTAATAACCAGAATTCTGACTGATGTTCTTGTCAGTGTCAGCCCTGATTTAAAATTAAATCAAATTTTCAAGTTTGATGGACTATATGGAAGTCTTCTTGTTTGGGGTTATTAGTTCAAGACCAAGAAGACAGGAGTTTTGATTGGTTGTTTTTTTGAAGTGAGTGTGGTGCCATCATGTCCTTTACCTGAAAACAAAAAAAAAAGTTAACCCAAACCCAAAGTGAAAAAAACCTCAAACCTTTAAAAATAGAAATAAATGAAATATTCCTAAATTATTCCATCAGGTAATCCAAACTCAGATTTATTTTCCTGGTATGAAGACAGGTGTAAACTCTATCATTAAATGTTCATCTCAAGAAACATTTCAGCATCCAAGTGTTCATTCTAAGAACATGTCGCAATAATCTAATTAAAAACAGAAAGCTTTTTACCCCCAGAATATCTTCTACTAACAACGTTTTCCTGGATCTGGCTACATAAGCAGATACTGTAGTGCCATGAGCAATGGGCCCTGCAGGAATGAGTCGTGGGTGTCCCTCTTTAGCTCCTGGTGGTGTAAATACACACAGACTCTAGGTAGAAGGAAAAAAAAAAAAAGAGAAAGAAGAAAAAGAAAAAGCAATTAGAAAGCATGATTACTTTAACAGTTAACTGCACAACCTACGTAGACTAAAGTAGATAATGTAGAGAACAACTTGAATAAAGTCCACTTAATTCTTCTGAGATGTTAGAAAATCCCACTATAAAGTCACCCAGGTAACTCAGGGCCAACTCCTGTGGAGAGCAGTGGATGACTAAAATCACTTATTGTTTATATCAGGGGAGGATTGCATTTACTTGGAACACACAATACACAGCACACAAGACTCATAGAAGAAAACATTACCTTGTAAGAAAAACATTGTATTTTTTTTTAATCTAGGATGCACCATTTCATTTCACTAGAAAATACTCAAAAAGTAGAGATAACATTTAAATTTCTTGCTATATAATAGCAGAGATAGATGACAATGCCACAACACAATGTGTTACCAACATCATTCTTAAGAATGGCCACAGGATGTGCTGCTGATTAATTTTGCTCTCAGAATTTGCTTTTGTTAGGGCTGCAATGAGACAGGCACTGTTTTCCAGCATGGATTATTATAGGCAAAATTTGCCTGCAAAAATTCACCATCAGTTGTAGAAAATGAAGTGATGATATGAGGTGCATCCTCTCGTAATTCTCCTTTCTTTACAAACATGCATGGTCTGTTATAAAACATTAGCACTAGACAATTCCATAAAAACCCACACTGGAATGTTCAGAAACTGAAGAGATGCAATACAAAGCACCATATAAAGTAGTCCTGCAGTGATGAAGACAGCTCAGCTGTAATGGATTGCCAGCATTTTGGAAGGAGAAAGTAGGGACTTTACGCGGAGGCAAAAACAAATGGCTGATAGAAAGCATGAAATTCACAGCCAAAACAAGATTGAAGTCTACCCAAGAAGAATCAGTAGTCCAACAGTTAGGGTATTTAGTAAGCTCAAAAGAAAAACACTCAAAATTCTGACGAAATCAGTAACTGAGTATTTTGTTCTTAAGCATAAATTCAGTCTCAAAATATTCAGCAAGACAAGAAAGTGCATTTTCCATCCAGTAATTCATTTGCTAATATGTGGTACAGATGAAAATTAAACTGTCTTAAAAACAATAAGAAAATAGAGCTGTCCCAAACTATTTTAGCATTGACAAGTATTTTTTTAATTGGAAGGAAAGATGTCTCTTCCAGGGACTAGCTCTGCTGAATATTCAGATTATTTACTCCATTTTGATGTCTTGCATTACAGTACAAGCACATGAAATCCTGGAATATCCTGTTTATTTGTATCCTTCTTCTTTTGTCTGGTAAACCCCTCTGTTGTTTACACCATGAAGTACTGCTGTGAACAAGTTTCCCTATGCTGGAAAAAGTTTGCGAATATTATTTTACTTCCAGCTTCTCCAAAAAAGAGTTTTGCAGAGGCAATCCCATGCTGGTTCTATGGAAAGTTGCAAACCCGTGGCTAAGGGGTCAGTGACCAAAAAATTCTTCTAACTCTCCAATAGGTTCTGAATTTGCCACTAATCCTCCTGACTGTAGAGGCAGAAATGACAGTGCAGAACACTTGATAATCTTATCCTAATCATGCAAAACTACTGAAAAGAAAGCAATTTTTCTCATAACCATATATAAGCTGAAATCAATCCATAAGCTTCCACCACTCCACACTGACTTTATACACACACCTAATAAACTGCTACGAGTGTTTGTACATTCCATATTTGATGAATTCAAATCTAAATGAGTTTAAATGTTTATTGCCAATTCATTATGTAGAAATGCCTCGAACAGAAGCCATCAATGGCAAGGTCAGCCAAACAAAACAAAGTAAACTGTGCTCTGCTCTACTATGGCATATTACTGAATAATCTCTGAGGCACCCCACAGACACAGCTTTATGGGAATCTCTAAAATGATCACTGTTGAAAACCAGCAGGTTTTTCACATCATCTATCCAGCTCACATTTAATTTTTTTCTTTTGCTTAAGAAAATACTCATGAAATGAAATGTACTGCAGTAATGATAAAATTTGAGGCTCCTGCTTTCTTCTAACTATAAATGACTCCATCATTCTTTTAATTTGCAAATGTACGTTCCAATAATCTTTCACTGGCTCAAAGGGTAACTATAAGTGCGTCCACACAGACATCAGATATATTGCATACAGCTTCACAAGTAAGTGAAAAAATTGATAGATTAGGCCCTTTTAAATTAACTTGCATTTTCTCAGTTGGTCTGAATATTTTACTTCAAAAAAGACTGTTTGTATTTCTGGTAATGATAATGAACAATAATTAATAATCAAAATAAAAAAACAGTGGATCTTCATCCACAAGTTTATCAATATATATAGTCAATAAAAAAGGAAAGATGAGACTCTTAGGCCCCCTGATTTCCCAAATACTGATTGATAACTCACTGGAGAAGGTTGAAGAAACATCAGGAATCTCGTGTACTGCTCACGGACTCTGCTGCTCTTTTATCACTTGCAGTGAGCCTCTAAGTGAGTATTAGAAAAGGGTAAAATACAGCTACCTCTTTACTGATAATGCAATGTCACAGTCTCTCTCCTGGCACAAGTTAAGTAATAAACAATAATGAGTGCAGAAAGAGCATTAGGTATCTCTAGTGCTGATGAGAGAGAAGGCAACCAAAATGAGAGATTCAGTCTGGAGCTGAAAAGCTGCCAAAAGGGACAAACATTGGCTTGGAGACAGAAGCCTTTGGGAGCTCCCAGGTCCAGGCATTCTGGTATCTCGCAGTCCACAGGACTCTGCAATTCTCAGTTTTGATGTGCTTACCCTCCTTCCAGACAAAGACAGAATCTGCTTTCCTACATCAGTCTCAACCACCCTATTTACAATATTCTTCCAACAAGTTCCATATGGTGATGGACTTCTTTCTTGAAATGTAGTAGGCAGGGGAACACTACAGTTTGGCATCAAGAATTTCCAGTACGTTTTGGAAACCCTAGAGCACATGAGGTGCTTTCTTTCCTTCCATCTGTGACAGGACAGGTTGTACTGATTTGGCCTAAAAATGTTCATAATTATTCCTCCCCTCCTAGTTTAATCACCTAATTCACTTTGATAAAGTCCACAGCCAAAAAGACTCCCATTGATTTTGATGGATGTTAACAATGTGGTTTGGAATCCACTAATGACCTATCATGAACAGAGAGATGAAGAGGTTCTTAAAAAAACAAACTGAAGCAAAACGAAGTCCAACATAAGTCAAGACATTAACAAATGTTCAAACGCTGGTGAACACAGACAAATGTTGCAAAATTCACTGCTTCCTCTTGGTGGTGTTAGGCTATATAGTTGGACTCAATGAGCTCAGAGTTTTTTTCCAACTTAAAAGATTCTATGATTCTATTCTATGACTCGTGTTTCTTAGACACTCCAGGCATAGGCAACATATTGTAGTCTCTAATACCTTTTTAAAACACTAATGTATTAACCAGTTTGACAGTCTGCAGGAATGCAGAATGATGTACTCTAACAGTTTCTTGAGGGATATAAAGATGGCAGCATGTTCAGTTCACGGATAAACCCACCAACTTGGCCTTTAGACACATAACAAGGTCATTATATACTCAATAAGCTGTAATACCATGGATTTGGTGCTCCTTCCTTGGTACCATGCACTCAGTAACATCATTAAGTAATTTATCTTGAATCTCTTACTGTGGCTGAAAAAACCCTATTCACTCCTCATTTCTAACAGCTAAGAGCATGCACATGAAGAATTACTCATGTTCATCTTGTCATGCTGGTGTAACTTGGCACCATTGTTGGTTTTTCTAGTGAAAATACAATGCTTGACAGAGACAGCCAGTTAAAATCCCAATAAAAGAAGATATGATTAGCAGCAGGAAGTCTCACAACACAATAGCATCCACAACTGTTGACAGATGTTGTTACAGCACTAAGAAAGTACCTGCAGTTTTCAGTGATTTCAATCTTTGGCTCTTCTGGTGAAGAGGACAATCAAAGGTATACCTGATGCTATTTTTCTAGTCACTGTTGGTATGTAGTTTGCTGGAATCCAGCACAACACCAAATCCTATCTCACAAAAACTAGAAACCATTCAACCAACGACATGAAGTTTGCCAGGATTTGAAAAGCTACGAAACTGCAAACATCTATTCATCATCATTTCACCAATTGTTATTTCTTCTTCTCATATAACTACTTATAACTAAGCAAGTGACAATCAGAAACCAATTTTTCTAAAATTTCCTTGCAGAAAAGCAGTCTGGATAAGAAGCAGGTTTAATGATTAAAATGAAGATTAAAATACACAGGTAGCAAACATTCCACTACCAAACTATTTTGGTGGTATGGGTGACTGGATCTTGATCTAGTTTCTTTCACAGCACAATCTGCTGATAAAACTGGGCCTAAAATGCTTCATGGGAAATCATTTAATATTCAACTGACACTAAATGAAAGCCTTAATACTAAAGCATTGCTATGTGATTTGATGCTTGGGGGAAAGAAAAAATTCAAGAGAAAATGCAAATTGATCAAGCTGATATTAAGTGAGTTTAATGGCTTCTGCTGCTCACATCTGTTTCTGCTCAGCATTAGATTTCTACTCTTGGTAAAGGACAATTTGGATGTAAGATCACATAACCAAATGATAAAATGATCTGCAGATATTTACAAAGGCTATGCCCTCAGGCATGGATTTTTAGCACAAAATAAAAGTCATCATAATAGGCAAAGATGACCAAGAAAAACAAACTAATACAATTAATTTGGAAATTATCCACAGCCAAACCCCTTGGATTTGTTATCTGGTTCAGCTGAAGCAGTAGCCCAATACTACCATGCTAAAATCTTAAAGATCCTAGGCAATTATGTCCTGAGTTTAAACACAAGTGCAGCAGTCTGACTGTATGAAGCACAGGGATAAAAGCAGAAAAAAACAATAGCACCTACCACCATTGTTTATAAAAAACTTGATTCCTTTGCAATACATCACAGTGTATTTGACAGATTTACAATTTTAAGCCACATAGTTATATGCACAAATGTTGGATATTTGTGAAATGAGGATGATGCACTTACACTTACTGTAGAACTACCAGGAGTTGGGATTGACGTGGTTATTTTGGTTTTGGTGAGGGGTTACGTGTTCACCCTTCTGAATTGTATCAATTTTTAACTGCAAATTTTCCAGTTGGTTTATACGAGAAGAACACCACGAGAATTAGAGCAGCTCATTGACACAGAAAACCAAGTTGACATAGCTCTCTAGCATCCCTTCCATTTTAAGGCATGGTCAGCTAAGCATTTTTCTGAAAGACATTTGGTTGAACAGGTCCCAAGCTCTCCTCCAGGGATGAGGATGCCTGAGCTTGCACAAGCAGCAGTCTTGCTCCATGACAGACACAACTGAGGAAGTTTTCCCAATCGCCAAGTCAAGCACTCTGCTGCTTGCCCTACTCACCATAGGTATTGGGTGAGTCCCTCCCTCTATGCCTTATCCAGGCATATCTTTCTTTTCTTCAGACTAAGTAAAACCACTTCTTTTGTTTCCTGACCATTCTCTTTGCTCTCTACTGAACCCACTTCGGCTCCTCCAATTGTATTTTTTCTTAAAGTACAGTGTTTAAATGGGCCATTATTCCATCTAGGGCATTAGCAGTGGAGAGAGAAACAGGAAAAATACAAGAAGCCTTTGTACAACGCTCTCAGGCACAGGGTAATTCCTGTGCAGGCCAGGAACTGGATTTCAATGATTCTGATGCATCCCTTCCAACTCACGATATTCTATGATCCTATATTCATTGTGAACACATTTCACAACTCCATTTACCTGAATATTAAACAAGACCACAATTTCCCTAAAATACATTTTGACAGTTATTTATTTCTTTCAGCTTGATAATTTATTGACTCAAATTTAAATTCAAACACTGTAACTAAACAAGAACTTTTGCCACTCTGTTGAGTATCACTATTCACTGGCAAATAAGAAAGCAACAGATTTCTTCCACTTTACATACAAAAAACACACGGTCTTAGAATTGATTGAAGGATAAAGATGAAAGTTTCCTGAATTGATTTGCAACAAGAAAGATTTCACCTGGAAACATGTCTAAAAGGCTCAAATTTACGAGAAGATGTCTATGCATTCAAAAACTGCAGACAGTTAGCAAGCAGCTCATGGTTTTTCCTGAGTTCTTAATAATTCAGATCATGCACCTCCATAAACTCACTAGGTGGCACTCCATACACATCAAGCTGCAACAACTTTTGCATGACCAGAAACTCGAGAAAGGCTTAATAAAATACACCCTGAAGCACAGAGTATGTGCACATATTTGCGGCCTCACATAGTTATTTCTTACAATAAAGCTATTGGAAACTTCTGTCTGAAGCAAGGATAATCTGTTTGTCAACACAATTTGAAGTTTCAGGAACTAACACAGGACCAAGTAAAAGCTGCTTTAAGTGTCTATCTGTTAAATTCGAAGCAATCCATCTTTATGTAGGAATCACAGTGTAATCATAAGGCAAATTACTCATACAAGTAAGAACCATAAAAAAGAAGTATCTGAAGAATTCATTAATACAGTAATACATTAGGTACTCTGTAACTGCGATAAGTATTTTAGAACCATTGCCATGTAAAGTTGTCAGCTTATGGGCTTAAATCCGTGTCCAGCTAGCAGGATACTTAGACAATTTGACTTTTTGATTTACACACAAAGTCTACGATATGAGGATTTCAGTAAATCCTTTAAGTCGTGTTTGAAGATGATACTTAATTAAGGTCATTATAGGAGAATTATGGACTGTATATTCATCCCCATAAGAAATAAAAAAGAATACTGAAATAAAGTCAAGTCCTTTGCTAGAGAGTTGTGAAACATTCCTGTTTGATTTGGAAGTGTTTCTGCTCTCCAGTATATAGTATTTGTCAAATCGCTGCTATGTACCTTAAAAAATAATTTTATTTGCATAACTACACTAATCCATGGACAAAAATAATTCCTTAGATATTAAGAAAGTTCAAAAATCAGAGGCAGTGTGGGCACAGGTCTGTTCAGCTCATGACCCTGATGAGGAAGCTCTACTCTTTTTAGCACGAGCACTTTGCAATCCATTCTACCACATACAGAGCACAGGCAGAACCAGATTCTGATACACTGGGCAGGTTGATGGGGAAGGAAGGAGCTGGGCATGCAAGGGGGGATTCCCTGCTAAAAGGCAACAATTTGAAAAGCAGAATCACCATCAGAACACCCTCAGCAAGGACTGCACTGAGTGATAGTGCTTCCAACCCATTTGAACACCCAGAAGGATGCTCTAAATAACTGAACTGTCCACACTGGCACCATTCTGGAACCAATTCTGAGTAATACTCGCATAAAGAAATGCACTGGAATCTGCAATTGATGTGGCATCTTCTATTTCAAGCAAATTCACTCAAGTAAATATCCTGAAGGCATTCCACCTGAACTGTGGGCCAGAAGTTACTTAGTCCTTAAAGCTGTTTTCCAACTCTAATTTAGTATGTAAACATCACTAGAGAGAAAGAAAATAAGGCCATAAAAAAAACCTTTTATATGGACAGATATTTTTACAAACTTACTTTTGTGCCATTAAACTACAAAGGAATTTTTTCTAAAGCAATGTCCTCCTTTTAAGGCCATGTATCATCTATGTTTTGCAAAAAGAAAGGGACCGGTGAATCTAAAGCTTTTTCTCAAATTAAAAGACTTTTCTTTCAGTTCTAACATAATGTTCAGGTGAAGAAAATTCTGCCTATATTAAATTTGGCACCAAAGAATTATTTACTATGCACTCTTAGTAATCCATGAAAAAAAGCAATCTGCAATGATATGGCAATTGTCTCAATATTAAGAAATAATAGCACAAAGTAGGTAGTAATCATTTACTGGTTTTCATTTTGTAAAAATTAAGCATTTTTTTAAAAGGAAATTATCTTATATCCTATTTAGAAACTCGCTATTTAATATGGGCTAAAGGTAGACAACAGTATCTCATATTGCAGAAATGTTCTTTGATTAGATTAACACAAGTCAAAATTCTCAAATCTGGATTAACTTAAACAAGCAAAAGTATACATATACACAATTTAGGCAGGAACTGAAATGAAGCAGAGTTAGTGCTTATGCTTCAGGTTTGGTCATAAGTTCCTTTAAAGAATATAGTCAGAATATGCACCACTAAATATCAGAAAACCATTTGAAAGTAGTTATCTACTTTTTAAGAGAATTCCTCCATTCTTCCACACTCCCCTCCCAAAACTTGATTCTCAAAAAGATGGACACACACAGGCCTAGCTGGATAACAAGCAGATATTTTCCAAGCTGATGAACAAAAAGCCCAATGCTAAATCGGGGGGGTAGGGTTGGGGGTGTGATGGGGAGGGGAGGAATTTTGCCAAATTTGCAAAATTAAAATCACAAATCTAGCACTAATATATTTACCCATCAAAAAACAGATGCTATTCTTCAACACATGGCCATAGATATTCAGTAAATACTTTGACCAGGTTAATCAAAGGGTTTTAATTTTTTTTTTTTTAATTTCAGCTTAAAGAAATAGCTCATTCCTGCTTTTGCTATAGAGAATCTTTTTGTTCCCATTTTAAAAAGACATTTAATAAAAATAAATAAAATCACATTGCCAGTGTTTGCTGGGCAATAGTTCATCTCACTTGGATACATTCTTTAAATTAAATATTCAAGAGACAAGAGCTATCCAAATTAATTTCCAATGACAATTTCTTAGAAGAAGTAGGCTAGTGCATTACATTTAGTTACAAGACTACAAACATGAGTTTGGCCCAAAGCCCGCTCAAGTGAATGGAAAATCTCACACTAACTTCAAAGGACTTGGGATCAGCCCCCATAATAACTCCATGAAGAACATTCCATTTTGGGTGATGCAGCTCCATAGGAGTGGTTAACAAAGTCAATGTGTGTTTTTGGTGGTTGGAGCTTTTTTCAGGAAAGAGTTGTACTGGTATACTAGGAAGCAAATGGATTCATGTGCCTAATATGTTATTAAAAAAAAAAAAAAAAAAAAAAAGCAGAAGGTCATCTAGTACCCAGGCCCTCAGGGTATCAGAAGGCTGTGAGTAATCCCAAATTATGCCACACTAATCTAATAGGAAAAAACCTCACTATAGTAAGAATTCTCTTGTCTCAAGCTGTAAAGGTAATTTCACTGTCATTTTTCACAAAACATTTAGAGATGAGCATGCTCAGCTGGCAGGCACTCTCTGCCACCAAAGCTAGTCAGCACGGTGTATTTGGGATGGAGGCTGAACTTCCTGCAGGTTGCTGCCTCTGGCAGCAGGAGGGAGCTTTCCAGTGACTGTTTGCATCACCCCCGACCTGTGACAAAGATTGCTGTCACCTACTAACGAGAACCAAAGACTGCATTCATAAAGGACGAGCAACACGTCTCTTAAATTATATCTCTTGGTGAAAGTTATTTAAAAATATATGCTATTTATATGCTTTACAGAAGTCATTGAGAGAAAACAATTTTTGAATTATACAGTGGGTTATCTTGATTATAGGAAACAATTATATCCCAAAAAAAGCAAAACCTCATTTCCATTTCTTATAGGAAAATTCTGTATGGACCTTCTTCCACATCAAGTTACTTGCAGGTTTGTACATCTTCAAATCTGTTTCATAAAGATGTGATTTTTACCATTTTTTCTGAATTCAAATATTGCACAAAGAGCAAAGGAAATTTGCCAATGGATTATACTATAAGAATAAACTATTAAAACTGGCTGTGCAAAGTAAGGAAAAAAAGAATGAGAAAAAAATATTTTCCTCTCTAATCACTGCTTGTATCTTAAACAAATCAAAGACATAAGATTTCTGACAAATTGTGATTTTTAATTGGAGGGAACTGACTGAAGTACTAAACTGCATTTCCTTCTTGATAGCCATTTGAAACAACAACAAAGTCTTGTATCATGCTAACTGTACAAATTAAACTGTACATAGGACAGAAAAAGACGTAAGGTATTCTAACATTCAAATAACAAAACAAAAAATATTGGACTCACTGTTATTTGAATTATTACATCAGAAACTAACTGAATTATTATATTTTAAATGTAACATTTATTTTGTGCCAATCAGAATCTACATCTGAAATTTACATTACCTCACTATCAAGCTGCAGATGACAACATTAAAAAAAAAAATAGGGAAATAACTAGATGCAAAGAAAAGGCTGTGCAGACAGTAAATCCAAGATAAGTTTTCTGTTTCTTAAAGACAAATAATAATAGGGCTAAATCACAAGTTAAGCTTCCAGAGTCAGAGAAACAATGCATTCTTGCCAAATCTTAAAAAAACCCCAAAAGACCAAGCATCTAAATGCAGAGAATATTTTTTCATTAGCACCATTATTATATTAGAAAACATACTTGTGAATGTACAGAAAAGCAGCATTTTAATCCAGTATACTTACATTATTGCATTCTCCCAGGAAATACAGTGCAAATCCATCAGCTTTTGTAGCTGCCAAAGCAATAACAAAAGAAATAATTGTACTCTCAGGGATAAGTTGAACTTATAGAACATCTTTGAGGTGAAAGCACAGATTCAATTCCACTTAGGACAAACATCTACTACTCTAAAGGTTAAGGTCTTTTGCTGTATGCCCTAAAACTTCCAAGAGTCTACCAAGTTAGAGGCACCACAGAGCTCCAGCTTTCTTTATTGGCATTTACTGCATTTTAGAAGATAATTAGAAACAACTTCTTTATCCATCTATACTTCAAGATCTAATGTCTGTAAATGCAAATTATCTCATACAATAGAAGGAACATTAAAAAGTGTATCTACAATATAATCCATCAGATACCATTATAATTTCTATGAATAAATGCCAGTTGTAAATGTTAAGCTATATTTGTCCTTGCCTTAAGAGGGAAATTCATGGGAAAATGAGGAGTTACAAATACCGCTATAAAAATGTGTTTCCAAACAAACTGTTTCTATTTTCTGCACCTAGCCCATATTATAAATACTGACACTCACCAGAAAGTTTATACTTTTCAGATTTCCGTCAGATTCAGACTGTGATATGAAACAGGGTAATGTCAAAGTCCCTAAACTCTTAAAAGTTTAGAGCCAACCAACCATCATAACTTACCCTCAAAATCAGAACAGTATCTAGCAGAAAACGTTTTTTACCCTGCTTTACACAATGGGCTTGGATCAAGTCTGTCTTTCCCAAAGTTAATAAACATTTTAGCCAGTAAAAAGACATAGCTGGTACCTGTCACCCTGATTTCTCAAGCTTTTCTGAGGCACTTTCTAACTTAATGTTTTCATAGTTCTTAGTTCTTTCTCACACACAGGTGTTATAATTAGAACATGTTTATGTTAAAACAAGGTTGTTGACATGCTTTCTCTTGGTGTGAAAATACAACTGATGGGCAGTTGTCTTGACCAATGGGACGGGAGAGGTGTCCAACTTCTCCTCCAATCCCTGGTCTGTGTAGAAATACTATAAACTGACAGTCAGATGTTTTAATAATAAGTTTTAGCCTTCTCACGAGAACATGCGGCCGTGTGTGTCCTTGCATGTCCCACAGCGACAGGTACCCATTGTTTTAGGAATGTACTCAAGAATCCTTTTAGTACATTTTGGGGGAAAATATTTCTTGTGCGCAATCAAATCAAATGGCTTTCTTAATTTCTTTGAAAAAAGGAAAGAAGTTCCCCTGCATAGCTACTGGATTGTTGTCAGCTGTGCAGCACTGGTAAGAGTTGAGGGCACAGTAATTTGCATTGAGATTTTAAATCCTTCAGCTGTAGTACCTAAGTATATTCACCTACAAGGCAAATGAGTACCGTAAAGGAAATATTATACAAAAAAACCCTCCCATCTGCTTTACAAAAGAAAAAAAAATTGTAAAACATGAGCACTCTGTGTTGTCAAGTCTAGCTGCATATTGACAAATTTGATTTGCTGTGAGATGAACAGCAATACCCAAATATAAGCTTAGGCAAAATCAGCAGAGAAAAGGTTCTTTGAAAACATCACATATATAAACCAGAACTATTACTCATCATTACAAAATGAAGTAGCTGGGACAGTAAAACCTTTCTAATAAGCTGACTGAAATCTACTGAGACACTTCCTATTGAAGTGTGAGTACATCCGCTCTGGCTGAAAAGAAGCCAAATTACACTTACAGAGTTATTGAGAGTGTTTTGTTTGTTTTTAATTTTTAACTTTTGATCATATGTAGTATTTTCTTACCACAAAAGGCATTTACATCAGCTGGAAAAAAATAATTAAACAACTGAGTTTAATTTGAGATCACACAAAAGATACGTCTGCTTCCACTGACATTTCAATTGTTTCAAAAGGAGTTTAAATATGCAGTGGTACTACTACTGAGAGATTTATTTATTTTATTTTTTACTTTCACTATTGAAATTGCAACACCATCATAACCAGAAGAGTCGATTCTTTGGTTCATTTAACATGAGACTCTAATATGGCAATTGGATATGCAACTCTCTCCAAAGATGGAATTCCCTTAAGTGCAGCTAGGGATTCACTGAGGGACAGAAGGTGAAGTAAGTTCACATGAAGAGAACATCCAATGGGAACACTTACCCCTCAACACCTCTCTGTATTCATTAAACCACATAAGAAATGTGCTGTGTGCTGCTGCTGAGTACCAGCTCAGAGACATCTGATTCTCCTTCTTACCTATTTTAATGATGCTGCTCAGCTCATACAGAAGCAGTTGGTTGTCTCCTCCTGTATCCAGGCGCTGCTCTATGTAGCTGTTTAATTCGTACACTACGCCTTGCATATTCGTATCCTGGTACTAGGGAAGAAAAGATGAGAACATTTTAGAATCACTGAGAGCCATTTTGCAGGTTTTAAACATACAAATTCTTTAAAAATAATACACTAAGATTTCAATGCTGAGCCAAGCAGAACTGTCCTAATCTAGTTGCCTGAAGAACAGGGACACTGCTAAGCAGGAGGCACAGCACTCCACTCTCTGTTCATTAGACATTTGCTCAAAGCACATTGAGAACATCACAATTAATAATCGCCTAAACTGAGCCAGGATCATGGACAGTGTCTAAAGAAAATGAGAGAGATGACAATTATCAAGTAAGTAGACCTCAACTCCTTCCTTATAAGCTCCTAGACCACCAGGGAAGGAAGCAAGCAACTGCATTTGCAGTTCCACCTGAGATTCATGTGCCAAATGACAGCATTGTGCCAAGCACCAGAGCTTTCAGGTGGTGGTAGCTCAGGAAGCTCAGCCTTTCAAATACAGAAGCAATGAACACCAACCAAGGGAAGGACAAAAAACGCAAGTCCAAGTCATGCCAGCCACTGTGGCTTCATAGGCATTTGTTTCAACTGACGATGGCAGACACAAATCAAATCTGTTGGCAGATTACAAATCAGTGAGGATATTTAGATGGGAGCCATGGGGTGCTGATTGCTGGTATGATGAACAGCATGACATGGTTAAAATCTCACAGGAAAGGAGATGCAGCCTCCCTCCAGGGGCCCAGCTGCATTTGTTTATCCATTTCCCAAGATCTGAAGGGCTGATGAAAACAGCACTAAATGTGTATGTGCAGCTTGACAGCATCACGAGCAATGATGGCAAAGAAAGCAATACTTGGCACTAAGTGAAGATTCATTACTCTGCCCAAAACTGGTAATGTGGTAACTGGAGAAAGTAATATGGTCAATTACTTACTGAACTCCATGATGCAGTAAATTACATTGCTTAAACTAAAAATTAGGCTGGTGATATTTAGACAAATTATTGCTGCTTGAAATTCTAAGGCTGACTTTCTGTTCATTCGCACTTCAGAGCCAAGTTTAACCCAGATCAGACTAGTATAAAACTACTTTGGAAAATACCATAAATGTTCAGAGTATCACAGTCTAGCCCACTACCACTCCAATGTTTATGCACAATATCTCTCTAGATCTTCTCTGTCTGTAAATGTGGGTAAACTGCTACCTGTGATTCTTACTGATGGATTTAAGCACATAACTTACACAATATATTTAATGATATGACTTTTATTCTCCCTCTTATTTACATGCATACAACATTCTATGTCATGAATACATAGCATGTAAAGATATATATTCAGGATAAATTGTGATGCTTCATCCCAAAAAAAACCCAAAAAGCTGTACAAAGAAAAGAACTCAGAGTGCTTGCTGGATAATATCAATTCCCAGTTTCTTTAAATTCAGCAGATCTTAATCTTGACTTTAAAACGGCTCCTGAGAATATACAATCTTTGCCATGACCTCTTCTTAATCTATTAATCTATTGCTCCACATGGACATATTAGAACATTTGAGTCCTAGGCTGTCCAAATATTCTCAATGTATAACAAAACTGACACTTCATAATTCTTTCTGTAAAATGATGTGGTGGTTATACATTTTGACAACGATGTAAGGTCACACTGCATAAATGCATCAACTGCTGCAGGTCTTGAGTTTACAATACAGCATGCCACCACCAATATTAGCGCCATATGGCAGTTGGCAAGCTTCCACTGCCTGCCCTCTGTTGTGTCCCACATTTACTCCTGTATGATTATTATTCAAAGGGAGAAAACAATAGCATCGTTTCATGCAAACGGAGCTTTTACTTACAATCTGCAGCCATAAATAGCTGTATAGCAGGAAAATGGTGAACAAGAGTCTACACTTTTCAGATGTGCTAAAATCTGCAAAAGCATGTGTAGCCACATACCCTAAAGCAACACCAGTGAATCAAGCACACATGCCCACAGCCTTTATCATGGAAAAATGCCTTCTCAGAACTAGGAAATGAATACACATCTTTTCGTCTGTGACGCACAGCCAGTATTTCAATCAAATCTTCAAAGGTTAAAGCTAATACGTTAAGAGAACGCATCATCCAAATGAGCCCATTGGCATAAGAGCCGTGGCAGAATAACTGCTTTCCCTCTAATCAAGCAGCAGTTCAACATGCACAGTAATTTCATAATAGCTATGTGCCCTTTATCCTCACCTCTGCCACATATGCTCACAAACGTTTGGGAAGCAGGGCAAAGGATTGCCCATGCCCATGTCACGGAGGAGGTGGCAGCTGCGTAATGCCGGCCACCGTTACTGGCCATCTGCACACCCACAGCTGGCCAGATGAACACAGTTCACAATTAAGTCATTCTCACACCAATCATCAACCAAGATTTACTCCGTCATGCTGCGAAAGGGTTTTCCTTTTATTACAGTAGAGTGAAAGGGTTTTTTGTTAGGTTCTAGGCATTTTGGATTGGATAACCACGATAACATTTGGTTGAAAAGCCACAATAGTCTTTATGAAACCATGTATTTAAACATTGAGCAAGTCATCAGGAAACTCTGGTACAAGCACTAGCCAATGTGGTTGGCAACACAAACTTGTGCATATTTGATGTAAAACTTACTTTGGGAAAGGAACACCTCAAAAAAAAAATCAACACACTTGGTGGAAAAGGAGTATCTGTTATATATATATACACTATTTTATGGAGTAAGTAGGGTTTCTTAATTTGCAATTTAAACATTATTAATAGTAATCAACTTTTTCCTTAATTCATTCCTTCCATTGCTGATTTCGTTCTATTTAAGATTCAGCATCTGAAAGTATTTTAGTATACTTACTACAAAATTCTGAATTTCCGTGGCTTAACATAAAATAATTCAACTGGACTAAAAACCAGTTTAGCGCTGTCGTATCAGCATCATGTTTCTAGTAGCTGTGTGTATTTTAAAGCTATGAAAATGGACTAACAATTAAGAAGGGAAATTGTGTTATAAATGTTCCTAATAAAATTTATAAATATAAAATAAAATTGTTTTTACAGGATTTATTTAAAAATATTTATATGGTTCTTAGTCTTTCGAGTATTGCAGTGCAATAGAGGACAACAACCCATGACAGGTCATTTAAGAATAGTTCTGTGACTTAGAAATTTGCAAGGAGGCCAGGAACATAAACAATAAAGGACATATTGAAATACTATAGAGTGAGATGAATTTTAAGTATTCATTCTTAACAATCAGGACGCATGGAGAAACTAATATTCAAGTACACAATTTAATATCTAAAGTTTAAAAAAAAAAAGCTGAAATGACGATTATTTTCAGGCTTTGATGCTCTTAGGGCAGCTGTGCCACAGGCATTTTATGCTTTTGCAGGAAAGGAAAAGCCCCTTTACTGCAACAAAAAGACTTCATTAATACAGCAGAGGGTCATTTAGGGCTGAGATAATCCAGAAGTTGATCTGTTTGCTCTGTAACTTCCACACCATGGGCACATGGAGGGGCACTTGAAAATGACCATATATTTTTGATCCAAGACATGTAAGCATGCCAAAAATGGAAAAAAAATGCTAAACTAAGAAACATCTCAAACAAACAAACAAAAAAAAAACCCCATCAAAACCACAAAAGCACCAACAAACAAAGCAACCACAAAACAACAACAAAAACAGCCTCAAAAATAAACAACAAACACACTACACTTTGTGAGATCAAGATTACATTATTAGGAAAGAAAAAATGAACTCAGTCCAGGTAAGAAGGAAGTCCTGGACATGGATTAGACTCTCCTGGGCAAATACAGGTTTTTGTAAGGAACCTCAGCTCTTGAACAGTGTGAAATCACTAAGGAGAAAGGATGTACATAGGCCAAGGACATTGTACATAGACCCAGGAATTTAAAACACCCATTCTCTATCTGGTTACCTCAGGTAGTATTTTAGATATCCAGCTTCTTCAAACCTAAATTAAACTGTCAGTGGCAGCGTCCAAATTTGCAGATAATGAATTCAAGTAATTCTGTGCAACATTTTACACAAAAGAATGTCCTTAGGCAGGGGCTGGATTTCACCCAAGGTTCTACAGTCATCTTTAAAACTGACAGCTCCTCTTTTCTCTATTAGCATACTACAGAACTTAAGCAACTGCTGAACCGAAAACAAGCAGAATCTCCTCATAAACTTCCAGCCAACACAAGTTTCCTTTCCTATAAAACTATAGTCTTGGCAACAGGAGTCATCAGGGAAAGAATTTAAATACAACCTAAAAAAGCCCTCCAAACAAAACAAA